>JBBBDQ010002093.1:350000-460000 GCA_037127315.1 Ascarosepion bandense
AGAAAAAAAAAAAAAAAATGCGGGAAAAGAAAGGTCCTGTGCGAAATTTCGTGAAATTAAGTGGGGTTAACATATTTAAAAGAAAACATTTTTTACCAAAATTTTATAAAAGAAAAATGACCTTTGATAATTTCATTCAGTTGTGAATAAGTCCCGAGAATATCATTGAAATTGGACAAATATTTGATTTTTAAAAGAATTTCCAAATAAATGTGTTTTTTTTTTCAACGGAAAACAAGAGCAAAAAAAAAGTCAATGTTAGAGTAGGCGATGACGTAAATAAAACAAGATTTTAAACCAAAAATTCGAACGCGTTAGAAAGGATTAAAAAAATTTCAAAAAATACTTAAAAAATACTTTGGTCTTTCATCTTAATAATAACATCAACATTTTGAGGATTAAACTTGATTTTCCTTAAGTTTGTGGCCTTTTTCATCACGCTATGCTGTTTCCCGCGAAATTCAACTTTTGAACATTGCTTAACTTTTGGAAATCATCTTTCGCTCGCGAAATATGCGCCTTTGACATTTTGGTGTCGCATTTCCCATTCTCTAAAAAATAATTTCTTTTCTAGACATTTGTATATTTTTGCACTTGTTTAATTTTATGTCCAATAATTATGGATACTAAAATTAGACAATTCTAGAGTGTAATTTATAAATGTAACTGTGTTTCCTTTATGTGTGTCTGCTATCAACACATGTGCCATCTGCGGGTCTAATGTTTGTTATGGTTGTGTCCGTAAATAATTACTCTTTCTATTTTTTTGTGACATGTCCCCGTCATACGCCGTGTCCCCGTTATACGCTGTGTCCCCGTTATACGCCGTGTCCCCTTTATACGCCGTGTCCCCGTTATACGCCGTGTTCCCTCAACCCGCTTAACTGCAAACGCTTAGCTTAAGTTTCTTATTAAAAGAGGGAAAATGACTTGGTTGATTCACAATAGCAGTTGTTACTAAAAATAGTTCGTTGTTATTATTATTCTTGAAGATGGGGGTGAGTGAGTTGTGGGTGCCAAGACAGAGAGAGAGAGAGAGAAAGAAAGAAAGAAAGAAAGAAATGGAGAGAAATGGAGTGAGAGAAAGCAATTGAAGAGATATAAAATAAACCTAGTGTCGTATTTCTGTCTTTCAGTAGGAAATAAGAACAGTTATAAACGATCGTTAGTTGTCAGGATGGCCGAGCGGTCTAAGGCGCCAGACTCAAGGTATTTAATACCCTTAACCAGAGCTATGAGTGTTCTGGTCCACGAATGTGGGCGTGGGTTCGAATCCCACTCCTGACAAAATTTTTTTCTCCTTAAACATAATCCAGAATAAACAAGAAATACAAATCACTTTCTCATCATTTCTTATCATTTTCTTTTTTCCTTTCTTTTTATAATATTTTCGAGTCGAAAATTTTAATTTTAATTTTAAGTTTTTTTCTTTTTTTATTCTTTTTATGTCTGCGCAAAAGACGTGAATTACTTCATTTCGTGAATATAGGTACCTCCACTAAATTTTCTACACCTAAATTTAAACTGAAATTTTAAAAATAAATTATCTTCAAGCTTTAAAATTAGCTTTGAAAGTCAAGAGATTAAAATAAATTTAGTAATTTCAGTAAACAAAATACACTGGCGTATTTTAAATAGAAATTATACTGATTGAAATCTAAAAATTTAAAGCTTTTTTAAAAAAAAATTAAAAGTACCGCCATTTTTTTTAATTGTTCGTCAAATTTCAAAACAGTAGTCACATTCCTGTTTTAAAAATCTGGCAAAAATAAAATATACGTCGCTGACACGTTATTGAAGTAAATTTTTAAATAAAGACTAACCTTCATCTGATTTCAGACAATTGTGCCTGCTTACTTTCAGTAAAATTCCCTGTAATTTGTTATCAGATTAGGTAGCCCGAGCCGGACAGCTGGCAGCACGTGTTGAAAGATTTGATGACAAGGGGAAGGGGGGGCCCGAAGGCGACAAAAACATATGAATCTAATTTATTATGTAAGAGAAGACAATCCTTGAATCACGTGACCTTTTAATGCTAAATATCACGTACGGGACCCGTACAAATAAAATACGGGCAATCAAAAGGCAAACAATTAAAATGTTTTTAATTATTTTAAAAAATTGACGTGGTCAATTATTTGTATTAAGCTTTTAAATTTTCGATTAGTAATTGTAGTCTTCATGCATTAATTACATAACCTAGCTGGCCCGGTAGAGGAAGAAATTTAACAATAATTTTAAAACTTTTTATATATAATTTTTATATATAATTAAAAAAATGAAAAAAAAATGAACATAACTATTGTAAAAATTAATTAGTCATTGAATTTTTTTATTCTTTTCAGACTATGATATGCTTAATTTATATTGTTCATAAAAGCAATCAGAAGTTTATCCACATAAAAATTGGCATAATTACTGCATTTTTCGCAATTCGGACCTACTTTTTAGAAAGACGGGGACCTATTGAAGAAAAAAAAACAAAATAAAACAGTGAATCAGCATTCCCCAATAACTCCTGAATTTTGTTATATTAGTTTTAGAGTGGCCCGCGGTCAAATTGTTACACATTTCTGGAATTTAATTGGTGGGTGGGTGGGTGGGTGGGGGGGTAACATACTTAAAAAAAATATTTTTACCAATATTTTCTAAAAATAATGCAATCAAAATTGATTTCATTCAATTATAAATAAGTCCTGAAGTTTTCATCAAAATCCAACCATCATTTGATTTATGCAAGAATTTCCAAATTAATGTGACTTTCATGGCCAAAAAAAGTGCATTACGTAATAATTACGTTTGTTTACTTAATAAAATAGCGGCAATTTGGATATCGCACTTACGTAATAAAAAAAAACATTCTACAACAATTTCGAACGTGTTAGAAATAATTAGAAATTTTTAAAAAAATATTTAAAAAATGCTTTGTTCTATCCTCTTAATGGTAATATAAACTTTTTGTCCATAGAACTTGGTTTTATTTAGTTTGGGAACTTTTCCCTTCTGACTATGCTGTTTTTTCAGCGATTTTGTGGAGGTACCTACGTGAATATAAACCATAAGTCTTCTTATAATAGCGCAATCCGTGTATTGATCAATTGGGCTTTTGTACGAACTGTGAATGTTTCAATTGGACAATAAATGACTTGTAAATATAAAACAATTATTGTAGATTCGGGAAAACATTTCGTGAATATAAACGATAATTCTTCTTATAATAACGCAATCCGTGTATTGATCAATTGGGCATTTGTACGAACTGTGAATGTTTCAATTGGACAATAAATGACTTGTAAATATAAAACAATTATTGTAGATTCGGGAAAACATTTCGTGAATATAAACGATAATTCTTCTTATAATAACGCAATCCGTGTAATGATAAATTGGGCTTTTGTACGAACTGTGAATGTTTCAATTGGACAATAAATGACTTGTAAATATAAAACAATTATTGTAGATTCGGGAAAACATTTCGTGAATATAAACGATAATTCTTCTTATAATAACGCAATCCGTGTATTGATCAATTGGGCTTTTGTACGAACTGTGAATGTTTCAATTGGACAATAAATGACTTGTAAATATAAAACAATTATTGTAGATTCGGGAAAACATTTCGTGAATATAAACGATAATTCTTCTTATAATAACGCAATCCGTGTATTGATCAATTGGGCATTTGTACGAACTGTGAATGTTTCAATTGGACAATAAATGACTTGTAAATATAAAACAATTATTGTAGATTCGGGAAAACATTTCGTGAATATAAACGATAATTCTTCTTATAATAACGCAATCCGTGTATTGATAAATTGGGCTTTTGTACGAACTGTGAATGTTTCAATTGGACAATAAATGACTTGTAAATATAAAACAATTATTGTAGATTCGGGAAAACATTTCGTGAATATAAACGATAATTCTTCTTATAATAACGCAATCCGTGTATTGATCAATTGGGCATTTGTACGAACTGTGAATGTTTCAATTGGACAATAAATGACTTGTAAATATAAAACAATTATTGTAGATTCGGGAAAACATTTCGTGAATATAAACGATAATTCTTCTTATAATAACGCAATCCGTGTATTGATCAATTGGGCTTTTGTACGAACTGTGAATGTTTCAATTGGACAATAAATGACTTGTAAATATAAAACAATTATTGTAGATTCGGGAAAACATTTCGTGAATATAAACGATAATTCTTCTTATAATAACGCAATCCGTGTATTGATCAATTGGGCATTTGTACGAACTGTGAATGTTTCAATTGGACAATAAATGATTTGTAAATATAAAACAATTATTGTAGATTCGGGAAAACATTTCGTGAATATAAACGATAATTCTACTTATAATAACGCAATCAGTGTATTGATCAATTGGGCTTTTGTACGAACTGTGAATGTTTCAATTGGACAATAAATGACATATGAAAATATAAAACAATTATTGATTCAAATTGTTTTCGTGAATATAAACGATAATTCTTCTTATAATAACGCAATCCGTGTATTGATCAATTGGGCATTTGTACGAACTGTGAATGTTTCAATTGGACAATAAATGACTTGTAAAATATAAAACGAATTATTGTAAATTCGGGAAAACATTTCGTGAATGCAAGCTGTGTTAGCACAGCATAATAACGCAATCCGTGTAATGATAAATTGGGCTTTGTACGAACTGTGAATGTTTCAATTGGACAATAAATGACTTGTAAATATAAAACAATTGTAGAATTCAGGAAAACATTTCGTGAATATAAGCGATAAATTCTTCTTATAATAACGCAATCCGTGTATTGATAAATTGGGCTTTTGTACGAACTGTGAATGTTTCAATTGGACAATAAATGACTTGTAAATATAAAACAATTATTGTGATTCGGAAAACATTTCAGTAGACAACGATAATTCTTCTTATAATAACGCAATCCGTGTATTGATCAGACGGGCATTTGTACGAACTGTGAATGTTTCAATTGGACAATAAATGACTTGTAAATATAAAACAATTATTGTAGATTCGGGAAAACATTTCGTGAATATAAACGATAATTCTTCTTATAATAATCCGTGTATTGATAAATTGGGCTTGTACGAACTGTGAATGTTTCAATTGGACAATAAATGACTTGTAAATATAAAACAATTATTGTAGATTCGGAAAACATTTCTGTGAATATAAACGATAATTCTTCTTATAATAACGCAATCCGTGTATTGATCAATTGAACACATTTCTTTGAAACTGTGAATGTTTCAATTGGACAATAAATGACTTGTAAAAATATAAAACAATTATTGTAGATTCGGAAACATTTCGTGAATATAAACGATAATTCTTCTTATAATAACGCAATCCGTGTATTGATCAATTGGGCTTTTGTACAAAGTTTGTGAATGTTTCAATTGGACAATAAATGACTTGTAAATATAAAACTGAACCATTGTAGATTCGGGAAAACATTTCGTGAATATAAACGATAATTCTTCTTATAATAACGCAATCCGTGTATTGATCAATTGGGCATTTGTACGAACTGTGAATGTTTCAATTGGACGTAAATGACATAAATATCAAAACAATTATTGTAGATTCGGGAAAACATTTCGTGAATATAAACGATAATTCTTCTTATAATAACATAAATCCGTGTATTGATCAATTGGGCTTTTGTACGAACTGTAGACTCTTTCCAATTGGACAATAAATGACTTGTAAATATAAAACAATTATTGTAGATTCGGAAAACATTTCGTGAATATAAACGATAATTCTTCTTATAATAACACAATCCGTGTATTGATCAATTGGGCTTTTGTACGAACTGTGAATGTTTCAATTGGACAGCCAATGGTATAAATATAAAACTGTTCCTTGAACCGGAAAACGCTCGTGAATATCAACGATAATTCTTCTTATAATAACGCAATCCGTGTATTGATCAATTGGGCTTTTGTACGAACTGTGAATGTTTCAATTGGACAATAAATGACTTAACAAATATAAAACAATTATTGTAGATTCGGAAAACATTTCGTGAATATAAACAATAATTCTTCTTATAACACCAATCAAGTAATGATAAATTGAAGCACTGGCTGAAACTGTGAATGTTTCAATTGGACAATAAATGACTTGTAAATATAAAACAATTATTGTAGATTCGGGAAAACATTTCGTGAATATAAACGATAATTCTTCTTATAATAACGCAATCCGTGTAATGATAAATTGGGCATTTGTACGAACTGTGAATGTTTCAATTGGACAATAAATGACTTGTAAATATAAAACAATTATTGTAGATTCGGGAAAACATTTCGTGAATATAAACGATAATTCTTCTTATAATAACGCAATCCGTGTATTGATCAATTGGGCTTTTGTACGAACTGTGAATGTTTCAATTGGACAATAAATGACTTGTAAATATAAAACAATTATTGTAGATTCGGGAAAACATTTCGTGAATATAAACGATAATTCTTCTTATAATAACGCAATCCGTGTAATGATAAATTGGGCTTTTGTACGAACTGTGAATGTTTCAATTGGACAATAAATGACTTGTAAATATAAAACAATTATTGTAGATTCGGGAAAACATTTCGTGAATATAAACGATAATTCTTCTTATAATAACGCAATCCGTGTAATGATAAATTGGGCTTTTGTACGAACTGTGAATGTTTCAATTGGACAATAAATGACTTGTAAATATAAAACAATTATTGTAGATTCGGGAAAACATTTCGTGAATATAAACGATAATTCTTCTTATAATAACGCAATCCGTGTAATGATAAATTGGGCTTTTGTACGAACTGTGAATGTTTCAATTGGACAATAAATGACTTGTAAATATAAAACAATTATTGTAGATTCGGGAAAACATTTCGTGAATATAAACGATAATTCTTCTTATAATAACGCAATCCGTGTATTGATCAATTGGGCATTTGTACGAACTGTGAATGTTTCAATTGGACAATAAATGACTTGTAAATATAAAACAATTATTGTAGATTCGGGAAAACATTTCGTGAATATAAACGATAATTCTTCTTATAATAACGCAATCCGTGTAATGATAAATTGGGCATTTGTACGAACTGTGAATGTTTCAATTGGACAATAAATGACTTGTAAATATAAAACAATTATTGTAGATTCGGGAAAACATTTCGTGAATATAAACGATAATTCTTCTTATAATAACGCAATCCGTGTATTGATCAATTGGGCATTTGTACGAACTGTGAATGTTTCAATTGGACAATAAATGACTTGTAAATATAAAACAATTATTGTAGATTCGGGAAAACATTTCGTGAATATAAACGATAATTCTTCTTATAATAACGCAATCCGTGTATTGATAAATTGGGCTTTTGTACGAACTGTGAATGTTTCAATTGGACAATAAATGACTTGTAAATATAAAACAATTATTGTAGATTCGGGAAAACATTTCGTGAATATAAACGATAATTCTTCTTATAATAACGCAATCCGTGTAATGATAAATTGGGCTTTTGTACGAACTGTGAATGTTTCAATTGGACAATAAATGACTTGTAAATATAAAACAATTATTGTAGATTCGGGAAAACATTTCGTGAATATAAACGATAATTCTTCTTATAATAACGCAATCCGTGTATTGATCAATTGGGCATTTGTACGAACTGTGAATGTTTCAATTGGACAATAAATGACTTGTAAATATAAAACAATTATTGTAGATTCGGGAAAACATTTCGTGAATATAAACGATAATTCTTCTTATAATAACGCAATCCGTGTATTGATAAATTGGGCTTTTGTACGAACTGTGAATGTTTCAATTGGACAATAAATGACTTGTAAATATAAAACAATTATTGTAGATTCGGGAAAACATTTCGTGAATATAAACGATAATTCTTCTTATAATAACGCAATCCGTGTAATGATAAATTGGGCATTTGTACGAACTGTGAATGTTTCAATTGGACAATAAATGACTTGTAAATATAAAACAATTATTGTAGATTCGGGAAAACATTTCGTGAATATAAACGATAATTCTTCTTATAATAACGCAATCCGTGTATTGATCAATTGGGCTTTTGTACGAACTGTGAATGTTTCAATTGGACAATAAATGACTTGTAAATATAAAACAATTATTGTAGATTCGGGAAAACATTTCGTGAATATAAACGATAATTCTTCTTATAATAACGCAATCCGTGTAATGATAAATTGGGCTTTTGTACGAACTGTGAATGTTTCAATTGGACAATAAATGACTTGTAAATATAAAACAATTATTGTAGATTCGGGAAAACATTTCGTGAATATAAACGATAATTCTTCTTATAATAACGCAATCCGTGTAATGATAAATTGGGCTTTTGTACGAACTGTGAATGTTTCAATTGGACAATAAATGACTTGTAAATATAAAACAATTATTGTAGATTCGGGAAAACATTTCGTGAATATAAACGATAATTCTTCTTATAATAACGCAATCCGTGTAATGATAAATTGGGCTTTTGTACGAACTGTGAATGTTTCAATTGGACAATAAATGACTTGTAAATATAAAACAATTATTGTAGATTCGGGAAAACATTTCGTGAATATAAACGATAATTCTTCTTATAATAACGCAATCCGTGTATTGATCAATTGGGCATTTGTACGAACTGTGAATGTTTCAATTGGACAATAAATGACTTGTAAATATAAAACAATTATTGTAGATTCGGGAAAACATTTCGTGAATATAAACGATAATTCTTCTTATAATAACGCAATCCGTGTAATGATAAATTGGGCATTTGTACGAACTGTGAATGTTTCAATTGGACAATAAATGACTTGTAAATATAAAACAATTATTGTAGATTCGGGAAAACATTTCGTGAATATAAACGATAATTCTTCTTATAATAACGCAATCCGTGTATTGATCAATTGGGCATTTGTACGAACTGTGAATGTTTCAATTGGACAATAAATGACTTGTAAATATAAAACAATTATTGTAGATTCGGGAAAACATTTCGTGAATATAAACGATAATTCTTCTTATAATAACGCAATCCGTGTATTGATAAATTGGGCTTTTGTACGAACTGTGAATGTTTCAATTGGACAATAAATGACTTGTAAATATAAAACAATTATTGTAGATTCGGGAAAACATTTCGTGAATATAAACGATAATTCTTCTTATAATAACGCAATCCGTGTAATGATAAATTGGGCTTTTGTACGAACTGTGAATGTTTCAATTGGACAATAAATGACTTGTAAATATAAAACAATTATTGTAGATTCGGGAAAACATTTCGTGAATATAAACGATAATTCTTCTTATAATAACGCAATCCGTGTATTGATCAATTGGGCATTTGTACGAACTGTGAATGTTTCAATTGGACAATAAATGACTTGTAAATATAAAACAATTATTGTAGATTCGGGAAAACATTTCGTGAATATAAACGATAATTCTTCTTATAATAACGCAATCCGTGTATTGATAAATTGGGCTTTTGTACGAACTGTGAATGTTTCAATTGGACAATAAATGACTTGTAAATATAAAACAATTATTGTAGATTCGGGAAAACATTTCGTGAATATAAACGATAATTCTTCTTATAATAACGCAATCCGTGTAATGATAAATTGGGCTTTTGTACGATCCGTGTACGTTTCAAATTGGCAGTAAATGATTTAGAAATATCAATCAATTATTTGTCAGATTTGAACAGACATTTTGTGAATATAAATCATTACCCTTTATGTAATAACAGATTGTTTGCAATTCTGTATTGGATTATTTAACGATCTGTGAATGTGTCTATTCAGAATTAAAGTATTTAAAATACTAGTTGCACGGGTAAATTCGTGAGGGCGGGGCACTAGGAAATAAAGCTCAGCAGAGGAGAAGCCGTGAAAATATTTGTAGAAAAGACAGTGGGGGCAACTTCCCGTTGGTGAGAAAAGGACTGAAGACGAGCTGCCAGATCAGGACCAATTACTTTGCAGATCCTCTTTTGGATTTTATCGAGAAACCCGAGATGAATAGCAGAAGCATCTGACCAGATATGGCAACCGTGTTCAATGCACGGGCGAATAGTAGATTTGTAGAAGATAGATTCTGACAAAAAAAAACAAAAACTTTCTGGCTCGGTACAGCGAACCAACCTTCATAGTATTAAATGTAGCTATTGATTCGATGTATTACTTCCATGAGATTGACTGAGAGAGTGAGGCCGAGTAGGCGCAGTGAATTGCTTTCAGGGAGACTAGTGTGATCCATATGAATGAGAGATAGAAAAGCTTCGCTATGTTGTTTCATGGAGAGCAGTTTCGTTTTGGAAGCATTAAAATGTACGAGCCATATCTTACCTCAGTCCATCACAGATCAGAAGTCCTTTCCCAGAGCAGAAGCGAGGTTTACTTTGTCGGCCCTGGCAGATTTCATTTTGAGACGGGAACAGATAGCGGTGTCATCAGCACAGATACCACCTTTGGAATCGATTACACCAAGAAGATCATTGATGAATATCAGGAAGAGTGTAGAACATAGAATAGAGCCTTGAGGGATACCCGCGGTCACATGAAAGGATTTGGAAGTAAGCCCATTCAGAACGACTATCATTTTACGATTTGAGAGGAACGATTGGATTAAATCGAACAATCGTTTAGTTATACCGGAGTGCTGTAGTTTGCACAGAAGATCAATATGTCAAACTCTATCAAACGTTTTCGATATATCCAGGGCAACAGCGCAGGCTTCGCCGTTCTTATCAAGGGTTTGATATATGTACTCGGTGATGGACGTTAGCACATCAGCAGTAGACCTGGCGACGTGGAAGTCATACAGCTTGTCAGAAAATAAGTTGTTGGATGTTTGATGGTGAATCATGTCAGTATTGATATTAGCCTCGAGCAGTTTGCCAAAAAGCGGGAAGAGGAAGATAGGGCGATAGTTAGATTGGTAGAGGGCCCACCAAAGTTTTTTTAAACACAAGATCTACAGAGGCAAACTTCCAACAAGCAAAGAAGTAAGAAGGAATGAAACAATAATTACGGATTTGGAGAAGACAGGTGAGAGTTTAAGGACGATGATTGGAATTCCATCGGACCCACTTGCTTTATAGGTGTCAAGCTTATAGAGTGCGTTGTGGTTCAGTGGATATCGGCTCGGAACGAGAAATCGGGGAGCCGAGTTCGAATTCTAGTTGAATTCATTGCATTCACTTACGCGCAAATACCCTTGGGAAAGGTATTAATTCGTCTCTTTCCTCCAGTTATGGGTCAAATAACAGGACAGATTGGGTTCTATAACCTTGGCCGGCAACCAGTCTACCGCAGAAAGCAATGGCAACCTACTGCGGGATAATCTTCTGCCCAGTCAGTCATGTCTCTTTCGAGATATGATCGCCCAAGCGTATATCACGTATGGCACTTAACCGACTGAATATAATAGTTGGAAACATAATTAAAACTTCTAGTGGTCATAAAGTGGGGGATCAGTTCTCTATTGTTATGAAGTGATAAACTGATCCCCCACTAACTATACTTAATATAATAATGTAATGCAATCTTTCTCTTCTCTTTCCAGTTATGGGTTAAATAACAGGACAGATTAGGTTCTATAGCCTTGGCCGGCAACCAGTCTACCGCAGAAAGCAATGGCAACCTACTGCGGGATAATCTTCTGCCCAGTCAGTCATGTCTCTTTCGAGACATGATCGCCCAAGCGTGTTTCACGTATGGCACTTAACTAACTAACTAATACATCACTCAGTTGGGACTCAGTTCTAAGAAGTAAGTCGGGTGTGGGTACTCCAGATGAGTCAAGCGTTGAGTTGTAAGAGAATTTGAAAACAAAAGCATTGTCTTCTGTGGATTTGGGAACCTCAATATTGTTGAGTAGTGGATGGATAGAAGGCTTATTGTTGTTTAGCCCACTTTTGCAGAGCCACCATTAGTCCTTAGAGTCAAACGTGCGAGATACTATATGCTGCTTCATTCTATTGGCAAACAACAATTTAGCATTATTTAGGACTCGCTTACATTTATTGCGAGCAGAGACAGAAAAGGCGCCTATCAGGCTCAACATTTTTGGGAAAGACATCAGAGTAATTAAGAATCCCTACTGGCAGCAAACGGCCTGCATACGGACAGGTAACGAGTTCAGCAGGATTACAAAGATAGAAAGAGGCGAAAGACAAGGATATGTCGCTGCTTTCCTCTGTCTCTAGAAACTAGCGTTGCCACAAAATGAGGGATCAGTTTATATATATCCACATATATCTTCTTCTATGTGCTCTGTCCTTTCAGGACGTAGGCGATCATGGCTTTCCACATCTCCTTATCCCTGGTGGCTCTTAGCACTCTTTCTCCTGTTACACCACCAAAACCCCGCTCCAGCCCATAAATCTAGAATATAAATGTATAGAAACTATCATGGCCACAAAATGGGGGATCAGTTTATATATTGATTATAATATAAATTTGATCCCCCACTTTATATCCACATTATAATTTCTTATAAACAGTTGGCATATATCTTCTTCTATGCGCTCTTCTCTTCAAGACTATCATGGCTTTCCACGTCTCCCTATCCCTGGTGGCTCTTAGCACGCTTTCTCCTGTTACACCAAGCAACCCCCGTTACATCATCCACCTGATCAGGTCCTTCAAATATGTTATCCGCTGCTTGCCCCTGTCTCTTTTCCCCTCTATCTGGCCTGTTAGTATCAGGTTCTCCAAGCCCTCCTTCCTCATTGTATGCTCCAGGAATTTTAGCGGTCTCTTCCTGATGCTCAATATTAATTTCCTTTTCGTTTCTATTTTTTTCCAAAACCTCGTCATTGCTCACATGCTCGGTCCACGATATCCGCAGCATCCTTCTGTAGTACCATATTTCAGCTACTTCAAGTTTT
Organism: Ascarosepion bandense; assembly: GCA_037127315.1. Lineage (NCBI taxonomy): Eukaryota > Metazoa > Mollusca > Cephalopoda > Sepiida > Sepiidae > Ascarosepion > Ascarosepion bandense. The sequence goes on from JBBBDQ010002093.1 coordinate 362,981, forward strand.
GCCTTCATCTTTGCTGATATTGTCCAACATTCACTGCCGTATTGAAGAACTGACATCACATAGTAATCTAGTACTCTCTTCTTTGTTTCTAGTGAAAGTTTCTTGTGTCTTAATACTTTATTCAGCTTCTGGAACGCGTCTTTCGCCATGCCAATTCGCCTTTGGATCTCTGTGTCGTACTTTCCGTCTTCGGTTAGAATACTTCCCAGATATTTAAATTTTTGTACCTGCTTGATTTTAATATCCCCGACCTGTATTTGGCATTTTGGGTTGCCCTTTCTGCTGATGACCATGCATTCAGTTTTATTGCAGTTTATTTGTAGTCCTTTCTTGTCACTCTCTTCAGCTACCTTCTGAATCGCTAATTTGTAAATTGCATACTGAGATGTTTCTTTTGCTGAGAACCGGATGTTTCCTGTCTGTTTACAAATGATGTTTAGTCCTTTCTTCGCGCTTTCCTTTGCTACCTCGTGTAGAAGTAGCTGTGTTTCTTTTATGTATGCCTGGTGTGTCTGCTATCAACACTTGTGCCTTCTGCAGATAAAATGTTAATGTTATGTTTGTGAACTCAAGTAATCTTTCTTTTGCGCGCGCGCGTGTGTGTGTGTGCCATGTCCTATTGTGTGCCATGTCCTCTTTATACACCGTGTCCCCTTTCTATGCCGTGTTTCCTCATCACGCTTATCTGCAAAAGCTTAGCTTAAATTTTTCATATTAAAAGAGGGAAAATGACTTGGTTGATTCATAATGGCGGTTGTCACTAAAAATATTTCATTGTTATTGTTATTCTTGATGATGCGGGTGAGTGAGTTGTGGGTGCGAGAGAGAGAGAGAGAGAGAGAGAGAGAGAGAGAGAGCGTGAAAAAGAGAGAGTGTGAAAGAGAGCAATGAAAAGGAAATACTGATTAAATTAATCTCGTGACACATTTCTATCATTATAAAAGAAATAAGAACTTTGTAATGCGTTTTCCAGTTGTCAGAATGGCCGAGCGGTCTAAGACTCAAGGTATATATATATATATATATATATATATATATATATATATTATCCTTAACCAGAGCTATGAGTGTTCTGGTCCACGAATGTGGTCGTGGGTTCGAATCCCTCTTCTGAGATTTTTATTTTTAAACAAGAAATACAAATCATTTTCCTTCTATCTGTTTTCTAATATTTCCGAGTAGAAATATTATATTTATTTCTGATTTGAATTTTTTTTCTTTCTTTTAATTTATTCTCTTTTGCATATCCGTGCAAAGAACGTGAATTACTTCCTGTCATGCCTTTTCATTGAAAATCGTTTGTCTTTTAACGATGCTTTGAATTTGTCAGGCTCACCGGAAATACTTTAAGAAAACTTCCATTAAAATTAAGTCATGTAAAGTTTCGAAAGTTCAATCAAATTTCATTAATATGCCTAGAAATAACACTTACTTTATTTGAAATGAAAAATAAATCATGTGGTAGAAATTAGTCTGTCAGCTGCTATACATAAAACATGCTTGGGCAATTATGTCTCGAACGGGACATGACTGAGTAGGTAGAAATCTTTCACGCAGTAAGTTGCCATTACTTTCTCCAATAAACTGGTATACTCGGCTATGTAGGCGCACCGTCCTGCGATTCAACTCATAGCTGGAGGGAGAGTGAGAGAGAGAAATTTAAATGAAGTACTGATAAAATTCACCTAGTGTCACATTTCTGTCATTCAAAATAAAATAATAAACTTTTAAAACCGAGTTCAGTTGTCACGATGGCCGAACGCTCTAAGGCGCTAGACTCACGGTATATATATATATATATATATATATATATATATATATATATATATATATATATATATATATATATATATATATATCCTTAACCAGATCTATGAGTGTTTTAGTCCACGAATGTGGGCGTGGGTTCGAATCCCACTCCTGACAGACTTCTTTTTCTTTTTTTTTTTTTTTTTAAAATTAACAGAATAAACAAGAAATACAAATCACTTTCTTTCTTTCTGTTTTCTAATATTTCCGAGTCGAAATTTTTTATTTATTTCTTATTTTTAAATTTTTTCCTTTCTTTCTTTTAATTTATTCTTTTTACATCTCTGTGAAAAAAAACGTGAATTACTTCATGTCATGCCTTTTTCATTGAAAATCGTTTGTCTTTTAACGATGCTTGGAATTTGTCAGGCTCACTGGAAATACTTTAAGAAAACTTCCATTAAAATTAAGTCATGTAAAGTTTCGAAACTTCAATCAAATTTCATTAATAATCTTGAAATAACACTAGATAAAATTCACCATTTCGCGGACCTGTACGACATTACCCACCACCTGTAAATTTGTTGAACATCATTTTTTTTTAGCTTTTTACAGTGTATTTTAATCGATTAGTACATAAAGCTTCCTATTTTTTAAAAAGTTTGGAAAAAATTCAATATTTAAAGATTTTTAGGGGTTGCTCATTTTCTTATACAACGTGATCAATGTGTAGTAAATCGATTTTCCATTTTGAAAACACTTGCTTCGAGTTGTAGCCTTTTTTGGGTTTTTTTTTTCCAAAACTCGTCGGAAATTAATGATAAAAAAAAAAACGTTCCGGAAATATGTTTTTATTTAAAACTTTTTAGAATAGGATTTATTTTAAAGATTCTCTCTCAAAAAGAAATTTTTTTTTATTTTCATGTTTTACATGTCATATTTTTCATTTTCATTTTTTTTTACAACAGGAATTATTTTTAAGAAACTCTGTCGAAACCTTTTTTTTTTAATGTTTTAAATAACTTTTTTTTCAGTGATATGAAGTAGGGATAATTAAAAATTTTCCATGGGTTTGTATTTACTAGCCTTCCCACGCAAGGCCAGATGTGACACATGGTCATTTTATAGTGGGTATTCCCGGCCAAATTTTCCATGGGTTTGTCGATGTTCAAATTTTAAGCTTCTCTATACATGGTCGCAGCGACATCAGAGCGAAGCCAAAGCGAATGTTTCCCAAATGGTTTGTATGAGAAACTGAGCACCCACTTAAAATCTTAACTAATTAATTTTTTCCAATTTTGTTTTTGATAATCGAAAAGTTTTGGGTCTAATCGATGATACTGCACTGAAAAAGCAAAAAAAAAAAAAAATGATAATCAACAAATTTACAGGTGGGGGTAATGTCGTACAGGTCCACCCACTGTTTTTCTATCCATTATGTGTTTATAACTATTCGACTTTTTATTAAAAATCTTTTTTTTTCCGATGACAAACACATTAATTTGGAAATTCTTGCAAAAATAAAATACTTTTTTTTTTTTAATCATATAACCCCGAGCAAGGCGGTAACGCCACTGATATGCAGGGGGATACGTAAGAGTGAATAGATTCGAAAAGAGAAAGCTGGAAACCACAACCTAAACAGGGAACAAGGGATGAACCTCTACACCTGTTCAATAATGAAACTTTTAGGACTTATTCATAAATAAATGAATTAATTTTGAAAGTATTATTAAAAAAAAATCTTAGTAAAAATACTTTTTTTTTTTTACATCTGTCACATCCAACCCCCACGTAAATCTGTAGGGGCCTCGGTGATGCTTGTTAAATTGTCCTTGTGCCAAACCCAACCGAAGTCGCCACAATTTAAAATATCAGAAGGTTCAATGAATGGTTGGAAAAATGAAAGTATTTTGTTTGCGAAACAAGTGTAATTCTATTAATAGCAATAAATAACAAATTTGTAAGTAAAATACTCAAATAGAAAATGCGTGTAGTTAATTATTTTGTAATAGTGAAATGTTCAAATAGAAAAATGCATGTGGTTAAATGTTCCAGAGAAATAGTAAGAAGTAGCTCAGTGTCCCGAGGCGTATACTGATAGTAGCAGCGTGGTGATACCGACCGAACAAAAGCTATGGACCGGATGTTTGCGCCCTCACAATCAAAAAGCAAATGACCAAAAGTCGTCGGTGCGCAGCCGGCTTCGCGCAGATGTTCCGGTTGAAAACTAAAAATTAATTAAATATTAAATTTCCAGTTCGCGAGCCTACGCGAATTTTATTTATCGGCCAATGGGAAGCCCAGAATCAAATACGGATAAGAATTCACAAATGATCACCTTGAATGAATGGTTGGGAAAATGAAAGTATTTTGTAGAGGACGAAGCGTCCATTACTAATTTATATTTACTAGTCGACTCGGCGTAACTTGCTTCATGAAATAACACAGGAAATAAGGAAACACGAAAAGGCGAATGTAACCAGAACAACAATATATTAACAAAGGTTACATAGAGTTGAAAGCATGCAAATCAAATAAGGAAAGAAAAGGTATTTCCCTTTGTTTGGAGAGAAACGTAAATGTTCGATAGAAGAGTAAATTGAATCAAGTTCAGTTTGAATAAAGTTAATGTACATACTGTTAATGTCTGTTTCAAATTGAGTTTTTTTTAGCTTTGTGTGTGCATGCTGGTGAGAAATAAAAATTTGCGTCACTAATTGCTACCCGCAATTAGTGCCGGGTGTATGTGTGAGTTAGGTAATAAACATGTCTGCTCTTGCCCGGGACGGAACCCTAACTGCTGGAACACGTGACGCTCCCGGCTTATATGGGCATGCTGTTAGCGCGAGAAACTAGGGTTATCACGCGAACGCTGAATGACTATGTGTGAGTGGGTGTGAATGTATCAAACCCTACAATTTTGTTTGCGAAATAAGTGTAATTTTATTAATAGAACTAAATATCAAATACTCGAATAGAAAATGCGTGTCCTTAATTATTTTGTAAGAGTGAAATGTTCCAATAGAAAAATGCATGTTGTTAAATGTCCCAGAGAAATAGTAGGAAGTAGCTCAGTGTCCCGAGGCGTGTACTGATAGTAGCAGAATGCATGTATGTAAAAAGATTATAAAGTCTACTTAACTAATGAAGTCTGTGTTCCTTTCCATTTTGTGGCCGGCGAGAGATGAAGAAAGTTTTTTATGAGGCAGCTGAAGATTTTTTTGTTGTTGTTGTTGTTGTTTTCTTTGTCGGCGTGGAGTGAAAATGAAGAAAGGAAAATTGGAAGAAGAAGTAGAATGAATGTATGTCGGCGAGACATGACCTCGGTTTGAAATTTCTTTCTTGCATGGCGACGAGATGCTTCAGATACCGCTCGCATTCTGACTGATTTTGACCGGTCACGAGACGTAGTTAAGTTGTATATTTTAGTCATGTGAACTGCCCCAGCAGGCATTTTCATTCTTTAGGTAAAAAAAAAAAAAAAAGAAAAAAGAAATTGACTGGCGTCATAAATTAATTTGCTATTTTCTATCCAATCAGCATCCAGAACTTTACTTTTCACGCTGACATGTGAAATTTGCACTTCGTCTGCGTTTTTCCATAATGTTTTTAGTCGTTTGGATCCTATTTTGCGAGTGTGCAATTTAACTTTGTGGGTTTTAGTTAACTGTTGGGTGATAAAGGATTTGTATCCTATAAATTTCTTTTAATGATAAAAAGTTTATAAAGTTTCAAAAATATGAGGGACTCATTTCCGAAAATCTGCTCCTAAAAATAAAATAAACGATGCATTATAACTATGACATTATTTAATTTGATAACCGTTTAATTGCTTGAAAAAAAATAATGAAATTTTGAAAGAATTGTTGTCATTTCTTTTAAATTAAAAGAATAAAAATTTATGAAGTTCCAAAAATATTTTTTAGATTCTTCAAAGATTTGTTGAGGTTAGTTTAAAAAATTATTAAGCGACGATATACTTATTAATCGAAAATTACAAAGTTCAGTACAAATCGTCTATTTAAAAAAAAAATTAAAATTATTTTTTTGTGAATTTGAATTTTTTTTTTGCATGGTAATTTCTATGTGTAAATTAAAAGGTCATGTCTCATTATCCCTGGTGGCTCTTAGCACGCTTTTTCCTGTTACACCACGCAAACCCCGTTCTGTAATCCACCTGCTCAGGCCTTTCAAATATGTTATCCTTTGCTTTTCACTATCTTTTTTCCCCTTTATCTGACCTGTTAGTATCAAGTTCTCCATGCCCTCCTTCCTCATTACATGACCCAGGAACTTCAGCTGTGTTTTCTTGATGTTAAAAAAAAATTTTTTTTTCGTTTCCATCCTTTATCTGACCTTTGCGTATCAGATTCTTCAAGCCCTCCTTTCTCATTACATGTCCCAGGAACTTTACTTGTCTCTTCCTGATAGTCAATAAAATAAATACAATGTATCTAAATACAAATTAGAGACCTGTCAATATAGATAATTTCAAATTAACATTGATTTTTGCGGTAAATTTAAGTTTCAACTTTGGATTTTTCTTAATAAAAAGTCGAATAGTTTTAACACATTATAGTGAATTTTATTTAATGTTATTTCAAGACCAATTACTGAAATTTGATTGAAGTTTCGAAATTATACATGAGTTAATATGAATGGAAGTTTTCTTAAAGTATTTACGGTGAGCCTGACAAATTCAAAGCATCGTTAAAAGACAAACGATTTTCAATGAAAAGGCATGACAGGAAGTAATACACGTTCTTTGCACGGATATGCAAAAGAGAATAAATTAAAAGAAAGAAAAAAAATTCAAATCAGAAATAAATATAATATTTCGAATCGGAAATAGAAAACAGAAAGAAAGAAAGTGATTTGTATATCTTGTTTAAAAAAAAAAAAAGTTTTGTCAGGAGTGGGATTCGAACACACGCCCACATTCGTGGACCAGAACACTCATAGCGCCGGTAAAGGATAATATACGCCTTGAGTCTGGCGCCCTAGACCGCTCGGCCATCCTGACAACCGAACGTAGGTATAAAAATTTCTTATTTTATTTTTAAAGACAGAAATGTGACACTAGGTGAATTTTATCAGTACTTCATTTAAATTGCTCTCTCTCACTCTCCCTCCAGCTATGGGTTGAATAGCAGGACGGTGCGCCTACATAGCCGAGTATACCAGTTTATTGGAGAAAGTAATGGCAACTTACTGCGCGAAAGATTTCTACCTACTCAGTCATGTCCCATTTGAGACATAATTGCCCAAGCATGTTTTACGTATAGCAGCTGACAGACTAATTTCTAACACATGATTTATTTTTCATTTCAAATAAAGTAAGTGTTATTTCTAGGCATATTAATGAAATTTGATTGAACTTTCGAAACTTTACATGACTTAATTTTAATGGAAGTTTTCTTAAAGTATTTACGGTGAGCCTGAAAAATTCAAAGCATCGTTAAAAGACAAACGATTTTCAATGAAAAGGCATGACAGGAAGTAATACACGTTCTTTGCACGGATATGCAAAAGAGAATAAATTAAAAGAAAGAAAAAAAATTCAAATCAGAAATAAATATAATATTTCGACTCGGAAATATTAGAAAACAGAAAGAAAGAAAGTGATTTGTATATCTTGTTTAAAAAAAAAACAAAACCTTTTGTCAGAAGTGGGATTCGAACCCACGCCCACATTCGTGGACCAGAACACTCATAGCTCTGGTAAAGGATAATATACACCTTGAGTCTGGCGCCTTAGACCGCTCGGCCATCCTGACAACTGAACGAGGACTTAAAATTTTCTTATTTTATTTTGAAAGACAGAAATGTGACACTAGGTTAATTTTATCAGTACTTCATTTAAATTGCTCTCTCTCTCACTCTCCCTCCAGCTATGGGTTGAATAGCAGGACGGTGCGCCTACATAGCCGAGTATACCAGTTTATTGGAGAAAGTAATGGCAACTTACTGCGCGAAAGATTTCTACCTACTCAGTCATGTCCCCTTTGAGACATAATTGCCCAAGCATGTTTTATGTATAGCAGCTGACAGACTAATTTCTAACACATGATTTATTTTTCATTTCAAATAAAGTAAGTGTTATTTCTAGGCATATTAATGAAATTTGATTGAAGTTTCGAAAGTTTACATGACTTAATTTTAATGGAAGTTTTCTTAAAGCATTTCCGGTGAGCCTGACAAATTCAAAGCATCGTTAAAAGACAAACGATTTTGAAAAGGCATGACAGGAAGTAATACACGTTCTTTGCACGGATATGCAAAAGAGAATAAATTAAAAGAAAGAAAAAAAATTCAAATCAGAAATAAATATAATATTTCTACTCGGAAATATTAGAAAACAGAAAGAAAGAAAGTGATTTGTATATCTTGTTTAAAAAAAAAAACGTATTGTCAGGATACGATTCGAACCCACGCCCACATTCGTGGACCAGAACACTCATAGCTCTGGTAAAGGATAATATACACCTTGAGTCTGGCGCCTTAAACCGCTCGGCCATCCTGACAACTGAACGAGGACTTAAAATTTTCTTATTTTATTTTGAAAGTCAGAAATGTGACACTAGGTTAATTTTATCAGTACTTCATTTATATTGCTCTCTCTCACTCTCCCTCCAGCTATGGGTTGAATAGCAGGACGGTGCGCCTACATAGCCGAGTATACCAGTTTATTGGAGAAAGTAATGGCAACGTACTGCGCGAAAGATTTCTACCTACTCAGTCATGTCCCCTTTGAGACATAATTGCCCAAGCATGGTTTATGTATAGCAGCTGGCAGACTAATTTCTAACACATGATTTATTTTTCATTTCAAATAAAGTAAGTGTTATTTCTAGGCATATTAATGAAATTTGATTGAACTTTCGAAACTTTAAATGACTTAATTTTAATGGAAGTTTTCTTAAAGTATTTACGGTGAGCCTGACAAATTCAAAGCATCGTTAAAAAACAAACGATTTTCAATGAAAAGGCATGACAGGAAGTAATACCCGGTCTTTGCACGGATATGGAAAAGAGAATAAATTAAAAGAAAGAAAAAAAAAATTCAAATCAGAAATAAATATAATATTTCTACTCGGAAATATTAGAAAACAGAAAGAAAGAAAGTGATTTGTATATCTTGTTTAAAAAAAAAACAAAACGCCATGTCAGGAGTGGGATTCGAACCCACGCCCACATTCGTGGACCAGAACACTCATAGCTATGGTAAAGGATAATATACACCTTGAGTCTGGCGCCTTAGACCGCTCGGCCATCCTGACAACTGAACGAGTACTTAAAATTTTCTTATTTTATTTTGAAAGACAGAAATGTGACACTAGGTTTATTTTATCAGTACTTCATTTATATTGCTCTCTCTCACTCTCCCTCCAGCTATGGGTTGAATAGCAGGACGGTGCGCCTACATAGCCGAGTATACCAGTTTATTGGAGAAAGTAATGGCAACTTACTGCGCGAAAGATTTCTACCTACTCAGTCATGTCCCCTTTGAGACATAATTGCCCAAGCATGTTTTATGTATAGCAGCTGGCAGACTAATTTCTAACACATGATTTATTTTTCATTTCAAATAAAGTAAGTGTTATTTCTAGCCATATTAATGAAATTTGATTGAACTTTCGAAACTTTACATGACTTAATTTTAATGGAAGTTTTCTTAAAGTATTTACGGTGAGCCTGACAAATTCAAAGCATCGTTAAAAAACAAACGATTTTCAATGAAAAGGCATGACAGGAAGTAATACCCGTTCTTTGCACGGATATGGAAAAGAGAATAAATTAAAAGAAAGAAAAAAAAAATTCAAATCAGAAATAAATATAATATTTCTACTCGGAAATATTAGAAAACAGAAAGAAAGAAAGTGATTTGTATATCTTGTTTAAAAAAAAACAAAACCTTTTGTCAGGAATGGGATTCGAACCCACGCCCACATTCGTGGACCAGAACACTCATAGCTCTGGTAAAGGATAATATACACCTTGAGTATGGCGCCTTAGACCGCTCGGCCATCCTGACAACTGAACGAGGACTTAAAATTTTCTTATTTTATTTTGAAAGACAGAAATGTGACACTAGGTTAATTTTATCAGTACTTCATTTAAATTGCTCTCTCTCTCTCACTCTCCCTCCAGCTATGGGTTGAATAGCAGGACGGTGCGCCTACATAGCCGAGTATACCAGTTTATTGGAGAAAGTAATGGCAACTTACTAGGCGAAAGATTCCTACCTACTCAGTCATGTCCCCTTTGAGACATAATTGCCCAAGCATGTTTTATGTATAGTAGCTGACAGACTAATTTCTACCACATGATTTATTTTTCATTTCAAATAAAGTAAGTGTTATTTCTAGGCATATTAATGGAATTTGATTGAACTTTCGAAACTTTACATGACTTAATTTTAATGGAAGTTTACTTAAAGTATTTACGGTGAGCCTGACAAATTCAAAGCATCGTTAAAAGACAAATGATTTTGAAAAGGCATGACAGGAAGTAATACACGTTCTTTGCACGGATATGCAAAAGAGAATAAATTAAAAGAAAGAAAAAAAAATTCAAATCAGAAATAAATATAATATTTCTACTCGGAAATATTAGAAAACAGAAAGAAAGAAAGTGATTTGTATATCTTGTTTAAAAAAAAAAACGTATTGTCAGGAGTGGGATTCGAACCCACGCCCACATTCGTGCACCAGAACACTCATAGCTCTGGTAAAGGATAATATACACCTTGAGTCTGGCGCCTTAGACCGCTCGGCCATCCTGACAACTGAACGAGGACTTAAAATTTTCTTATTTTATTTTGAAAGACAGAAATGTGACACTAGGTTTATTTTATCAGTACTTCATTTATATTGCTCTCTCTCACTCTCCCTCCAGCTATGGGTTGAATAGCAGGACGGTGCGCCTACATAGCCGAGTATACCAGTTTATTGGAGAAAGTAATGGCAACTTACTGCGCGAAAGATTTCTACCTACTCAGTCATGTCCCCTTTGAGACATAATTGCCCAAGCATGTTTTATGTATAGCAGCTGGCAGACTAATTTCTAACATATGATTTATTTTTCATTTCAAATAAAGTAAGTGTTATTTCTAGGCATATTAATGAAATTTGATTGAACTTTCGAAACTTTACATGACTTAATTTTAATGGAAGTTTTCTTAAAGTATTTACGGTGAGCCTGACAAATTCAAAGCATCGTTAAAAGACAAATGATTTTGAAAAGGCATGACAGGAAGTAATACACGTTCTTTGCACGGATATGCAAAAAAGAATAAATTAAAAGAAAGAAAAAAAAATTCAAATCAGAAATAAATATAATATTTCTACTCGGAAATATTAGAAAACAGAAAGAAAGAAAGTGATTTGTATATCTTGTTTAAAAAAAAACAAAACCTTTTGTCAGAAGTGGGATTCGAACCCACGCCCACATTCGTGGACCAGAACACTCATAGCTCTGGTAAAGGATAATATACACCTTGAGTCTGGCGCCTTAGACCGCTCGGCCATACTGACAACTGAAACAGGACTTAAAATTTTCTTATTTTATTTTGAAAGACAGAAATGTGACACTAGGTTAATTTTATCAGTACTTCATTTAAATTGCTCTCTCTCTCACTCTCCCTCCAGCTATGGGTTGAATAGCAGGACGGTGCGCCTACATAGCCGAGTATACCAGTTTATTGGAGAAAGTAATGGCAACTTACTGCGCGAAAGATTTCTACCTACTCAGTCATGTCCCCTTTGAGACATAATTGCCCAAGCATGTTTTATGTATAGCAGCTGGCGGACTAATTTCTAACACATGATTTATTTTTCATTTCAAATAAAGTAAGTGTTATTTCTAGGCATATTAATGAAATTTGATTGAACTTTCGAAACTTTACATGACTTAATTTTAATGGAAGTTTTCTTAAAGTATTTACGGTGAGCCTGACAAATTCAAAGCATCGTTAAAAAACAAACGATTTTCAATGAAAAGGCATGACAGGAAGTAATACCCGTTCTTTGGACGGATATGGAAAAGAGAATAAATTAAAAGAAAGAAAAAAAAATTCAAATCAGAAATAAATATAATATTTCTACTCGGAAATATTAGAAAACAGAAAGAAAGAAAGTGATTTGTATATCTTGTTTAAAAAAAAACAAAACCTTTTGTCAGAAGTGGGATTCGAACCCACGCCCACATTCGTGGACCAGAGCACTCATAGCTCTGGTAAAGGATAATATACACCTTGAGTCTGGCGCCTTAGACCGCTCGGCCATACTGACAACTGAAACAGGACTTAAAATTTTCTTATTTTATTTTGAAAGACAGAAATGTGACACTAGGTTAATTTTATCAGTACTTCATTTAAATTGCTCTCTCTCACTCTCCCTCCAGCTATGGGTTGAATAGCAGGACGGTGCGCCTACATAGCCGAGTATACCAGTGTATTGGATAAAGTAATGGCAACTTACTAGGCGAAAGATTCCTACCTACTCAGTCATGTCCCCTTTGAGACATAATTGCCCAAGCATGTTTTATGTATAGCAGCTGACAGACTAATTTCTACCACATGATTTATTTTTCATTTCAAATAAAGTAAGTGTTATTTCTAGGCATATTAATGAAATTTGATTGAACTTTCGAAACTTTACATGACTTAATTTTAATGGAAGTTTTCTTAAAGTATTTACGGTGAGCCTGACAAATTCAAAGCATCGTTAAAAGACAAATGATTTTGAAAAGGCATGACAGGAAGTAATACACGTTCTTTGCACGGATATGCAAAAGAGAATAAATTAAAAGAAAGAAAAAAAAAATTCAAATCAGAAATAAATATAATATTTCTACTCGGAAATATTAGAAAACAGAAAGAAAGAAAGTGATTTGTATATCTTGTTTAAAAAAAAAACAAAACCTTTTGTCAGAAGTGGGATTCGAACCCACGCCCACATTCGTGGACCAGAACACTCATAGCTCTGGTAAAGGATAATATACACCTTGAGTCTGGCGCCTTAGACCGCTCGGCCATCCAGACAACTGAAACAGGACTTAAAATTTTCTTATTTTATTTTGAAAGACAGAAATGTGACACTAGGTTAATTTTATCAGTACTTCATTTAAATTGCTCTCTCTCACTCTCCCTCCAGCTATGGGTTGAATAGCAGGACGGTGCGCCTACATAGCCGAGTATACCAGTTTATTGGAGAAAGTAATGGCAACTTACTGCGCGAAAGATTTCTACCTACTCAGTCATGTCCCCTTTGAGACATAATTGCCCAAGCATGTTTTATGTATAGCAGCTGGCAGACTAATTTCTAAAACATGATTTATTTTTCATTTCAAATAAAGTAAGTGTTATTTCTAGGCATATTAATGAAATTTGATTGAACTTTCGAAACTTTACATGACTTAATTTTAATGGAAGTTTTCTTAAAGTATTTACGGTGAGCCTGACAAATTCAAAGCATCGTTAAAAAACAAACGATTTTCAATGAAAAGGCATGACAGGAAGTAATACCCGTTCTTTGCACGGATATGGAAAAGAGAATAAATTAAAAGAAAGAAAAAAAAAATTCAAATCAGAAATAAATATAATATTTCTACTCGGAAATATTAGAAAACAGAAAGAAAGAAAGTGATTTGTATATCTTGTTTAAAAAAAAACGAAACCTTTTTGTCAGAAGTGGGATTCGAACCCACTCCCACATTCGTGGACCAGAACACTCATAGCTCTGGTAAAGGATAATATACACCTTGAGTCTGGCGCCTTAGACCGCTCGGCCATCCTGACAACTGAAACAGGACTTAAAATTTTCTTATTTTATTTTGAAAGACAGAAATGTGACACTAGGTTAATTTTATCAGTACTTCATTTAAATTGCTCTCTCTCTCACTCTCCCTCCAGCTTTGGGTTGAATAGCAGGACGGTGCGCCTACATAGCCGAGTATACCAGTTTATTGGATAAAGTAATGGCAACTTACTAGGCGAAAGATTCCTACCTACTCAGTCATGTCCCCTTTGAGACATAATTGCCCAAGCATGTTTTATGTATAGCAGCTGACAGACTAATTTCTACCACATGATTTATTTTTCATTTCAAATAAAGTAAGTGTTATTTCTAGGCATATTAATGAAATTTGATTGAACTTTCGAAACTTTACATGACTTAATTTTAATGGAAGTTTTCTTAAAGTATTTACGGTGAGCCTGACAAATTCAAAACATCGTTAAAAGACAAATGATTTTGAAAAGGCATGACAGGAAGTAATACACGTTCTTTGCACGGATATGCAAAAGAGAATAAATTAAAAGAAAGAAAAAAAAATTCAAATCAGAAATAAATATAATATTTCTACTCGGAAATATTAGAAAACAGAAAGAAAGAAAGTGATTTGTATATCTTGTTTAAAAAAAAACAAAACCTTTTGTCAGAAGTGGGATTCGAACCCACGCCCACATTCGTGGACCAGAACACTCATAGCTCTGGTAAAGGATAATATACACCTTGAGTCTGGCGCCTTAGACCGCTCGGCCATCCTGACAACTGAAACTGGACTTAAAATTTTCTTATTTTATTTTGAAAGACAGAAATGTGACACTAGGTTAATTTTATCAGTACTTCATTTAAATTGCTCTCTCTCTCACTCTCCCTCCAGCTATGGGTTGAATAGCAGGACGGTGCGCCTACATAGCCGAGTATACCAGTTTATTGGAGAAAGTAATGGCAACTTACTGCGCGAAAGATTTCTACCTACTCAGTCATGTCCCCTTTGAGACATAATTGCCCAAGCATGTTTTATGTATAGCAGCTGGCAGACTAATTTCTAACACATGATTTATTTTTCATTTCAAATAAAGTAAGTGTTATTTCTAGGCATATTAATGAAATTTGATTGAACTTTCGAAACTTTACATGACTTAATTTTAATGGAAGTTTTCTTAAAGTATTTACGGTGAGCCTGACAAATTCAAAGCATCGTTAAAAAACAAACGATTTTCAATGAAAAGGCATGACAGGAAGTAATACCCGTTCTTTGCACGGATATGGAAAAGAGAATAAATTAAAAGAAAGAAAAAAAAATTCAAATCAGAAATAAATATAATATTTCTACTCGGAAATATTAGAAAACAGAAAGAAAGAAAGTGATTTGTATATCTTGTTTAAAAAAAACAAAACCTTTTGTCAGAAGTGGGATTCGAACCCACGCCCACATTCGTGGACCAGAACACTCATAGCTCTGGTAAAGGATAATATACACCTTGAGTCTGGCGCCTTAGACCGCTCGGCCATCCTGACAACTGAAACAGGACTTAAAATTTTCTTATTTTATTTTGAAAGACAGAAATGTGACACTAGGTTAATTTTATCAGTACTTCATTTAAATTGTCTCTCTCTCACTCTCCCTCCAGCTATGGGTTGAATAGCAGGACGGTGCGCCTACATAGCCGAGTATACCAGTTTATTGGAGAAAGTAATGGCAACTTACTGCGCGAAAGATTTCTACCTACTCAGTCATGTCCCCTTTGAGACATAATTGCCCAAGCATGTTTTATGTATAGCAGCTGGCAGACTAATTTCTAACACATGATTTATTTTTCATTTCAAATAAAGTAAGTGTTATTTCTAGGCATATTAATGAAATTTGATTGAACTTTCGAAACTTTACATGACTTAATTTTAATGGAAGTTTTCTTAAAGTATTTACGGTGAGCCTGACAAATTCAAAGCATCGTTAAAAAACAAACGATTTTCAATGAAAAGGCATGACAGGAAGTAATACCCGTTCTTTGCACGGATATGGAAAAGAGAATAAATTAAAAGAAAGAAAAAAAAATTCAAATCAGAAATAAATATAATATTTCTACTCGGAAATATTAGAAAACAGAAAGAAAGAAAGTGATTTGTATATCTTGTTTAAAAAAAAACAAAACCTTTTGTCAGAAGTGGGATTCGAACCCACGCCCACATTCGTGGACCAGAACACTCATAGCTCTGGTAAAGGATAATATACACCTTGAGTCTGGCGCCTTAGACCGCTCGGCCATCCTGACAACAGAAATGGGGCATAAAATTTTCTTATTTTATTTTGAAAGACAGAAATGTGACACTAGGTTAATTTTATCAGTACTTCATTTAAATTGCTCTCTCTCACTCTCCCTCCAGCTATGGGTTGAATAGCAGGACGGTGCGCCTACATAGCCGAGTATACCAGTTTATTGGAGAAAGCAATGGCAACTTACTGCGCGAAAGATTTCTACCTACTCAGTCATGTCCCCTTTGAGACATAATTGCCCAAGCATGTTTTATGTATAGCAGCTGGCAGACTAATTTCTACCACATGATTTATTTTTCATTTCAAATAAAGTAAGTGTTATTTCTAGGCATATTAATGAAATTTGATTGAACTTTCGAAACTTTACATGACTTAATTTTAATGGAAGTTTTCTTAAAGTATTTACGGTGAGCCTGACAAATTCAAAGCATCGTTAAAAGACAAACGATTTTCAATGAAAAGGCATGACAGGAAGTAATACCCGGTCTTTGCACGGATATGCAAAAGAGAATAAATTAAAAGAAAGAAAAAAAAATTCAAATCAGAAATAAATATAATATTTCTACTCGGAAATATTAGAAAACAGAAAGAAAGAAAGTGATTTGTATATCTTGTTTAAAAAAAAAAACGTATTGTCAGGATACGATTCGAACCCACGCCCACATTCGTGGACCAGAACACTCATAGCTCTGGTAAAGGATAATATACACCTTGAGTCTGGCGCCTTAAACCGCTCGGCCATCCTGACAACTGAACGAGGACTTAAAATTTTCTTATTTTATTTTGAAAGTCAGAAATGTGACACTAGGTTAATTTTATCAGTACTTCATTTATATTGCTCTCTCTCACTCTCCCTCCAGCTATGGGTTGAATAGCAGGACGGTGCGCCTACATAGCCGAGTATACCAGTTTATTGGAGAAAGTAATGGCAACGTACTGCGCGAAAGATTTCTACCTACTCAGTCATGTCCCCTTTGAGACATAATTGCCCAAGCATGTTTTATGTATAGCAGCTGGCAGACTAATTTCTAAAACATGATTTATTTTTCATTTCAAATAAAGTAAGTGTTATTTCTAGGCATATTAATGAAATTTGATTGAACTTTCGAAACTTTACATGACTTAATTTTAATGGAAGTTTTCTTAAAGTATTTACGGTGAGCCTGACAAATTCAAAGCATCGTTAAAAAACAAACGATTTTCAATGAAAAGGCATGACAGGAAGTAATACCCGTTCTTTGCACGGATATGGAAAAGAGAATAAATTAAAAGAAAGAAAAAAAAATTCAAATCAGAAATAAATATAATATTTCTACTCGGAAATATTAGAAAACAGAAAGAAAGAAAGTGATTTGTATATCTTGTTTAAAAAAAAACGAAACCTTTTGTCAGAAGTGGGATTCGAACCCACTCCCACATTCGTGGACCAGAACACTCATAGCTCTGGTAAAGGATAATATACACCTTGAGTCTGGCGCCTTAGACCGCTCGGCCATCCTGACAACTGAAACAGGACTTAAAATTTTCTTATTTTATTTTGAAAGACAGAAATGTGACACTAGGTTAATTTTATCAGTACTTCATTTAAATTGCTCTCTCTCTCACTCTCCCTCCAGCTTTGGGTTGAATAGCAGGACGGTGCGCCTACATAGCCGAGTATACCAGTTTGTTGGATAAAGTAATGGCAACTTACTAGGCGAAAGATTCCTACCTACTCAGTCATGTCCCCTTTGAGACATAATTGCCCAAGCATGTTTTATGTATAGCAGCTGACAGACTAATTTCTACCACATGATTTATTTTTCATTTCAAATAAAGTAAGTGTTATTTCTAGGCATATTAATGAAATTTGATTGAACTTTCGAAACTTTACATGACTTAATTTTAATGGAAGTTTTCTTAAAGTATTTACGGTGAGCCTGACAAATTCAAAACATCGTTAAAAGACAAATGATTTTGAAAAGGCATGACAGGAAGTAATACACGTTCTTTGCACGGATATGCAAAAGAGAATAAATTAAAAGAAAGAAAAAAAAAATTCAAATCAGAAATAAATATAATATTTCTACTCGGAAATATTAGAAAACAGAAAGAAAGAAAGTGATTTGTATATCTTGTTTAAAAAAAAACAAAACCTTTTGTCAGAATTGGGATTCGAACCCACGCCCACATTCGTGGACCAGAACACTCATAGCTCTGGTAAAGGATAATATACACCTTGAGTCTGGCGCCTTAGACCGCTCGGCCATCCTGACAACTGAAACAGGACTTAAAATTTTCTTATTTTATTTTGAAAGACAGAAATGTGACACTAGGTTAATTTTATCAGTACTTCATTTAAATTGTCTCTCTCTCACTCTCCCTCCAGCTATGGGTTGAATAGCAGGACGGTGCGCCTACATAGCCGAGTATACCAGTTTATTGGATAAAGTAATGGCAACTTACTAGGCGAAAGATTCCTACCTACTCAGTCATGTCCCCTTTGAGACATAATTGCCCAAGCATGTTTTATGTATAGCAGCTGACAGACTAATTTCTACCACATGATTTATTTTTCATTTCAAATAAAGTAAGTGTTATTTCTAGGCATATTAATGAAATTTGATTGAACTTTCGAAACTTTACATGACTTAATTTTAATGGAAGTTTTCTTAAAGTATTTACGGTGAGCCTGACAAATTCAAAGCATCGTTAAAAAACAAACGATTTTCAATGAAAAGGCATGACAGGAAGTAATACCCGTTCTTTGCACGGATATGCAAAAGAGAATAAATTAAAAGAAAGAAAAAAAAATTCAAGTCAGAAATAAATATAATATTTCTACTCGGAAATATTAGAAAACAGAAAAGAAAGAAAGTGATTTGTATATCTTGTTTAAAAAAAAACAAAACCTTTTGTCAGAAGTGGGATTCGAACCCACGCCCACATTCGTGGACCAGAACACTCATAGCTCTGGTAAAGGATAATATACACATTGAGTCTGGCGCCTTAGACCGCTCGGCCAACCTGACAACTGAAACAGGACTTAAAATTTTCTTATTTTATTTTGAAAGACAGAAATGTGACACTAGGTTAATTTTATCAGTACTTCATTTAAATTGCTCTCTCTCTCACTCTCCCTCCAGCTATGGGTTGAATAGCAGGACGGTGCGCCTACATAGCCGAGTATACCAGTTTATTGGATAAAGTAATGGCAACTTACTAGGCGAAAGATTCCTACCTACTCAGTCATGTCCCCTTTGAGACATAATTGCCCAAGCATGTTTTATGTATAGCAGCTGACAGACTAATTTCTACCACATGATTTATTTTTCATTTCAAATAAAGTAAGTGTTATTTCTAGGCATATTAATGAAATTTGATTGAACTTTCGAAACTTTACATGACTTAATTTTAATGGAAGTTTTCTTAAAGTATTTACGGTGAGCCTGACAAATTCAAAGCATCGTTAAAAAACAAACGATTTTCAATGAAAAGGCATGACAGGAAGTAATACCCGTTCTTTGCACGGATATGGAAAAGAGAATAAATTAAAAGAAAGAAAAAAAAATTCAAATCAGAAATAAATATAATATTTCTACTCGGAAATATTAGAAAACAGAAAGAAAGAAAGTGATTTGTATATCTTGTTTAAAAAAAAACAAAACCTTTTGTCAGAAGTGGGATTCGAACCAACGCCCACATTCGTGGACCAGAACACTCATAGCTCTGGTAAAGGATAATATACACCTTGAGTCTGGCGCCTTAGACCGCTCGGCCATCCTGACAACTGAAATAGGACTTAAAATTTTCTTATTTTATTTTGAAAGACAGAAATGTGACACTAGGTTAATTTTATCAGTACTTCATTTAAATTGCTCTCTCTCTCACTCTCCCTCCAGCTATGGGTTGAATAGCAGGACGGTGCGCCTACATAGCCGAGTATACCAGTTTATTGGAGAAAGTAATGGCAACTTACTAGGCGAAAGATTCCTACCTACTCAGTCATGTCCCCTTTGAGACATAATTGCCCAAGCATGTTTTATGTATAGTAGCTGACAGACTAATTTCTACCACATGATTTATTTTTCATTTCAAATAAAGTAAGTGTTATTTCTAGGCATATTAATGAAATTTGATTGAACTTTCGAAACTTTACATGACTTAATTTTAATGGAAGTTTACTTAAAGTATTTACGGTGAGCCTGACAAATTCAAAGCATCGTTAAAAGACAAATGATTTTGAAAAGGCATGACAGGAAGTAATACACGTTCTTTGCACGGATATGCAAAAGAGAATAAATTAAAAGAAAGAAAAAAAAATTCAAATCAGAAATAAATATAATATTTCTACTCGGAAATATTAGAAAACAGAAAGAAAGAAAGTGATTTGTATATCTTGTTTAAAAAAAAACAAAACCTTTTGTCAGAAGTGGGATTCGAACCCACGCCCACATTCGTGGACCAGAACACTCATAGCTCTGGTAAAGGATAATATACACCTTGAGTCTGGCGCCTTAGACCGCTCGGCCATCCTGACAACTGAAACAGGACTTAAAATTTTCTTATTTTATTTTGAAAGACAGAAATGTGACACTAGGTTAATTTTATCAGTACTTCATTTAAATTGCTCTCTCTCTCACTCTCCCTCCAGCTATGGGTTGAATAGCAGGACGGTCCGTCTACATAGCCGAGTATACCAGTGTATTGGATAAAGTAATGGCAACTTACTAGGCGAAAGATTCCTACCTACTCAGTCATGTCCCCTTTGAGACATAATTGCCCAAGCATGTTTTATGTATAGCAGCTGACAGACTAATTTCTACCACATGATTTATTTTTCATTTCAAATAAAGTAAGTGTTATTTCTAGGCATATTAATGAAATTTGATTGAACTTTCGAAACTTTACTTGTCTTAATTTTAATGGAAGTTTTCTTAAAGTATTTACGGTGAGCCTGACAAATTCAAAGCATCGTTAAAAGACAAATGATTTTGAAAAGGCATGACAGGAAGTAATACACGTTCTTTGCACGGATATGCAAAAGAGAATAAATTAAAAGAAAGAAAAAAAAATTCAAATCAGAAATAAATATAATATTTCTACTCGGAAATATTAGAAAACAGAAAGAAAGAAAGTGATTTGTATATCTTGTTTAAAAAAAAACAAAACCTTTTGTCAGAAGTGGGATTCGAACCCACGCCCACATTCGTGGACCAGAACACTCATAGCTCTGGTAAAGGATAATATACACCTTGAGTCTGGCGCCTTAGACCGCTCGGCCATACTGACAACTGAAACAGGACTTAAAATTTTCTTATTTTATTTTGAACGACAGAAATGTGACACTAGGTTAATGTTATCAGTACTTCATTTAAATTGCTCTCTCTCTCACTCTCCCTCCAGCTATGGGTTGAATAGCAGGACGGTGCGCCTACATAGCCGAGTATACCAGTTTATTGGAGAAAGTAATGGCAACTTACTGCGCGAAAGATTTCTACCTACTCAGTCATGTCCCCTTTGAGACATAATTGCCCAAGCATGTTTTATGTATAGCAGCTGGCAGACTAATTTATAACACATGATTTATTTTTCATTTCAAATAAAGTAAGTGTTATTTCTAGGCATATTAATGAAATTTGATTGAACTTTCGAAACTTTACATGACTTAATTTTAATGGAAGTTTTCTTAAAGTATTTACGGTGAGCCTGACAAATTCAAAGCATCGTTAAAAAACAAACGATTTTCAATGAAAAGGCATGACAGGAAGTAATACCCGTTCTTTGCACGGATATGCAAAAGAGAATAAATTAAAAGAAAGAAAAAAAAATTCAAATCAGAAATAAATATAATATTTCTACTCGGAAATATTAGAAAACAGAAAGAAAGAAAGTGATTTGTATATCTTGTTTAAAAAAAAAACGAAACCTTTTGTCAGTAGTGGGATTCGAACCCACGCCCACATTCGTGGACCAGAACACTCATAGCTCTGGTAAAGGATAATATACACCTAGAGTCTGGCGCCTTAGACCGCTCGGCCATCCAGACAACCGAAACAGGACTTAACATTTTCTTATTTTATTTTGAAAGACAGAAATGTGACACTAGGTTAATTTTATCAGTACTTCATTTAAATTGCTCTCTCTCACTCTCCCTCCAGCTATGGGTTGAATAGCAGGACGGTGCGCCTACATAGCCGAGTATACCAGTTTATTGGAGAAAGTAATGGCAACTTACTGCGCGAAAGATTTCTACCTACTCAGTCATGTCCCCTTTGAGACATAATTGCCCAAGCATGTTTTATGTATAGCAGCTGGCAGACTAATTTCTAACACATGATTTATTTTTCATTTCAAATAAAGTAAGTGTTATTTCTAGGCATATTAATGAAATTTGATTGAACTTTCGAAACTTTACATGACTTAATTTTAATGGAAGTTTTCTTAAAGTATTTACGGTGAGCCTGACAAATTCAAAGCATCGTTAAAAAACAAACGATTTTCAATGAAAAGGCATGACAGGAAGTAATACCCGTTCTTTGCACGGATATGGAAAAGAGAATAAATTAAAAGAAAGAAAAAAAAATTCAAATCAGAAATAAATATAATATTTCTACTCGGAAATATTAGAAACCGAAAGAAAGAAAGTGATTTGTATATCTTGTTTAAAAAAAAACGAAACCTTTTGTCAGAAGTGGGATTCGAACCCATGCCCACATTAGTGGACCAGAACACTCATAGCTCTGGTAAAGGATAATATACACCTTGAGTCTGGCGCCTTAGACCGCTCGGCCATCCTGACAACTGAAACAGGACTTAAAATTTTCTTATTTTATTTTGAAAGACAGAAATGTGACACTAGGTTAATTTTATCAGTACTTCATTTAAATTGATCTCTCTCTCACTCTCCCTCCAGCTATGGGTTGAATAGCAGGACGGTGCGCCTACATAGCCGAGTATACCAGTTTATTGGAGAAAGTAATGGCAACTTACTAGGCGAAAGATTCCAACCTACTCAGTCATGTCCCCTTTGAGACATAATTGCCCAAGCATGTTTTATGTATAGCAGCTGACAGACTAATTTCTACCACATGATTTATTTTTCATTTGAAATAAAGTTAGTGTTATTTCTAGGCATATTAATGAAATTTGATTGAACTTTCGAAACTTTACATGACTTAATTTTAATGGAAGTTTTCTTAAACTATTTACGGTGAGCCTGACAAATTCAAAGCATCGTTAAAAGACAAATGATTTTGAAAAGGCATGACAGGAAGTAATACACGTTCTTTGCACGGATATGCAAAAGGGAATAAATTAAAAGAAAGAAAAAAAATTCAAATCAGAAATAAATATAATATTTCTACTCGGAAATATTAGAAAACAGAAAGAAAGAAAGTGATTTGTATATCTTGTTTAAAAAAAAACAAAACCTTTTGTCAGAAGTGGGATTCGAACCCACGCCCACATTCGTGGACCAGAACACTCATAGCTCTGGTAAAGGATAATATACACCTTGAGTCTGGCGCCTTAGACCGCTCGGCCATCCTGACAACTAAAACAGGACTTAAAATTTTCTTATTTTATTTTGAAAGACAGAAATGTGACACTAGGTTAATTTTATCAGTACTTCATTTAAATTGCTCTCTCTCTCACTCTCCCTCCAGCTATGGGTTGAATAGCAGGACGGTGCGCCTACATAGCCGAGTATACCAGTTTATTGGAGAAAGTAATGGCAACTTACTGCGCGAAAGATTTCTACCTACTCAGTCATGTCCCCTTTGAGACATAATTGCCCAAGCATGTTTTATGTATAGCAGCTGACAGACTAATTTCTACCACATGATTTATTTTTCATTTCAAATAAAGTAAGTGTTATTTCTAGGCATATTAATGAAATTTGATTGAACTTTCGAAACTTTACATGACTTAATTTTAATGGAAGTTTTCTTAAAGTATTTCCGGTGAGCCTGACAAATTCAAAGCATCGTTAAAAGACAAATGATTTTGAAAAGGCATGACAGGAAGTAATACACGTTCTTTGCACGGATATGCAAAAGAGAATAAATTAAAAGAAAGAAAAAAATTCAAATCAGAAATAAATATAATATTTCTACTCGGAAATATTAGAAAACAGAAAGAAAGAAAGTGATTTGTATATCTTGTTTAAAAAAAAACAAAACCTTTTGTCAGAAGTGGGATTCGAACCCACGCCCACATTCGTGGACCAGAACACTCATAGCTCTGGTAAAGGATAATATACACCTTGAGTCTGGCGCCTTAGACCGCTCGGCCATCCTGACAACTGAAATAGGACTTAAAATTTTCTTATTTTATTTTGAAAGACAGAAATGTGACACTAGGTTAATTTTATCAGTACTTCATTTAAATTGCTCTCTCTCACTCTCCCTCCAGCTATGGGTTGAATAGCAGGACGGTGCGCCTACATAGCCGAGTATACCAGTTTATTGGAGAAAGTAATGGCAACTTACTGCGCGAAAGATTTCTACCTACTCAGTCATGTCCCCTTTGAGACATAATTGCCCAAGCATGTTTTATGTATAGCAGCTGACAGACTAATTTCTAACACATGATTTATTTTTCATTTCAAATAAAGTAAGTGTTATTTCTAGGCATATTAATGAAATTTGATTGAACTTTCGAAACTTTACATGACTTAATTTTAATGGAAGTTTTCTTAAAGTATTTACGGTGAGCCTGACAAATTCAAAGGATCGTTAAAAGACAAATGATTTTGAAAAGGCATGACAGGAAGTAATACACGTTCTTTGCACGGATATGCAAAAGAGAATAAATTAAAAGAAAGAAAAAAAAATCAGAAATAAATATAATATTTCTACTCGGAAATATTAGAAAACAGAAAGAAAGAAAGTGATTTGTATATCTTGTTTAAAAAAAAACAAAACCTTTTGTCAGAAGTGGGATTCGAACCCACGCCCACATTCGTGGACCAGAACACTCATAGCTCCGGTAAAGGATAATATACACCTTGAGTCTGGCGCCTTAGACCGCTCGGCCATCCTGACAACTAAAACAGGACTTAAAATTTTCTTATTTTATTTTGAAAGACAGAAATGTGACACTAGGTTAATTTTATCAGTACTTCATTTAAATTGCTCTCTCTCTCACTCTCCCTCCAGCTATGGGTTGAATAGCAGGACGGTGCGCCTACGTAGCCGAGTATACCAGTTTATTGGAGAAAGTAATGGCAACTTACTGCGCGAAAGATTTCTACCTACTCAGTCA
This sequence comes from Ascarosepion bandense, assembly GCA_037127315.1. Classification (NCBI taxonomy): domain Eukaryota; kingdom Metazoa; phylum Mollusca; class Cephalopoda; order Sepiida; family Sepiidae; genus Ascarosepion; species Ascarosepion bandense. Next base: position 388,043 of record JBBBDQ010002093.1, read on the forward strand.
TGTCCCCTTTGAGACATAATTGCCCAAGCATGTTTTATGTATAGCAGCTGATAGACTAATTTCTACCACATGATTTATTTTTCATTTCAAATAAAGTAAGTGTTATTTCTAGGCATATTAATGAAATTTGATTGAACTTTCGAAACTTTACATGACTTAATTTTAATGGAAGTTTTCTTAAAGTATTTACGGTGAGCCTGACAAATTCAAAGCATCGTTAAAAGACAAATGATTTTGAAAAGGCATGACAGGAAGTAATACACGTTCTTTGCACGGATATGCAAAAGAGAATAAATTAAAAGAAAGAAAAAAAATTCAAATCAGAAATAAATATAATATTTCTACTCGGAAATATTAGAAAACAGAAAGAAAGAAAGTGATTTGTATATCTTGTTTAAAAAAACAAAACATTTTGTCAGAAGTGGGATTCGAACCCACGCCCACATTCGTGGACCAGAACACTCATAGCTCTGGTAAAGGATAATATACACCTTGAGTCTGGCGCCTTAGACCGCTCGGCCATCCTGACAACTGAAATAGGACTTAAAATTTTCTTATTTTATTTTGAAAGACAGAAATGTGACACTAGGTTAATTTTATCAGTACTTCATTTAAATTGCTCTCTCTCTCACTCTCCCTCCAGCTATGGGTTGAATAGCAGGACGGTGCGCCTACATAGCCGAGTATACCAGTTTATTGGAGAAAGTAATGGCAACTTACTGCGCGAAAGATTTCTACCTACTCAGTCATGTCCCCTTTGAGACATAATTGCCCAAGCATGTTTTATGTATAGCAGCTGGCAGACTAATTTCTAACACATGATTTATTTTTCATTTCAAATAAAGTAAGTGTTATTTCTAGGCATATTAATGAAATTTGATTGAACTTTCGAAACTTTACATGACTTAATTTTAATGGAAGTTTTCTTAAAGTATTTACGGTGAGCCTGACAAATTCAAAGCATCGTTAAAAAACAAACGATTTTCAATGAAAAGGCATGACAGGAAGTAATACCCGTTCTTTGCACGGATATGCAAAAGAGAATAAATTAAAAGAAAGAAAAAAAATTCAAATCAGAAATAAATATAATATTTCTACTCGGAAATATTAGAAAACAGAAAGAAAGAAAAAGTGATTTGTACATCTTGTTTAAAAAAACAAAACATTTTGTCAGAAGTGGGATTCGAACCCACGCCCACATTCGTGGACCAGAACACTCATAGCTCTGGTAAAGGATAATATACACCTTGAGTCTGGCGCCTTAGACCGCTCGGCCATACTGACAACTGAAACAGGACTTAAAATTTTCTTATTTTATTTTGAAAGACAGAAATGTGACACTAGGTTAATTTTATCAGTACTTCATTTAAATTGCTCTCTCTCTCACTCTCCCTCCAGCTATGGGTTGAATAGCAGGACGGTGCGCCTACATAGCCGATTATACCAGTTTATTGGAGAAAGTAATGGCAACTTACTGCGCGAAAGATTTCTACCTACTCAGTCATGTCCCCTTTGAGACATAATTGCCCAAGCATGTTTTATGTATAGCAGCTGGCAGACTAATTTCTAACACATGATTTATTTTTCATTTCAAATAAAGTAAGTGTTATTTCTAGGCATATTAATGAAATTTGATTGAACTTTCGAAACTTTACATGACTTAATTTTAATGGAAGTTTTCTTAAAGTATTTACGGTGAGCCTGACAAATTCAAAGCATCGTTAAAAAACAAACGATTTTCAATGAAAAGGCAAGACAGGAAGTAATACCCGTTCTTTGCACGGATATGGAAAAGAGAATAAATTAAAAGAAAGAAAAAAAAATTCAAATCAGAAATAAATATAATATTTCTACTGGAAATATTAGAAAGCAGAAAGAAAGAAAGTGATTTGTATATCTTGTTTAAAAAAAAACAAAACCTTTTGTCAGAAGTGGGATTCGAACCCACGCCCACATTCGTGGACCAGAACACTCATAGCTCTGGTAAAGGATAATATACACCTTGAGTCTGGCGCCTTAGACCGCTCGACCATCCTGACAACTGAACGAGGACTTAAAATTTTCTTATTTTATTTTGAAAGTCAGAAATGTGACACTAGGTTTATTTTATCAGTACTTCATTTATATTGCTCTCTCTCACTCTCCCTCCAGCTATGGGTTGAATAGCAGGACGGTGCGCCTACATAGCCGAGTATACCAGTTTATTGGAGAAAGTAATGGCAACTTACTGCGCGAAAGATTTCTACCTACTCAGTCATGTCCCCTTTGAGACATAATTGCCCAAGCATGTTTTATGTATAGCAGCTGGCAGACTAATTTCTAACACATGATTTATTTTTCATTTCAAATAAAGTAAGTGTTATTTCTAGGCATATTAATGAAATTTGATTGAACTTTCGAAACTTTACATGACTTAATTTTAATGGAAGTTTTCTTAAAGTATTTACGGTGAGCCTGACAAATTCAAAGCATCGTTAAAAAACAAACGATTTTCAATGAAAAGGCATGACAGGAAGTAATACCCGTTCTTTGCACGGATATGGAAAAGAGAATAAATTAAAAGAAAGAAAAAAAAAATTCAAATCAGAAATAAATATAATATTTCTACTCGGAAATATTAGAAAACAGAAAGAAAGAAAGTGATTTGTATATCTTGTTTAAAAAAAAACAAAACATTTTGTCAGAAGTGGGATTCGAACCCACGCCCACATTCGTGGACCAGAACACTCACAGCTCTGGTAAAGGATAATATACACCTTGAGTCTGGCGCCTTAGACCGCTCGGCCATCCTGACAACTGAAACAGGACTTAAAATATTCTTATTTTATTTTGAAAGACAGAAATGTGACACTAGGTTAATTTTATCAGTACTTCATTTAAATTGCTCTCCCTCTCACTCTCCCTCCAGCTATGGGTTGAATAGCAGGACGGTGCGCCTACATAGCCGAGTATACCAGTTTATTGGAGAAAGTAATGGCAACTTACTGCGCGAAAGATTTCTACCTACTCAGTCATGTCCCCTTTGAGACATAATTGCCCAAGCATGTTTTATGTATAGCAGCTGGCAGACTAATTTCTAACACATGATTTATTTTTCATTTTAAATAAAGTACGTGTTATTTCTAGGCATATTAATGAAATTTGATTGAACTTTCGAAACTTTACATGACTTAATTTTAATGGAAGTTTTCTTAAAGTATTTACGGTGAGCCTGACAAATTCAAAGCATCGTTAAAAAACAAACGATTTTCAATGAAAAGGCATGACAGGAAGTAATACCCGTTCTTTGCACGGATATGGAAAAGAGAATAAATTAAAAGAAAGAAAAAAAAATTCAAATCAGAAATAAATATAATATTTCTACTCGGAAATATTAGAAAACAGAAAGAAAGAAAGTGATTTGTATATCTTGTTTAAAAAAAAACAAAACCTTTTGTCAGAAGTGGGATTCGAACCCACGCCCACATTCGTGGACCAGAACACTCATAGCTCTGGTAAAGGATAATATACACCTTGAGTCTGGCGCCTTAGACCGCTCGGCCATCCTGACAACTGAAACAGGACTTAAAATTTTCTTATTTTATTTTGAAAGACAGAAATGTGACACTAGGTTAATTTTATCAGTACTTCATTTAAATTGCTCTCTCTCTCACTCTCCCTCCAGCTATGGGTTGAATAGCAGGACGGTGCGCCTACGTAGCCGAGTATACCACTTTATTGGAGAAAGTAATGGCAACTTACTGCGCGAAAGATTTCTACCTACTCAGTCATGTCCCCTTTGAGACATAATTGCCCAAGCATGTTTTATGTATAGCAGCTGATAGACTAATTTCTACCACATGATTTATTTTTCATTTCAAATAAAGTAAGTGTTATTTCTAGGCATATTAATGAAATTTGATTGAACTTTCGAAACTTTACATGACTTAATTTTAATGGAAGTTTTCTTAAAGTATTTACGGTGAGCCTGACAAATTCAAAGCATCGTTAAAAGACAAATGATTTTGAAAAGGCATGACAGGAAGTAATACACGTTCTTTGCACGGATATGCAAAAGAGAATAAATTAAAAGAAAGAAAAAAAATTCAAATCAGAAATAAATATAATATTTCTACTCGGAAATATTAGAAAACAGAAAGAAAGAAAGTGATTTGTATATCTTGTTTAAAAAAAAACAAAACATTTTGTCAGAAGTGGGATTCGAACCCACGCCCACATTCGTGGACCAGAACACTCATAGCTCTGGTAAAGGATAATATACATCTTGAGTCTGGCGCCTTACACCGCTCGGCCATCCTGACAACTGAAACAGGACTTAAAATTTTCTTATTTTATTTTAAAAGACAGAAATGTGACACTAGGTTAATTTTATCAGTACTTCATTTAAATCTCTCTCTCACTCTCCCTCCAGCTATGGGTTGAATAGCAGGACGGTGCGCCTACATAGCCGATTATACCAGTTTATTGGAGAAAGTAATGGCAACTTACTGCGCGAAAGATTTCTACCTACTCAGTCATGTCCCCTTTGAGACATAATTGCCCAAGCATGTTTTATGTATAGCAGCTGGCAGACTAATTTCTAACACATGATTTATTTTTCATTTCAAATAAAGTAAGTGTTATTTCTAGGCATATTAATGAAATTTGATTGAACTTTCGAAACTTTACATGACTTAATTTTAATGGAAGTTTTCTTAAAGTATTTACGGTGAGCCTGACAAATTCAAAGCATCGTTAAAAAACAAACGATTTTCAATGAAAAGGCAAGACAGGAAGTAATACCCGTTCTTTGCACGGATATGGAAAAGAGAATAAATTAAAAGAAAGAAAAAAAAAAATTCAAATCAGAAATAAATATAATATTTCTACTCGGAAATATTAGAAAGCAGAAAGAAAGAAAGTGATTTGTATATCTTGTTTAAAAAAAAACAAAACCTTTTGTCAGAAGTGGGATTCGAACCCACGCCCACATTCGTGGACCAGAACACTCATAGCTCTGGTAAAGGATAATATACACCTTGAGTCTGGCGCCTTAGACCGCTCGACCATCCTGACAACTGAACGAGGACTTAAAATTTTCTTATTTTATTTTGAAAGTCAGAAATGTGACACTAGGTTTATTTTATCAGTACTTCATTTATATTGCTCTCTCTCACTCTCCCTCCAGCTATGGGTTGAATAGCAGGACGGTGCGCCTACATAGCCGAGTATACCAGTTTATTGGAGAAAGTAATGGCAACTTACTGCGCGAAAGATTTCTACCTACTCAGTCATGTCCCCTTTGAGACATAATTGCCCAAGCATGTTTTATGTATAGCAGCTGGCAGACTAATTTCTAACACATGATTTATTTTTCATTTCAAATAAAGTAAGTGTTATTTCTAGGCATATTAATGAAATTTGATTGAACTTTCGAAACTTTACATGACTTAATTTTAATGGAAGTTTTCTTAAAGTATTTACGGTGAGCCTGACAAATTCAAAGCATCGTTAAAAAACAAACGATTTTCAATGAAAAGGCATGACAGGAAGTAATACCCGTTCTTTGCACGGATATGGAAAAGAGAATAAATTAAAAGAAAGAAAAAAAAAATTCAAATCAGAAATAAATATAATATTTCTACTCGGAAATATTAGAAAACAGAAAGAAAGAAAGTGATTTGTATATCTTGTTTAAAAAAAAACAAAACATTTTGTCAGAAGTGGGATTCGAACCCACGCCCACATTCGTGGACCAGAACACTCACAGCTCTGGTAAAGGATAATATACACCTTGAGTCTGGCGCCTTAGACCGCTCGGCCATCCTGACAACTGAAACAGGACTTAAAATATTCTTATTTTATTTTGAAAGACAGAAATGTGACACTAGGTTAATTTTATCAGTACTTCATTTAAATTGCTCTCCCTCTCACTCTCCCTCCAGCTATGGGTTGAATAGCAGGACGGTGCGCCTACATAGCCGAGTATACCAGTTTATTGGAGAAAGTAATGGCAACTTACTGCGCGAAAGATTTCTACCTACTCAGTCATGTCCCCTTTGAGACATAATTGCCCAAGCATGTTTTATGTATAGCAGCTGGCAGACTAATTTCTAACACATGATTTATTTTTCATTTTAAATAAAGTACGTGTTATTTCTAGGCATATTAATGAAATTTGATTGAACTTTCGAAACTTTACATGACTTAATTTTAATGGAAGTTTTCTTAAAGTATTTACGGTGAGCCTGACAAATTCAAAGCATCGTTAAAAAACAAACGATTTTCAATGAAAAGGCATGACAGGAAGTAATACCCGTTCTTTGCACGGATATGGAAAAGAGAATAAATTAAAAGAAAGAAAAAAAAATTCAAATCAGAAATAAATATAATATTTCTACTCGGAAATATTAGAAAACAGAAAGAAAGAAAGTGATTTGTATATCTTGTTTAAAAAAAAACAAAACCTTTTGTCAGAAGTGGGATTCGAACCCACGCCCACATTCGTGGACCAGAACACTCATAGCTCTGGTAAAGGATAATATACACCTTGAGTCTGGCGCCTTAGACCGCTCGGCCATCCTGACAACTGAAACAGGACTTAAAATTTTCTTATTTTATTTTGAAAGACAGAAATGTGACACTAGGTTAATTTTATCAGTACTTCATTTAAATTGCTCTCTCTCTCACTCTCCCTCCAGCTATGGGTTGAATAGCAGGACGGTGCGCCTACGTAGCCGAGTATACCACTTTATTGGAGAAAGTAATGGCAACTTACTGCGCGAAAGATTTCTACCTACTCAGTCATGTCCCCTTTGAGACATAATTGCCCAAGCATGTTTTATGTATAGCAGCTGATAGACTAATTTCTACCACATGATTTATTTTTCATTTCAAATAAAGTAAGTGTTATTTCTAGGCATATTAATGAAATTTGATTGAACTTTCGAAACTTTACATGACTTAATTTTAATGGAAGTTTTCTTAAAGTATTTACGGTGAGCCTGACAAATTCAAAGCATCGTTAAAAGACAAATGATTTTGAAAAGGCATGACAGGAAGTAATACACGTTCTTTGCACGGATATGCAAAAGAGAATAAATTAAAAGAAAGAAAAAAAATTCAAATCAGAAATAAATATAATATTTCTACTCGGAAATATTAGAAAACAGAAAGAAAGAAAGTGATTTGTATATCTTGTTTAAAAAAAAACAAAACATTTTGTCAGAAGTGGGATTCGAACCCACGCCCACATTCGTGGACCAGAACACTCATAGCTCTGGTAAAGGATAATATACATCTTGAGTCTGGCGCCTTACACCGCTCGGCCATCCTGACAACTGAAACAGGACTTAAAATTTTCTTATTTTATTTTAAAAGACAGAAATGTGACACTAGGTTAATTTTATCAGTACTTCATTTAAATTGCTCTCTCTCTCACTCTCCCTCCAGCTATGGGTTGAATAGCAGGACGGTGCGCCTACATAGCCGATTATACCAGTTTATTGGAGAAAGTAATGGCAACTTACTGCGCGAAAGATTTCTACCTACTCAGTCATGTCCCCTTTGAGACATAATTGCCCAAGCATGTTTTATGTATAGCAGCTGGCAGACTAATTTCTAACACATGATTTATTTTTCATTTCAAATAAAGTAAGTGTTATTTCTAGGCATATTAATGAAATTTGATTGAACTTTCTAAACTTTACATGACTTAATTTTAATGGAAGTTTTCTTAAAGTATTTACGGTGAGCCTGACAAATTCAAAGCATCGTTAAAAAACAAACGATTTTCAATGAAAAGGCAAGACAGGAAGTAATACCCGTTCTTTGCACGGATATGGAAAAGAGAATAAATTAAAAGAAAGAAAAAAAATTCAAATCAGAAATAAATATAATATTTCTACTCGGAAATATTAGAAAGCAGAAAGAAAGAAAGTGATTTGTATATCTTGTTTAAAAAAAAAACAAAACCTTTTGTCAGAAGTGGGATTCGAACCCACGCCCACATTCGTGGACCAGAACACTCATAGCTCTGGTAAAGGATAATATACACCTTGAGTCTGGCGTCTTAGACCGCTCGACCATCCTGACAACTGAACGAGGACTTAAAATTTTCTTATTTTATTTTGAAAGTCAGAAATGTGACACTAGGTTTATTTTATCAGTACTTCATTTATATTGCTCTCTCTCACTCTCCCTCCAGCTATGGGTTGAATAGCAGGACGGTGCGCCTACATAGCCGAGTATACCAGTTTATTGGAGAAAGTAATGGCAACTTACTGCGCGAAAGATTTCTACCTACTCAGTCATGTCCCCTTTGAGACATAATTGCCCAAGCATGTTTTATGTATAGCAGCTGGCAGACTAATTTCTAACACATGATTTATTTTTCATTTCAAATAAAGTAAGTGTTATTTCTAGGCATATTAATGAAATTTGATTGAACTTTCGAAACTTTACATGACTTAATTTTAATGGAAGTTTTCTTAAAGTATTTACGGTGAGCCTGACAAATTCAAAGCATCGTTAAAAAACAAACGATTTTCAATGAAAAGGCATGACAGGAAGTAATACCCGTTCTTTGCACGGATATGGAAAAGAGAATAAATTAAAAGAAAGAAAAAAAAATTCAAATCAGAAATAAATATAATATTTCTACTCGGAAATATTAGAAAACAGAAAGAAAGAAAGTGATTTGTATATCTTGTTTAAAAAAAAACAAAACCTTTTGTCAGAAGTGGGATTCGAACCCACGCCCACATTCGTGGACCAGAACACTCATAGCTCTGGTAAAGATGATATACACCTTGAGTCTGGCGCCTTAGACCGCTCGGCCATCCTGACAACTGAAACAGGACTTAAAATTTTCTTATTTTATTTTGAAAGACAGAAATGTGACACTAGGTTAATTTTATCAGTACTTCATTTAAATTGCTCTCTCTCTCACTCTCCCTCCAGCTATGGGTTGAATAGCAGGACGGTGCGCCTACGTAGCCGAGTATACCAGTTTATTGGAGAAAGTAATGGCAACTTACTGCGCGAAAGATTTCTACCTACTCAGTCATGTCCCCTTTGAGACATAATTGCCCAAGCATGTTTTATGTATAGCAGCTGATAGACTAATTTCTACCACATGATTTATTTTTCATTTCAAATAAAGTAAGTGTTATTTCTAGGCATATTAATGAAATTTGATTGAACTTTCGAAACTTTACATGACTTAATTTTAATGGAAGTTTTCTTAAAGTATTTACGGTGAGCCTGACAAATTCAAAGCATCGTTAAAAGACAAATGATTTTGAAAAGGCATGACAGGAAGTAATACACGTTCTTTGCACGGATATGCAAAAGAGAATAAATTAAAAGAAAGAAAAAAAATTCAAATCAGAAATAAATATAATATTTCTACTCGGAAATATTAGAAAACAGAAAGAAAGAAAGTGATTTGTATATCTTGTTTAAAAAAAAACAAAACATTTTGTCAGAAGTGGGATTCGAACCCACGCCCACATTCGTGGACCAGAACACTCATAGCTCTGGTAAAGGATAATATACATCTTGAGTCTGGCGCCTTACACCGCTCGGCCATCCTGACAACTGAAACAGGACTTAAAATTTTCTTATTTTATTTTGAAAGACAGAAATGTGACACTAGGTTAATTTTATCAGTACTTCATTTAAATTGCTCTCTCTCTCACTCTCCCTCCAGCTATGGGTTGAATAGCAGGACGGTGCGCCTACATAGCCGATTATACCAGTTTATTGGAGAAAGTAATGGCAACTTACTGCGCGAAAGATTTCTACCTACTCAGTCATGTCCCCTTTGAGACATAATTGCCCAAGCATGTTTTATGTATAGCAGCTGGCAGACTAATTTCTAACACATGATTTATTTTTCATTTCAAATAAAGTAAGTGTTATTTCTAGGCATATTAATGAAATTTGATTGAACTTTCGAAACTTTACATGACTTAATTTTAATGGAAGTTTTCTTAAAGTATTTACGGTGAGCCTGACAAATTCAAAGCATCGTTAAAAAACAAACGATTTTCAATGAAAAGGCAAGACAGGAAGTAATACCCGTTCTTTGCACGGATATGGAAAAGAGAATAAATTAAAAGAAAGAAAAAAAAATTCAAATCAGAAATAAATATAATATTTCTACTCGGAAATATTAGAAAGCAGAAAGAAAGAAAGTGATTTGTATATCTTGTTTAAAAAAAAACAAAACATTTTGTCAGAAGTGGGATTCGAACCCACGCCCACATTCGTGGACCAGAACACTCATAGCTCTGGTAAAGGATAATATACACCTTGAGTCTGGCGCCTTAGACCGCTCGACCATCCTGACAACTGAACGAGGACTAAAAATTTTCTTATTTTATTTTGAAAGTCAGAAATGTGACACTAGGTTTATTTTATCAGTACTTCATTTATATTGCTCTCTCTCACTCTCCCTCCAGCTATGGGTTGAATAGCAGGACGGTGCGCCTACATAGCCGAGTATACCAGTTTATTGGAGAAAGTAATGGCAACGTACTGCGCGAAAGATTTCTACCTACTCAGTCATGTCCCCTTTGAGACATAATTGCCCAAGCATGTTTTATGTATAGCAGCTGGCAGACTAATTTCTAACACATGATTTATTTTTCATTTCAAATAAAGTAAGTGTTATTTCTAGGCATATTAATGAAATTTGATTGAACTTTCGAAACTTTACATGACTTAATTTTAATGGAAGTTTTCTTAAAGTATTTACGGTGAGCCTGACAAATTCAAAGCATCGTTAAAAAACAAACGATTTTCAATGAAAAGGCATGACAGGAAGTAATACCCGTTCTTTGCACGGATATGGAAAAGAGAATAAATTAAAAGAAAGAAAAAAAATTCAAATCAGAAATAAATATAATATTTCTACTCGGAAATATTAGAAAACAGAAAGAAAGAAAGTGATTTGTATATCTTGTTTAAAAAAAAACAAAACCTTTTGTCAGAAGTGGGATTCGAACCCACGCCCACATTCGTGGACCAGAACACTCATAGCTCTGGTAAAGGATAATATACACCTTGAGTCTGGCGCCTTAGACCGCTCGGCCATCCTGACAACTAAAACAGGACTTAAAATTTTCTTATTTTATTTTGAAAGACAGAAATGTGACACTAGGTTAATTTTATCAGTACTTCATTTAAATTGCTCTCTCTCTCACTCTCCCTCCAGCTATGGGTTGAATAGCAGGACGGTGCGCCTACATAGCCGAGTATACCAGTTTATTGGATAAAGTAATGGCAACTTACTAGGCGAAAGATTCCTACCTACTCAGTCATGTCCCCTTTGAGACATAATTGCCCAAGCATGTTTTATGTATAGCAGCTGACAGACTAATTTCTACCACATGATTTATTTTTCATTTCAAATAAAGTAAGTGTTATTTCTAGGCATATTAATGAAATTTGATTGAACTTTCGAAACTTTACATGACTTAATTTTAATGGAAGTTTTCTTAAAGTATTTCCGGTGAGCCTGACAAATTCAAAGCATCGTTAAAAGACAAATGATTTTGAAAAGGCATGACAGGAAGTAATACACGTTCTTTGCACGGATATGCAAAAGAGAATAAATTAAAAGAAAGAAAAAAAATTCAAATCAGAAATAAATATAATATTTCTACTCGGAAATATTAGAAAACAGAAAGAAAGAAAGTGATTTGTATATCTTGTTTAAAAAAAAAACAAAACCTTTTGTCAGAAGTGGGATTCGAACCCACGCCCACATTCGTGGACCAGAACACTCATAGCTCTGGTAAAGGATAATATACACCTTGAGTCTGGCGCCTTAGACCGCTCGGCCATCCTGACAACTGAAATGGGACTTAAAATTTTCTTATTTTATTTTGAAAGACAGAAATGTGACACTAGGTTAATTTTATCAGTACTTCATTTAAATTGCTCTCTCTCTCACTCTCCCTCCAGCTATGGGTTGAATAGCAGGACGGTGCGCCTACATAGCCGAGTATACCAGTTTATTGGAGAAAGTAATGGCAACTTACTGCGCGAAAGATTTCTACCTACTCAGTCATGTCCCCTTTGAGACATAATTGCCCAAGCATGTTTTATGTATAGCAGCTGGCAGACTAATTTCTAACACATGATTTATTTTTCATTTCAAATAAAGTAACTGTTATTTCTAGGCATATTAATGAAATTTGATTGAACTTTCGAAACTTTACATGACTTAATTTTAATGGAAGTTTTCTTAAAGTATTTACGGTGAGCCTGACAAATTCAAAGCATCGTTAAAAAACAAACGATTTTCAATGAAAAGGCAAGACAGGAAGTAATACCCGTTCTTTGCACGGATATGCAAAAGAGAATAAATTAAAAGAAAGAAAAAAAAAATTCAAATCAGAAATAAATATAATATTTCTACTCGGAAATATTAGAAAGCAGAAAGAAAGAAAGTGATTTGTATATCTTGTTTAAAAAAAAACAAAACATTTTGTCAGAAGTGGGATTCGAACCCACGCCCACATTCGTGGACCAGAACACTCATAGCTCTGGTAAAGGATAATATACACCTTGAGTCTGGCGCCTTAGACCGCTCGGCCATCCTGACAACTGAAACAGGACTTAAAATTTTCTTATTTTATTTTGAAAGACAGAAATGTGACACTAGGTTAATTTTATCAGTACTTCATTTAAATTGCTCTCTCTCTCACTCTCCCTCCAGCTATGGGTTGAATAGCAGGACGGTGCGCCTACGTAGCCGAGTATACCAGTTTATTGGAGAAAGTAATGGCAACTTACTGCGCGAAAGATTTCTACCTACTCAGTCATGTCCCCTTTGAGACATAATTGCCCAAGCATGTTTTATGTATAGCAGCTGATAGACTAATTTCTACCACATGATTTATTTTTCATTTCAAATAAAGTAAGTGTTATTTCTAGGCATATTAATGAAATTTGATTGAACTTTCGAAACTTTACATGACTTAATTTTAATGGAAGTTTTCTTAAAGTATTTACGGTGAGCCTGACAAATTCAAAGCATCGTTAAAAGACAAATGATTTTGAAAAGGCATGACAGGAAGTAATACACGTTCTTTGCACGGATATGCAAAAGAGAATAAATTAAAAGAAAGAAAAAAAATTCAAATCAGAAATAAATATAATATTTCTACTCGGAAATATTAAAAAACAGAAAGAAAGAAAGTGATTTGTATATCTTGTTTAAAAAAAAACAAAACATTTTGTCAGAAGTGGGATTCGAACCCACGCCCACATTCGTGGACCAGAACACTCATAGCTCTGGTAAAGGATAATATACATCTTGAGTCTGGCGCCTTACACCGCTCGGCCATCCTGACAAGTGAAACAGGACTTAAAATTTTCTTATTTTATTTTGAAAGACAGAAATGTGACACTAGGTTAATTTTATCAGTACTTCATTTAAATTGCTCTCTCTCTCACTCTCCCTCCAGCTATGGGTTGAATAGCAGGACGGTGCGCCTACATAGCCGATTATACCAGTTTATTGGAGAAAGTAATGGCAACTTACTGCGCGAAAGATTTCTACCTACTCAGTCATGTCCCCTTTGAGACATAATTGCCCAAGCATGTTTTATGTATAGCAGCTGGCAGACTAATTTCTAACACATGATTTATTTTTCATTTCAAATAAAGTAAGTGTTATTTCTAGGCATATTAATGAAATTTGATTGAACTTTCGAAACTTTACATGACTTAATTTTAATGGAAGTTTTCTTAAAGTATTTACGGTGAGCCTGACAAATTCAAAGCATCGTTAAAAAACAAACGATTTTCAATGAAAAGGCAAGACAGGAAGTAATACCCGTTCTTTGCACGGATATGGAAAAGAGAATAAATTAAAAGAAAGAAAAAAAAATTCAAATCAGAAATAAATATAATATTTCTACTCGGAAATATTAGAAAGCAGAAAGAAAGAAAGTGATTTGTATATCTTGTTTAAAAAAAAACAAAACCTTTTGTCAGAAGTGGGATTCGAACCCACGCCCACATTCGTGGACCAGAACACTCATAGCTCTGGTAAAGGATAATATACACCTTGAGTCTGGCGCCTTAGACCGCTCGACCATCCTGACAACTGAATGAGGACTTAAAATTTTCTTATTTTATTTTGAAAGTCAGAAATGTGACACTAGGTTTATTTTATCAGTACTTCATTTATATTGCTCTCTCTCACTCTCCCTCCAGCTATGGGTTGAATAGCAGGACGGTGCGCCTACATAGCCGAGTATACCAGTTTATTGGAGAAAGTAATGGCAACTTACTGCGCGAAAGATTTCTACCTACTCAGTCATGTCCCCTTTGAGACATAATTGCCCGAGCATGTTTTATGTATAGCAGCTGGCAGACTAATTTCTAACACATGATTTATTTTTCATTTCAAATAAAGTAAGTGTTATTTCTAGGCATATTAATGAAATTTGATTGAACTTTCGAAACTTTACATGACTTAATTTTAATGGAAGTTTTCTTAAAGTATTTACGGTGAGCCTGACAAATTCAAAGCATCGTTAAAAAACAAACGATTTTCAATTAAAAGGCATGACAGGAAGTAATACCCGTTCTTTGCACGGATATGCAAAAGAGAATAAATTAAAAGAAAGAAAAAAAAATTCAAATCAGAAATAAATATAATATTTCTACTCGGAAATATTAGAAAACAGAAAAGAAAGAAAGTGATTTGTATATCTTGTTTAAAAAAAAACAAAACCTTTTGTCAGAAGTGGGATTCGAACCCACGCCCACATTCGTGGACCAGAACACTCATAGCTCTGGTAAAGGATAATATACACCTTGAGTCTGGCGCCTTAGACCGCTCGGCTATCCTGACAACTGAAACAGGACTTAAAATTTTCTTATTTTATTTTGAAAGACAGAAATGTGACACTAGGTTAATTTTATCAGTACTTCATTTAAATTGCTCTCTCTCTCACTCTCCCTCCAGCTATGGGTTGAATAGCAGGACGGTGCGCCTACATAGCCGAGTGTACCAGTTTATTGGATAAAGTAATGGCAACTTACTAGGCGAAAGATTCCTACCTACTCAGTCATGTCCCCTTTGAGACATAATTGCCCAAGCATGTTTTATGTATAGCAGCTGACAGACTAATTTCTACCACATGATTTATTTTTCATTTCAAATAAAGTAAGTGTTATTTCTAGGCATATTAATGAAATTTGATTGAACTTTCGAAACTTTACATGACTTAATTTTAATGGAAGTTTTCTTAAAGTATTTCCGGTGAGCCTGACAAATTCAAAGCATCGTTAAAAGACAAATGATTTTGAAAAGGCATGACAGGAAGTAATACACGTTCTTTGCACGGATATGCAAAAGAGAATAAATTAAAAGAAAGAAAAAAAAATTCAAATCAGAAATAAATATAATATTTCTACTCGGAAATATTAGAAAACAGAAAGAAAGAAAGTGATTTGTATATCTTGTTTAAAAAAAAAACAAAACCTTTTGTCAGAAGTGGGATTCGAACCCACGCCCACATTCGTGGACCAGAACACTCATAGCTCTGGTAAAGCATTATATACACCTTGAGTCTGGCGCCTTAGACCGCTCGGCCATCCTGACAACTGAAATAGGACTTAAAATTTTCTTATTTTATTTTGAAAGACAGAAATGTGACACTAGGTTAATTTTATCAGTACTTCATTTAAATTGCTCTCTCTCTCACTCTCCCTCCAGCTATGGGTTGAATAGCAGGACGGTGCGCCTACATAGCCGAGTATACCAGTTTATTGGAGAAAGTAATGGCAACTTACTGCGCGAAAGATTTCTACCTACTCAGTCATGTCCCCTTTGAGACATAATTGCCCAAGCATGTTTTATGTATAGCAGCTGGCAGACTAATTTCTAACACATGATTTATTTTTCATTTCAAATAAAGTAAGTGTTATTTCTAGGCATATTAATGAAATTTGATTGAACTTTCGAAACTTTACATGACTTAATTTTAATGGAAGTTTTCTTAAAGTATTTACGGTGAGCCTGACAAATTCAAAGCATCGTTAAAAGACAAATGATTTTGAAAAGGCATGACAGGAAGTAATACACGTTCTTTGCACGGATATGCAAAAGAGAATAAATTAAAAGAAAGAAAAAAAATTCAAATCAGAAATAAATATAATATTTCTACTCGGAAATATTAGAAAACAGAAAGAAAGAAAGTGATTTGTATATCTTGTTTAAAAAAAAAACAAAACCTTTTGTAAGAAGTGGGATTCTAACCCACGCCCACATTCGTGGACCAGAACACTCATAGCTCTGGTAAAGGATAATATACACCTTGAGTCTGGCGCCTTACACCGCTCGGCCATCCTGACAACTGAAATAGGACTTAAAATTTTCTTATTTTATTTTGAAAGACAGAAATGTGACACTAGGTTAATTTTATCAGTACTTCATTTAAATTGCTCTCTCTCTCACTCTCCCTCCAGCTATGGGTTGAATAGCAGGACGGTGCGCCTACATAGCCGAGTATACCAGTTTATTGGAGAAAGTAATGGCAACTTACTGCGCGAAAGATTTCTACCTACTCAGTCATGTCCCCTTTGAGACATAATTGCCCAAGCATGTTTTATGTATAGCAGCTGGCAGACTAATTTCTAACACATGATTTATTTTTCATTTCAAATAAAGTAAGTGTTATTTCTAGGCATATTAATGAAATTTGATTGAACTTTCGAAACTTTACATGACTTAATTTTAATGGAAGTTTTCTTAAAGTATTTACGGTGAGCCTGACAAATTCAAAGCATCGTTAAAAAACAAACGATTTTCAATGAAAAGGCATGACAGGAAGTAATACCCGTTCTTTGCACGGATATGCAAAAGAGAATAAATTAAAATAAAGAAAAAAAAATTCAAATCAGAAATAAATATAATATTTCTACTCGGAAATATTAGAAAACAGAAAGAAAGAAAGTGATTTGTATATCTTGTTTAAAAAAAAACAAAACCTTTTGTCAGAAGTGGGATTCGAACCCACGCCCACATTCGTGGACCAGAACACTCATAGCTCTGGTAAAGGATAATATACACCTTGAGTCTGGCGCCTTAGACCGCTCGGCCATCCTGACAACTGAAGTAGGACTTAAAATTTTCTTATTTTATTTTGAAAGACAGATATGTGACACTAGGTTAATTTTATCAGTACTTCATTTAAATTGCTCTCTCTCTCACTCTCCCTCCAGCTATGGGTTGAATAGCAGGACGGTGCGCCTACATAGCCGAGTATACCAGTTTATTGGAGAAAGTAATGGCAACTTACTGCGCGAAAGATTTCTACCTACTCAGTCATGTCCCCTTTGAGACATAATTGCCCAAGCATGTTTTATGTATAGCAGCTGACAGACTAATTTCTACCACATGATTTATTTTTCATTTCAAATAAAGTAAGTGTTATTTCTAGGCATATTAATGAAATTTGATTGAACTTTCGAAACTTTACATGACTTAATTTTAATGGAAGTTTTTCTTAAAGTATTTACGGTGAGCCTGACAAATTCAAAGCATCGTTAAAAGACAAATGATTTTGAAAAGGCATGACAGGAAGTAATACACGTTCTTTGCACGGATATGCAAAAGAGAATAAATTAAAAGAAAGAAAAAAAAATTCAAATCAGAAATAAATATAATATTTCTACTCGGAAATATTAGAAAACAGAAAGAAAGAAAGTGATTTGTATATCTTGTTTAAAAAAAAACAAAACCTTTTGTCAGAAGTGGGATTCGAACCCACGCCCACATTCGTGGACCAGAACACTCATAGCTCTGGTAAAGGATAATATACACCTTGAGTCTGGCGCCTTAGACCGCTCGGCCATCCTGACAACTGAAATAGGACTTAAAATTTTCTTATTTTATTTTGAAAGACAGATATGTGACACTAGGTTAATTTTATCAGTACTTCATTTAAATTGCTCTCTCTCTCACTCTCCCTCCAGCTATGGGTTGAATAGCAGGACGGTGCGCCTACATAGCCGAGTATACCAGTTTATTGGAGAAAGTAATGGCAACTTACTGCGCGAAAGATTTCTACCTACTCAGTCATGTCCCCTTTGAGACATAATTGCCCAAGCATGTTTTATGTATAGCAGCTGACAGACTAATTTCTACCACATGATTTATTTTTCATTTCAAATAAAGTAAGTGTTATTTCTAGGCATATTAATGAAATTTGATTGAACTTTCGAAACTTTACATGACTTAATTTTAATGGAAGTTTTTCTTAAAGTATTTACGGTGAGCCTGACAAATTCAAAGCATCGTTAAAAGACAAATGATTTTGAAAAGGCATGACAGGAAGTAATACACGTTCTTTGCACGGATATGCAAAAGAGAATAAATTAAAAGAAAGAAAAAAAAATTCAAATCAGAAATAAATATAATATTTCTACTCGGAAATATTAGAAAACAGAAAGAAAGAAAGTGATTTGTATATCTTGTTTAAAAAAAAACAAAACCTTTTGTCAGAAGTGGGATTCGAACCCACGCCCACATTCGTGGACCAGAACACTCATAGCTCTGGTAAAGGATAATATACACCTTGAGTCTGGCGCCTTAGACCGCTCGGCCATCCTGACAACTGAAACAGGACTTAAAATATTCTTATTTTATTTTGAAAGACAGAAATGTGACACTAGGTTAATTTTATCAGTACTTCATTTAAATTGCTCTCTCTCTCACTCTCCCTCCAGCTATGGGTTGAATAGCAGGACGGTGCGCCTACATAGCCGAGTATACCAGTTTATTGGAGAAAGTAATGGCAACTTACTGCGCGAAAGATTTCTACCTACTCAGTCATGTCCCCTTTGAGACATAATTGCCCAAGCATGTTTTATGTATAGCAGCTGGCAGACTAATTTCTAACACATGATTTATTTTTCATTTTAAATAAAGTACGTGTTATTTCTAGGCATATTAATGAAATTTGATTGAACTTTCGAAACTTTACATGACTTAATTTTAATGGAAGTTTTCTTAAAGTATTTACGGTGAGCCTGACAAATTCAAAGCATCGTTAAAAAACAAACGATTTTCAATGAAAAGGCATGACAGGAAGTAATACCCGTTCTTTGCACGGATATGGAAAAGAGAATAAATTAAAAGAAAGAAAAAAAAATTCAAATCAGAAATAAATATAATATTTCTACTCGGAAATATTAGAAAACAGAAAGAAAGAAAGTGATTTGTATATCTTGTTTAAAAAAAAAACAAAACCTTTTGTCAGAAGTGGAATTCGAACCCACGCCCACATTCGTGGACCAGAACACTCATAGCTCTGGTAAAGGATAATATACACCTTGAGTCTGGCGCCTTAGACCGCTCGGCCATCCTGACAACTGAAACGGGACTTAAAATTTTCTTATTTTATTTTGAAAGACAGAAATGTGACACTAGGTTAATTTTATCAGTACTTCATTTAAATTGCTCTCTCTCTCACTCTCCCTCCAGCTATGGGTTGAATAGCAGGACGGTGCGCCTACATAGCCGATTATACCAGTTTATTGGAGAAAGTAATGGCAACTTACTGCGCGAAAGATTTCTACCTACTCAGTCATGTCCCCTTTGAGACATAATTGCCCAAGCATGTTTTATGTATAGCAGCTGGCAGACTAATTTCTAACACATGATTTATTTTTCATTTGAAATAAAGTAAGTGTTATTTCTAGGCATATTAATGAAATTTGATTGAACTTTCGAAACTTTACATGACTTAATTTTAATGGAAGTTTTCTTAAAGTATTTACGGTGAGCCTGACAAATTCAAAGCATCGTTAAAAAACAAACGATTTTCAATGAAAAGGCAAGACAGGAAGTAATACCCGTTCTTTGCACGGATATGGAAAAGAGAATAAATTAAAAGAAAGAAAAAAAAATTCAAATCAGAAATAAATATAATATTTCTACTCGGAAATATTAGAAAGCAGAAAGAAAGAAAGTGATTTGTATATCTTGTTTAAAACAAAACAAAACCTTTTGTCAGAAGTGGGATTCGAACCCACGCCCACATTCGTGGACCAGAACACTCATAGCTCTGGTAAAGGAAAATATACACCTTGAGTCTGGCGCCTTGGACCGCTCGACCATCCTGACAACTGAACGAGGACTTAAAATTTTCTTATTTTATTTTGAAAGTCAGAAATGTGACACTAGGTTTATTTTATCAGTACGTCATTTATATTGCTCTCTCTCACTCTCCCTCCAGCTATGGGTTGAATAGCAGGACGGTGCGCCTACATAGCCGAGTATACCAGTTTATTGGAGAAAGTAATGGCAACTTACTGCGCGAAAGATTTCTACCTACTCAGTCATGTCCCCTTTGAGACATAATTGCCCGAGCATGTTTTATGTATAGCAGCTGGCAGACTAATTTCTAACACATGATTTATTTTTCATTTCAAATAAAGTAAGTGTTATTTCTAGGCATATTAATGAAATTTGATTGAACTTTCGAAACTTTACATGACTTAAATTTAATGGAAGTTTTCTTAAAGTATTTACGGTGAGCCTGACAAATTCAAAGCATCGTTAAAAAACAAACGATTTTCAATGAAAAGGCATGACAGGAAGTAATACCCGTTCTTTGCACGGATATGGAAAAGAGAATAAATTAAAAGAAAGAAAAAAAATTCAAATCAGAAATAAATATAATATTTCTACTCGGAAATATTAGAAAACAGAAAGAAAGAAAGTGATTTGTATATCTTGTTTAAAAAAAAACAAAACCTTTTGTCAGAAGTGGGATTCGAACCCACGCCCACATTCGTGGACCAGAACACTCATAGCTCTGGTAAAGGATAATATACACCTTGAGTCTGGCGCCTTAGACCGCTCGGCCATCCTGACAACTGAAACAGGACTTAAAATTTTCTTATTTTATTTTGAAAGACAGAAATGTGACACTAGGTTAATTTTATCAGTACTTCATTTAAATTGCTCTCTCTCTCACTCTCCCTCCAGCTATGGGTTGAATAGCAGGACGGTGCGCCTACATAGCCGAGTATACCAGTTTATTGGATAAAGTAATGGCAGCTTACTAGGCGAAAGATTCCTACCTACTCAGTCATGTCCCCTTTGAGACATAATTGCCCAAGCATGTTTTATGTATAGCAGCTGACAGACTAATTTCTACCACATGATTTATTTTTCATTTCAAATAAAGTAAGTGTTATTTCTAGACATATTAATGAAATTTGATTGAACTTTCGAAACTTTACATGACTAAATTTTAATGGAAGTTTTCTTAAAGTATTTCCGGTGAGCCTGACAAATTCAAAGTATCGTTAAAAGACAAATGATTTTGAAAAGGCATGACAGGAAGTAATACACGTTCTTTGCACGGATATGCAAAAGAGAATAAATTAAAAGAAAGAAAAAAAAATTCAAATCAGAAATAAATATAATATTTCTACTCGGAAATATTAGAAAACAGAAAGAAAGAAAGTGATTTGTATATCTTGTTTAAAAAAAAAACAAAATCTTTTGTCAGAAGTGGGATTCGAACCCACGCCCACATTCGTGGACCAGAACACTCATAGCTCTGGTAAAGGATAATATACACCTTGAGTCTGGCGCCTTAGACCGCTCGGCCATCCTGACAACTGAAATAGGATTTAAAATTTTCTTATTTTATTTTGAAAGACAGAAATGTGACACTAGGTTAATTTTATCAGTACTTCATTTAAATTGCTCTCTCTCACTCTCCCTCCAGCTATGGGTTGAATAGCAGGACGGTGCGCCTACATAGCCGAGTATACCAGTTTATTGGAGAAAGTAATGGCAACTTACTGCGCGAAAGATTTCTACCTACTCAGTCATGTCCCCTTTGAGACATAATTGCCCAAGCATGTTTTATGTATAGCAGCTGACAGACTAATTTCTACCACATGATTTATTTTTCATTTCAAATAAAGTAAGTGTTATTTCTAGGCATATTAATGAAATTTGATTGAACTTTCGAAACTTTACATGACTTAATTTTAATGGAAGTTTTCTTAAAGTATTTCCGGTGAGCCTGACAAATTCAAAGCATCGTTAAAAGACAAATGATTTTGAAAAGGCATGACAGGAAGTAATACACGTTCTTTGCACGGATATGCAAAAGAGAATAAATTAAAAGAAAGAAAAAAAAATTCAAATCAGAAATAAATATAATATTTCTACTCGGAAATATTAGAAAACAGAAAGAAAGAAAGTGATTTGTATATCTTGTTTAAAAAAAAAACAAAACCTTTTGTCAGAAGTGGGATTCGAACCCACGCCCACATTCGTGGACCAGAACACTCATAGCTCTGGTAAAGGATAATATACACCTTGAGTCTGGCGCCTTAGACCGCTCGACCATCCTGACAACTGAACGAGGACTTAAAATTTTCTTATTTTATTTTGAAAGTCAGAAATGTGACACTAGGTTTATTTTATCAGTACTTCATTTATATTGCTCTCTCTCACTCTCCCTCCAGCTATGGGTTGAATAGCAGGACGGTGCGCCTACATAGCCGAGTATGCCAGTTTATTGGAGAAAGTAATGGCAACTTACTGCGCGAAAGATTTCTAACTACTCAGTCATGTCCCCTTTGAGACATAATTGCCCAAGCATGTTTTATGTATAGCAGCTGGCAGACTAATTTCTAACATATGATTTATTTTTCATTTCAAATAAAGTAAGTGTTATTTCTAGGCATATTAATGAAATTTGATTGAACTTTCGAAACTTTACATGACTTAATTTTAATGGAAGTTTTCTTAAAGTATTTCCGGTGAGCCTGACAAATTCAAAGCATCGTTAAAAGACAAATGATTTTGAAAAGGCATGACAGGAAGTAATACACGTTCTTTGCACGGATATGCAAAAGAGAATAAATTAAAAAGAAAGAAAAAAAATTCAAATCAGAAATAAATATAATATTTCTACTCGGAAATATTAGAAAACAGAAAGAAAGAAAGTGATTTGTATATCTTGTTTAAAAAAAAAACAAAACCTTTTGTCAGAAGTGGGATTCGAACCCACGCCCACATTCGTGGACCAGAACACTCATAGCTCTGGTAAAGGATAATATACACCTTGAGTCTGGCGCCTTAGACCGCTCGGCCAACCTGACAACTGAAATAGGACTTAAAATTTTCTTATTTTATTTTGAAAGACAGAAATGTGACACTAGGTTAATTTTATCAGTACTTCATTTAAATTGCTCTCTCTCTCACTCTCCCTCCAGCTATGGGTTGAATAGCAGGACGGTGCGCCTACATAGCCGAGTATACCAGTTTATTGGAGAAAGTAATGGCAACTTACTGCGCGAAAGATTTCTACCTACTCAGTCATGTCCCCTTTGAGACATAATTGCCCAAGCATGTTTTATGTATAGCAGCTGACAGACTAATTTCTACCACATGATTTATTTTTCATTTCAAATAAAGTAAGTGTTATTTCTAGGCATATTAATGAAATTTGATTGAACTTTCGAAACTTTACATGACTTAATTTTAATGGAAGTTTTTCTTAAAGTATTTACGGTGAGCCTGACAAATTCAAAGCATCGTTAAAAGACAAATGATTTTGAAAAGGCATGACAGGAAGTAATACACGTTCTTTGCACGGATATGCAAAAGAGAATAAATTAAAAGAAAGAAAAAAAAATTCAAATCAGAAATAAATATAATATTTCTACTCGGAAATATTAGAAAACAGAAAGAAAGAAAGTGATTTGTATATCTTGTTTAAAAAAAAACAAAACCTTTTGTCAGAAGCGGGATTCGAACCCACGCCCACATTCGTGGACCAGAACACTCATAGCTCTGGTAAAGGATAATATACACCTTGAGTCTGGCGCCTTAGACCGCTCGGCCATCCTGACAACTGAAATAGGACTTAAAATTTTCTTATTTTATTTTGAAAGACAGAAATGTGACACTAGGTTAATTTTATCAGTACTTCATTTAAATTGCTCTCTCTCTCACTCTCCCTCCAGCTATGGGTTGAATAGCAGGACGGTGCGCCTACATAGCCGAGTATACCAGTTTATTGGAGAAAGTAATGGCAACTTACTGCGCGAAAGATTTCTACCTACTCAGTCATGTCCCCTTTGAGACATAATTGCCCAAGCATGTTTTATGTATAGCAGCTGGCAGACTAATTTCTAACATATGATTTATTTTTCACTTCAAATAAAGTAAGTGTTATTTCTAGGCATATTAATGAAATTTGATTGAACTTTCGAAACTTTACATGACTTAATTTTAATGGAAGTTTTCTTAAAGTATTTACGGTGAGCCTGACAAATTCAAAGCATCGTTAAAAAACAAACGATTTTCAATGAAAAGGCATGACAGGAAGTAATACCCGTTCTTTGCACGGATATGCAAAAGAGAATAAATTAAAAGAAAGAAAAAAAATTCAAATCAGAAATAAATATAATATTTCTACTCGGAAATATTAGAAAACAGAAAGAAAGAAAGTGATTTGTATATCTTGTTTAAAAAAAACAAAACCTTTTGTCAGAAGTGGGATTCGAACCCACGCCCACATTCGTGGACCAGAACACTCATAGCTCTGGTAAAGGATAATATACACCTTGAGTCTGGCGCCTTAGACCGCTCGGCCATCCTGACAACTGAAATAGGACTTAAAATTTTCTTATTTTATTTTGAAAGACAGAAATGTGACACTAGGTTAATTTTATCAGTACTTCATTTAAATTGCTCTCTCTCTCACTCTCCCTCCAGCTATGGGTTGAATAGCAGGACGGTGCGCCTACATAGCCGAGTATACCAGTTTATTGGAGAAAGTAATGGCAACTTACTGCGCGAAAGATTTCTACCTACTCAGTCATGTCCCCTTTGAGACATAATTGCCCAAGCATGTTTTATGTATAGCAGCTGGCAGACTAATTTCTAACATATGATTTATTTTTCACTTCAAATAAAGTAAGTGTTATTTCTAGGCATATTAATGAAATTTGATTGAACTTTCGAAACTTTACATGACTTAATTTTAATGGAAGTTTTCTTAAAGTATTTACGGTGAGCCTGACAAATTCAAAGCATCGTTAAAAAACAAACGATTTTCAATGAAAAGGCATGACAGGAAGTAATACCCGTTCTTTGCACGGATATGCAAAAGAGAATAAATTAAAAGAAAGAAAAAAAATTCAAATCAGAAATAAATATAATATTTCTACTCGGAAATATTAGAAAACAGAAAGAAAGAAAGTGATTTGTATATCTTGTTTAAAAAAAAACAAAACGATTTGTCAGAAGTGGGATTCGAACCCACGCCCACATTCGTGGACCAGAACACTCATAGCTCTGGTAAAGGATAATATACACCTTGAGTCTGGCGCCTTAGTCCGCTCGGCCATCCTGACAACTGAAACAGGACTTAAAATTTTCTTATTTTATTTTGAAAGACAGAAATGTGACACTAGGTTAATTTTATCAGTACTTCATTTAAATTGCTCTCTCTCTCACTCTCCCTCCAGCTATGGGTTGAATAGCAGGACGGTGCGCCTACATAGCCGAGTATACCAGTTTATTGGATAAAGTAATGGCAACTTACTAGGCGAAAGATTCCTACCTACTCAGTCATGTCCCCTTTGAGACATAATTGCCCAAGCATGTTTTATGTATAGCAGCTGACAGACTAATTTCTACCACATGATTTATTTTTCATTTCAAATAAAGTAAGTGTTATTTCTAGGCATATTAATGAAATTTGATTGAACTTTCGAAACTTTACATGACTTAATTTTAATGGAAGTTTTCTTAAAGTATTTCCGGTGAGCCTGACAAATTCAAAGCATCGTTAAAAGACAAATGATTTTGAAAAGGCATGACAGGAAGTAATACACGTTCTTTGCACGGATATGCAAAAGAGAATAAATTAAAAGAAAGAAAAAAATTCAAATCAGAAATAAATATAATATTTCTACTCGGAAATATTAGAAAACAGAAAGAAAGAAAGTGATTTGTATATCTTGTTTAAAAAAAAAACAAAACCTTTTGTCAGAAGTGGGATTCGAACCCACGCCCACATTCGTGGACCAGAACACTCATAGCTCTGGTAAAGGATAATATACACCTTGAGTCTGGCGCCTTAGACCGCTCGGCCATCCTGACAACTGAAATAGGACTTAAAATTTTCTTATTTTATTTTGAAAGACAGAAATGTGACACTAGGTCAATTTTATCAGTACTTCATTTAAATTGCTCTCTCTCTCACTCTCCCTCCAGCTATGGATTGAATAGCAGGACGGTGCGCCTACATAGCCGAGTATACCAGTTTATTGGAGAAAGTAATGGCAACTTACTGCGCGAAAGATTTCTACCTACTCAGTCATGTCCCCTTTGAGACATAATTGCCCAAGCATGTTTTATGTATAGCAGCTGACAGACTAATTTCTAACACATGATTTATTTTTCATTTCAAATAAAGTAAGTGTTATTTCTAGGCATATTAATGAAATTTGATTGAACTTTCGAAACTTTACATGACTTAATTTTAATGGAAGTTTTTCTTAAAGTATTTACGGTGAGCCTGACAAATTCAAAGCATCGTTAAAAGACAAATGATTTTGAAAAGGCATGGCAGGAAGTAATACACATTCTTTGCACGGATATGCAAAAGAGAATAAATTAAAAGAAAGAAAAAAAATTCAAATCAGAAATAAATATAATATTTCTACTCGGAAATATTAGAAAACAGAAAAAAAGAAAGTGATTTGTATATCTTGTTTAAAAAAAAACAAAACATTTTGTCAGAAGTGGGATTCGAACCCACGCCCACATTCGTGGACCAGAACACTCATAGCTCTGGTAAAGGATAATATACACCTTGAGTCTGGCGCCTTAGACCGCTCGGCCATCCTGACAACTGAAACAGGACTTAAAATATTCTTATTTTATTTTGAAAGACAGAAATGTGACACTAGGTTAATTTTATCAGTACTTCATTTAAATTGCTCTCTCTCTCACTCTCCCTCCAGCTATGGGTTGAATAGCAGGACGGTGCGCCTACGTAGCCGAGTATACCAGTTTATTGGAGAAAGTAATGGCAACTTACTGCGCGAAAGATTTCTACCTACTCAGTCATGTCCCCTTTGAGACATAATTGCCCAAGCATGTTTTATGTATAGCAGCTGGCAGACTAATTTCTAACACATGATTTATTTTTCATTTTAAATAAAGTACGTGTTATTTCTAGGCATATTAATGAAATTTGATTGAACTTTCGAAACTTTACATGACTTAATTTTAATGGAAGTTTTCTTAAAGTATTTACGGTGAGCCTGACAAATTCAAAGCATCGTTAAAAAACAAACGATTTTCAATGAAAAGGCATGACAGGAAGTAATACCCGTTCTTTGCACGGATATGGAAAAGAGAATAAATTAAAAGAAAGAAAAAAAATTCAAATCAGAAATAAATATAATATTTCTACTCGGAAATATTAGAAAACAGAAAAGAAAGAAAGTGATTTGTATATCTTGTTTAAAAAAAAACAAAACCTTTTGTCAGAAGTGGGATTCGAACCCACGCCCACATTCGTGGACCAGAACACTCATAGCTCTGGTAAAGGATAATATACACCTTGAGTCTGGCGCCTTAGACCGCTCGGCCATCCTGACAACTGAAACAGTACTTAAAATTTTCTTATTTTATTTTGAAAGACAGAAATGTGACACTAGGTTAATTTTATCAGTACTTCATTTAAATTGCTCTCTCTCACTCTCCCTCCAGCTATGGGTTGAATAGCAGGACGGTGCGCCTACGTAGCCGAGTATACCAGTTTATTGGAGAAAGTAATGGCAACTTACTGCGCGAAAGATTTCTACCTACTCAGTCATGTCCCCTTTGAGACATAATTGCCCAAGCATGTTTTATGTATAGCAGCTGATAGACTAATTTCTACCACATGATTTATTTTTCATTTCAAATAAAGTAAGTGTTATTTCTAGGCATATTAATGAAATTTGATTGAACTTTCGAAACTTTACATGACTTAATTTTCATGGAAGTTTTCTTAAAGTATTTACGGTGAGCCTGACAAATTCAAAGCATCGTTAAAAAACAAACGATTTTCAAGGAAAAGGCATGACAGGAAGTAATACCCGTTCTTTGCACGGATATGGAAAAGAGAATAAATTAAAAGAAAGAAAAAAAAATTCAAATCAGAAATAAATATAATATTTCTACTCGGAAATATTAGAAAACAGAAAGAAAGAAAGTGATTTGTATATCTTGTTTAAAAAAAAACAAAACTTTTTGTCAGAAGTGGGATTCGAACCCACGCCCACATTCGTGGACCAGAACACTCATAGCTCTGGTAAAGGATAATATACACCTTGAGTCTGGCGCCTTAGACCGCTCGGCCATCCTGACAACTGAAACAGGATTTAAATTTTCTTATTTTATTTTGAAAGACAGAAATGTGACACTAGGTTAATTTTATCAGTACTTCATTTAAATTGCTCTCTCTCTCACTCTCCCTCCAGCTATGGGTTGAATAGCAGGACGGTGCGCCTACATAGCCGAGTATACCAGTTTATTGGATAAAGTAATGGCAACTTACTAGGCGAAAGATTCCTACCTACTCAGTCATGTCCCCTTTGAGACATAATTGCCCAAGCATGTTTTATGTATAGCAGCTGACAGACTAATTTCTACCACATGATTTATTTTTCATTTCAAATAAAGTAAGTGTTATTTCTAGGCATATTAATGAAATTTGATTGAACTTTCGAAACTTTACATGACTTAATTTTCATGGAAGTTTTCTTAAAGTATTTACGGTGAGCCTGACAAATTCAAAGCATCGTTAAAAGACAAATGATTTTGAAAAGGCATGACAGGAAGTAATACACGTTCTTTGCACGGATATGCAAAAGAGAATAAATTAAAAGAAAGAAAAAAAAATTCAAATCAGAAATAAATATAATATTTCTACTCGGAAATATTAGAAAACAGAAAGAAAGAAAGTGATTTGTATATCTTGTTTAAAAAAAAAACAAAACCTTTTGTCAGAAGTGGGATTCGAACCCACGCCAACATTCGTGGACCAGAACACTCATAGCTCTGGTAAAGGATAATATACACCTTGAGTCTGGCGCCTTAGACCGCTCGGCCATCCTGACAACTGAAACAGGACTTAAAATTTTCTTATTTTATTTTGAAAGACAGAAATGTGACACTAGGTTAATTTTATCAGTACTTCATTTAAATTGCTCTCTCTCTCACTCTCCCTCCAGCTATGGGTTGAATAGCAGGACGGTGCGCCTACATAGCCGAGTATACCAGTTTATTGGAGAAAGTAATGGCAACTTACTGCGCGAAAGATTTCTACCTACTCAGTCATGTCCCCTTTGAGACATAATTGCCCAAGCATGTTTTATGTATAGCAGCTGGCAGACTAATTTCTAACACATGATTTATTTTTCATTTTAAATAAAGTACGTGTTATTTCTAGGCATATTAATGAAATTTGATTGAACTTTCGAAACTTTACATGACTTAATTTTAATGGAAGTTTTCTTAAAGTATTTACGGTGAGCCTGACAAATTCAAAGCATCGTTAAAAAACAAACGATTTTCAATGAAAAGGCATGACAGGAAGTAATACCCGTTCTTTGCACGGATATGGAAAAGAGAATAAATTAAAAGAAAGAAAAAAAAAATTCAAATCAGAAATAAATATAATATTTCTACTCGGAAATATTAGAAAACAGAAAGAAAGAAAGTGATTTGTATATCTTGTTTTAAAAAAAACAAAACCTTTTGTCAGAAGTGGGATTCGAACCCACGCCCACATTCGTGGACCAGAACACTCATAGCTCTGGTAAAGGATAATATACACCTTGAGTCTGGCGCCTTAGACCGCTCGGCCATCCTGACAACTGAAACAGGACTTAAAATTTTCTTATTTTATTTTGGAAGACAGAAATGTGACACTAGGTTAATTTTATCAGTACTTCATTTAAATTGCTCTCTCTCTCACTCTCCCTCCAGCTATGGGTTGAATAGCAGGACGGTGCGCCTACGTAGCCGAGTATACCAGTTTATTGGAGAAAGTAATGGCAACTTACTGCGCGAAAGATTTCTACCTACTCAGTCATGTCCCCTTTGAGACATAATTGCCCAAGCATGTTTTATGTATAGCAGCTGATAGACTAATTTCTACCACATGATTTATTTTTCATTTCAAATAAAGTAAGTGTTATTTCTAGGCATATTAATGAAATTTGATTGAACTTTCGAAACTTTACATGACTTAATTTTAATGGAAGTTTTCTTAAAGTATTTACGGTGAGCCTGACAAATTCAAAGCATCGTTAAAAGACAAATGATTTTGAAAAGGCATGACAGGAAGTAATACACGTTCTTTGCACGGATATGCAAAAGAGAATAAATTAAAAGAAAGAAAAAAAAATTCAAATCAGAAATAAATATAATATTTCTACTCGGAAATATTAGAAAACAGAAAGAAAGAAAGTGATTTGTATATCTTGTTTAAAAAAAAACAAAACCTTTTGTCAGAAGTGGGATTCGAACCCACGCCCACATTCGTGGACCAGAACACTCATAGCTCTGGTAAAGGATAATATACACCTTGAGTCTGGCGCCTTAGACCGCTCGGCCATCCTGACAACTGAAACAGGACTTAAAATATTCTTATTTTATTTTGAAAGACAGAAATGTGACACTAGGTTAATTTTATCAGTACTTCATTTAAATTGCTCTCTCTCTCACTCTCCCTCCAGCTATGGGTTGAATAGCAGGACGGTGCGCCTACATAGCCGAGTATACCAGTTTATTGGAGAAAGTAATGGCAACTTACTGCGCGAACGATTTCTACCTACTCAGTCATGTCCCCTTTGAGACATAATTGCCCAAGCATGTTTTATGTATAGCAGCTGGCAGACTAATTTCTAACACATGATTTATTTTTCATTTCAAATAAAGTAAGTGTTATTTCTAGGCATATTAATGAAATTTGATTGAACTTTCGAAACTTTACATGACTTAATTTTCATGGAAGTTTTCTTAAAGTATTTACGGTGAGCCTGACAAATTCAAAGCAGCGTTAAAAAACAAACGATTTTCAAGGAAAAGGCATGACAGGAAGTAATACCCGTTCTTTGCACGGATATGGAAAAGAGAATAAATTAAAAGAAAGAAAAAAAAATTCAAATCAGAAATAAATATAATATTTCTACTCGGAAATATTAGAAAACAGAAAGAAAGAAAGTGATTTGTATATCTTGTTTAAAAAAGAACAAAACATTTTGTCAGAAGTGGGATTCGAACCCACGCCCACATTCGTGGACCAGAACACTCATAGCTCTGGTAAAGGATAATATACACCTTGAGTCTGGCGCCTTAGACCGCTCGGCCATCCTGACAACTGAAACAGGATTTAAATTTTCTTATTTTATTTTGAAAGACAGAAATGTGAGACTAGGTTAATTTTATCAGTACTTCATTTAAATTGCTCTCTCTCTCACTCTCCCTCCAGCTATGGGTTGAATA
The DNA here is from genome assembly GCA_037127315.1 of Ascarosepion bandense. Lineage (NCBI taxonomy): Eukaryota > Metazoa > Mollusca > Cephalopoda > Sepiida > Sepiidae > Ascarosepion > Ascarosepion bandense. The sequence continues at coordinate 419,607 of JBBBDQ010002093.1, forward strand.
GCAGGACGGTGCGCCTACATAGCCGAGTATACCAGTTTATTGGATAAAGTAATGGCAACTTACTAGGCGAAAGATTCCTACCTACTCAGTCATGTCCCCTTTGAGACATAATTGCCCAAGCATGTTTTATGTATAGCAGCTGACAGACTAATTTCTACCACATGATTTATTTTTCATTTCAAATAAAGTAAGTGTTATTTCTAGGCATATTAATGAAATTTGATTGAACTTTCGAAACTTTACATGACTTAATTTTAATGGAAGTTTTCTTAAAGTATTTACGGTGAGCCTGACAAATTCAAAGCATCGTTAAAAGACAAATGATTTTGAAAAGGCATGACAGGAAGTAATACACGTTCTTTGCACGGATATGCAAAAGAGAATAAATTAAAAGAAAGAAAAAAAATTCAAATCAGAAATAAATATAATATTTCTACTCGGAAATATTAGAAAACAGAAAGAAAGAAAGTGATTTGTATATCTTGTTTAAAAAAAAACAAAACCTTTTGTCAGAAGTGGGATTCGAACCCACGCCCACATTCGTGGACCAGAACACTCATAGCTCTGGTAAAGGATAATATACACCTTGAGTCTGGCGCCTTAGACCGCTCGGCCATCCTGACAACTGAAACAGGACTTAAAATATTCTTATTTTATTTTGAAAGACAGAAATGTGACACTAGGTTAATTTTATCAGTACTTCATTTAAATTGCTCTCTCTCTCACTCTCCCTCCAGCTATGGGTTGAATAGCAGGACGGTGCGCCTACATAGCCGAGTATACCAGTTTATTGGAGAAAGTAATGGCAACTTACTGCGCGAACGATTTCTACCTACTCAGTCATGTCCCCTTTGAGACATAATTGCCCAAGCATGTTTTATGTATAGCAGCTGGCAGACTAATTTCTAACACATGATTTATTTTTCATTTCAAATAAAGTAAGTGTTATTTCTAGGCATATTAATGAAATTTGATTGAACTTTCGAAACTTTACATGACTTAATTTTAATGGAAGTTTTCTTAAAGTATTTACGGTGAGCCTGACAAATTCAAAGCATCGTTAAAAAACAAACGATTTTCAATGAAAAGGCATGACAGGAAGTAATACCCGTTCTTTGCACGGATATGGAAAAGAGAATAAATTAAAAGAAAGAAAAAAAAAATTCAAATCAGAAATAAATATAATATTTCTACTCGGAAATATTAGAAAACAGAAAGAAAGAAAGTGATTTGTATATCTTGTTTAAAAAAAAACAAAACCTTTTGTCAGAAGTGGGATTCGAACCCACGCCCACATTCGTGGACCAGAACACTCATAGCTCTGGTAAAGGATAATATACACCTTGAGTCTGGCGCCTTAGACCGCTCGGCCATCCTGACAACTGAAACAGGACTTAAAATTTTCTTATTTTATTTTGAAAGACAGAAATGTGACACTAGGTTAATTTTATCAGTACTTCATTTAAATTGCTCTCTCTCTCACTCTCCCTCCAGCTATGGGTTGAATAGCAGGACGGTGCGCCTACGTAGCCGAGTATACCAGTTTATTGGAGAAAGTAATGGCAACTTACTAGGCGAAAGATTCCAACCTACTCAGTCATGTCCCCTTTGAGACATAATTGCCCAAGCATGTTTTATGTATAGCAGCTGATAGACTAATTTCTACCAAATGATTTATTTTTCATTTCAAATAAAGTAAGTGTTATTTCTAGGCATATTAATGAAATTTGATTGAACTTTCGAAACTTTACATGACTTAATTTTAATGGAAGTTTTCTTAAAGTATTTACGGTGAACCTGACAAATTCAAAGCATCGTTAAAAAACAAATGATTTTGAAAAGGCATGACAGGAAGTAATACACGTTCTTTGCACGGATATGCAAAAGAGAATAAATTAAAAGAAAGAAAAAAAATTCAAATCAGAAATAAATATAATATTTCTACTCGGAAATATTAGAAAACAGAAAGAAAGAAAGTGATTTGTATATCTTGTTTAAAAAAAAACAAAACCTTTTGTCAGAAGTGGGATTCGAACCCACGCCCACATTCGTGGACCAGAACACTCATAGCTCTGGTAAAGGATAATATACACCTTGAGTCTGGCGCCTTAGACCGCTCGGCCATCCTGACAACTGAAACAGGTCTTAAAATTTTCTTATTTTATTTTGAAAGTCAGAAATGTGACACTAGGTTTATTTTATCAGTACTTCATTTATATTGCTCTCTCTCACTCTCCCTCCAGCTATGGGTTGAATAGCAGGACGGTGCGCCTACATAGCCGAGTATACCAGTTTATTGGAGAAAGTAATGGCAACTTACTGCGCCAAAGATTTCTACCTACTCAGTCATGTCCCCTTTGAGACATAATTGCCCAAACATGTTTTATGTATAGCAGCTGGCAGACTAATTTCTAACACATGATTTATTTTTCATTTCAAATAAAGTAAGTGTTATTTCTAGGCATATTAATGAAATTTGATTGAACTTTCGAAACTTTACATGACTTAATTTTCATGGAAGTTTTCTTAAAGTATTTACGGTGAGCCTGACAAATTCAAAGCATCGTTAAAAAACAAACGATTTTCAAGGAAAAGGCATGACAGGAAGTAATACCCGTTCTTTGCACGGATATGGAAAAGAGAATAAATTAAAAGAAAGAAAAAAAAATTCAAATCAGAAATAAATATAATATTTCTACTCGGAAATATTAGAAAACAGAAAGAAAGAAAGTGATTTGTATATCTTGTTTAAAAAAAAAAAAACCTTTTGTCAGAAGTGTGATTCGAACCCACGCCCACATTCGTGGACCAGAACACTCATAGCTCTGGTAACGGATAATATACACCTTGAGTCTGGCGCCTTAGACCGCTCGGCCATCCTGAAAACTGAAACGGTTTTTAAATTTTCTTATTTTATTTTGAAAGACAGAAACGTGACACTAGGTTAATTTTATCAGTACTTCATTTAAATTGCTCTCTCTCTCACTCTCCCTCCAGCTATGGGTTGAATAGCAGGACGGTGCGCCTACATAGCCGAGTATACCAGTTTATTGGATAAAGTAATGGCAACTTACTAGGCGAAAGATTCCTACCTACTCAGTCATGTCCCCTTTGAGACATAATTGCCCAAGCATGTTTTATGTATAGCAGCTGACAGACTAATTTCTAACACATGATTTATTTTTCATTTCAAATAAAGTAAGTGTTATTTCTAGGCATATTAATGAAATTTGATTGAACTTTCGAAACTTTACATGACTTAATTTTAATGGAAGTTTTCTTAAAGTATTTACGGTGAGCCTGACAAATTCAAAGCATCGTTAAAAGACAAATGATTTTGAAAAGGCATGACAGGAAGTAATACACGTTCTTTGCACGGATATGCAAAAGAGAATAAATTAAAAGAAAGAAAAAAAATTCAAATCAGAAATAAATATAATATTTCTACTCGGAAATATTAGAAAACAGAAAGAAAGAAAGTGATTTGTATATCTAGTTTAAAAAAAAACTAAACCTTTTGTCAGAAGTGGGATTCGAACCCACGCCCACATTCGTGGACCAGAACACTCATAGCTCTGGTAAAGGATAATATACACCTTGAGTCTGGCGCCTTAGACCGCTCGGCCATCCTGACAACGGAAACAGGACTTAAAATTTTCTTATTTTATTTTGAAAGACAGAAATGTGACACTAGGTTAATTTTATCAGTACTTCATTTAAATTGCTCTCTCTCTCACTCTCCCTCCAGCTATGGGTTGAATAGCAGGACGGTGCGCCTACGTAGCCGAGTATACCAGTTTATTGGATAAAGTAATGGCAACTTACTAGGCGAAAGATTCCTACCTACTCAGTCATGTCCCCTTTGAGACATAATTGCCCAAGCATGTTTTATGTATAGCAGCTGACAGACTAATTTCTACCACATGATTTATTTTTCATTTCAAATAAAGTAAGTGTTATTTCTAGGCATATTAATGAAATTTGATTGAACTTTCGAAACTTTACATGACTTAATTTTAATGGAAGTTTTCTTAAAGTATTTACGGTGAGCCTGACAAATTCAAAGCATCGTTAAAAGACAAATGATTTTGAAAAGGCATGACAGGAAGTAATACACGTTCTTTGCACGGATATGCAAAAGAGAATAAATTAAAAGAAAGAAAAAAAAATTCAAATCAGAAATAAATATAATATTTCTACTCGGAAATATTAGAAAACAGAAAGAAAGAAAGTGATTTGTATATCTTGTTTAAAAGAAAACGTATTGTCAGGAGTGGGATTCGAACCCACGCCCACATTCGTGGACCAGAACACTCATAGCTCTGGTAAAGGATAATATACACCTTGAGTTTGGCGCCTTAGACCGCTCGTCCATCCTGACAACTGAACGAGGAATTAAAATTTTCTTATTTTATTTTGAAAGTCAGAAATGTGACACTAGGTTAATTTTATCAGTACTTCATTTATATTGCTCTCTCTCACTCTCCCTCCAGCTATGGGTTGAATAGCAGGACGGTGCGCCTACATAGCCGAGTATACCAGTTTATTGGAGAAAGTAATGGCAACTTACTGCGCCAAAGATTTCTACCTACTCAGTCATGTCCCCTTTGAGACATAATTGCCCAAGCATGTTTTATGTATAGCAGCTGGCAGACTAATTTCTAACACATGATTTATTTTTCATTTCAAATAAAGTAAGTGTTATTTCTAGGCATATTAATGAAATTTGATTGAACTTTCGAAACTTTACATGACTTAATTTTAATGGAAGTTTTCTTAAAGTATTTACGGTGAGCCTGACAAATTCAAAGCATCGTTAAAAAACAAACGATTTTCAATGAAAAGGCATGACAGGAAGTAATACCCGTTCTTTGCACGGATATGGAAAAGAGAATAAATTAAAAGAAAGAAAAAAAAATTCAAATCAGAAATAAATATAATATTTCTACTCGGAAATATTAGAAAACAGAAAGAAAGAAAGTGATTTGTATATCTTGTTTAAAAAAAACAAAACCTTTTGTCAGAAGTGGGATTCGAACCCACGCCCACATTCGTGGACCAGAACACTCATAGCTCTGGTAAAGGATAATATACACCTTGAGTCTGGCGCCTTAGACCGCTTGGCCATCCTGACAACTGAAATAGGACTTAAAATTTTCTTATTTTATTTTGAAAGACAGAAATGTGACACTAGGTTAATTTTATCAGTACTTCATTTAAATTGCTCTCTCTCTCACTCTCCCTCCACCTATGGGTTGAATAGCAGGACGGTGCGCCTACATAGCCGAGTATACCAGTTTATTGGAGAAAGTAATGGCAACTTACTAGGCGAAAGATTCCTACCTACTCAGTCATGTCCCCTTTGAGACATAATTGCCCAAGCATGATTTATGTATAGCAGCTGACAGACTAATTTCTACCACATGATTTATTTTTCATTTCAAATAAAGTAAGTGTTATTTCTAGGCATATTAATGAAATTTGATTGAACTTTCGAAACTTTACATGACTTAATTTTAATGGAAGTTTTCTTAAAGTATTTACGGTGAGCCTGACAAATTCAAAGCATCGTTAAAAGACAAATGATTTTGAAAAGGCATGACAGGAAGTAATACACGTTCTTTGCACGGATATGGAAAAGAGAATAAATTAAAAGAAAGAAAAAAAATTCAAATCAGAAATAAATATAATATTTCTACTCGGAAATATTAGAAAACAGAAAGAAAGAAAGTGATTTGTATATCTTGTTTAAAAAAAAACAAAATCTTTTGTCAGAAGAGGGATTCGAACCCACGACCACATTCCTGGACCAGAACACTCATAGCTCTGGTAATGGATAATATACACCTTGAGTCTGGCGCCTTAGACCGCTCGGCCATCCTGACAACTGATCGAGAAATTAAATTTTCTTATTTTATTTTGAAAGACAGAAATGTGACACTAGGTTAATTTTATCAGTACTTCATTTAAATTGCTCTCTCTCTCACTCTCCCTCCAGCTATGGGTTGAATAGCAGGACGGTGCGCCTACGTAGCCGAGTATACCAGTTTATTGGATAAAGTAATGGCAACTTACTAGGCGAAAGATTCCTACCTACTCAGTCATGTCCCCTTTGAGACATAATTGCCCAAGCATGTTTTATGTATAGCAGCTGACAGACTAATTTCTACCACATGATTTATTTTTCATTTCAAATAAAGTAAGTGTTATTTCTAGGCATATTAATGAAATTTGATTGAACTTTCGAAACTTTACATGACTTAATTTTAATGGAAGTTTTCTTAAAGTATTTACGGTGAGCCTGACAAATTCAAAGCATCGTTAAAAAACAAACGATTTTCAATGAAAAGGCATGACAGGAAGTAATACCCGTTCTTTGCACGGATATGGAAAAGAGAATAAATTAAAAGAAAGAAAAAAAAAATTCAAATCAGAAATAAATATAATATTTCTACTCGGAAATATTAGAAAACAGAAAGAAAGAAAGTGATTTGTATATCTTGTTTAAAAAAAACAAAACCTTTTGTCAGAAGTGGGATTCGAACCCACGCCCACATTCGTGGACCAGAACACTCATAGCTCTGGCAAAGGATAATATACACCTTGAGTCTGGCGCCTTAGACCGCTTGGCCATCCTGACAACTGAAACAGGACTTAAAATTTTCTTATTTTATTTTGAAAGACAGAAATGTGACACTAGGTTAATTTTATCAGTACTTCATTTAAATTGCTCTCTCTCTCACTCTCCCTCCAGCTATGGGTTGAATAGCAGGACGGTGCGCCTACATAGCCGAGTATACCAGTTTATTGGAGAAAGTAATGGCAACTTACTAGGCGAAAGATTCCTACCTACTCAGTCATGTCCCCTTTGAGACATAATTGCCCAAGCATGTTTTATGTATAGCAGCTGACAGACTAATTTCTACCACATGATTTATTTTTCATTTCAAATAAAGTAAGTGTTATTTCTAGGCATATTAATGAAATTTGATTGAACTTTCGAAACTTTACATGACTTAATTTTAATGGAAGTTTTCTTAAAGTATTTACGGTGAGCCTGACAAATTCAAAGCATCGTTAAAAGACAAATGATTTTGAAAAGGCATGACAGGAAGTAATACACGTTCTTTGCACGGATATGCAAAAGAGAATAAATTAAAAGAAAGAAAAAAATTCAAATCAGAAATAAATATAATATTTCTACTCGGAAATATTAGAAAACAGAAAGAAAGAAAGTGATTTGTATATCTTGTTTAAAAAAAAACAAAATCTTTTGTCAGAAGAGGGATTCGAACCCACGACCACATTCGTGGACCAAAACACTCATAGCTCTGGTAAAGGATAATATACACCTTGAGTCTGGCGCCTTAGACCGCTCGGCCATCCTGACAACTGAACGAGAATTTAAATTTTCTTATTTTATTTTGAAAGACAGAAATGTGACACTAGGTTAATTTTATCAGTACTTCATTTAAATTGCTCTCTCTCTCACTCTCCCTCCAGCTATGGGTTGAATAGCAGGACGGTGCGCCTACATAGCCGAGTATACCAGTTTATTGGAGAAAGTAATGGCAACTTACTAGGCGAAAGATTCCTACCTACTCAGTCATGTCCCCTTTGAGACATAATTGCCCAAGCATGTTTTATGTATAGCAGCTGACAGACTAATTTCTACCACATGATTTATTTTTCATTTCAAATAAAGTAAGTGTTATTTCTAGGCATATTAATGAAATTTGATTGAACTTTCGAAACTTTACATGACTTAATTTTAATGGAAGTTTACTTAAAGTATTTACGGTGAGCCTGACAAATTCAAAGCATCGTTAAAAGACAAATGATTTTGAAAAGGCATGACAGGAAGTAATACACGTTCTTTGCACGGATATGCAAAAGAGAATAAATTAAAAGAAAGAAAAAAAATTCAAATCAGAAATAAATATAATATTTCTACTCGGAAATATTAGAAAACAGAAAGAAAGAAAGTGATTTGTATATCTTGTTTAAAAAAAACAAAACTTTTGCCAGTAGTGGGAATCGAACCCACGCCCACATTCGTGGACCAGAACACTCATAGCTCTGGAAAAGGATAATATACACCTTGAGTCTGGCGCCTTAGACCGCTCGGCCATCCTGACAACTGAACGAGGAATTAAAATTTTCTTATTTTATTTGAAAGTCAGAAATGTGACACTAGGTTAATTTTATCAGTACTTCATTTATATTGCTCTCTCTCACTCTCCCTCCAGCTATGGGTTGAATAGCAGGACGGTGCGCCTACATAGCCGAGTATACCAGTTTATTGGAGAAAGTAATGGCAACTTACTGCGCGAAAGATTTCTACCTACTCAGTCATGTCCCCTTTTAGACATAATTGCCCAAACATGTTTTATGTATAGCAGCTGGCAGACTAATTTCTAACACATGATTTATTTTTCATTTCAAATAAAGTAAGTGTAATTTCTAGGCATATTAATGAAATTTGATTGAACTTTCGAAACTTTACATGACTTAATTTTAATGGAAGTTTACTTAAAGTATTTACGGTGAGCCTGACAAATTCAAAGCATCGTTAAAAGACAAATGATTTTGAAAAGGCATGACAGGAAGTAATACACGTTCTTTGCACGGATATGCAAAAGAGAATAAATTAAAAGAAAGAAAAAAAATTCAAATCAGAAATAAATATAATATTTCTACTCGGAAATATTAGAAAACAGAAAGAAAGAAAGTGATTTGTATATCTTGTTTAAAAAAAAACGTATTGTCAGGAGTGGGATTCGAACCCACGCCCACATTCGTGGACCAGAACACTCATAGCTCTGGTAAAAGATAATATACACCTTGAGCCTGGCGCCTTAGACCGCTCGGCCATCCTGACAACTGAACGATGACTTAAAATTTTCTTATTTTATTTTGAAAGACAGAAATGTGACACTAGGTTAATTTTATCAGTACTTCATTTATATTGCTCTCTCTCACTCTCCCTCCAGCTATGGGTTGAATAGCAGGACGGTGCGCCTACATAGCCGAGTATACCAGTTTATTGGATAAAGTAATGGCAACTTACTGCGCGAAAGATTTCTACCTACTCAGTCATGTCCCCTTTGAGACATAATTGCCCAAGCATGTTTTATGTATAGCAGCTGGCAGACTAATTTCTACCACATGATTTATTTTTCATTTCAAATAAAGTAAGTGTTATTTCTAGGCATATTAATGAAATTTGATTGAACTTTCGAAACTTTACATGACTTAATTTTAATGGAAGTTTTCTTAAAGTATTTACGGTGAGCCTGACAAATTCAAAGCATCGTTAAAAAACAAACGATTTTCAATGAAAAGGCATGACAGGAAGTAATACCCGTTCTTTGCACGGATATGGAAAAAACGAATAAATTAAAAGAAAGAAAAAAAAATTCAAATCAGAAATAAATATAATATTTCTACTCGGAAATATTAGAAAACAGAAAGAAAGAAAGTGATTTGTATATCTTGTTTAAAAAAAAAAACCTTTTGTCAGAAGTGGGATTCGATCCCACGCCCACATTCGTAGACCAGAAAACTCAAAGCTCTGGTAAAGGATAATATACACCTTGAGTCTGGCGCCTTAGACCGCTCGGCCATCCTGACAACTGAACGAGAACTTAAATTTTCTTATTTTATTTTGAAAAACAGAAATGTGACACAAGGTTAATTTTATCAGTACTTCATTTAAATTGCTCTCTCTCTCACTCTCCCTCCAGCTATGGGTTGAATAGCAGGACGGTGCGCCTACATAGCCGAGTATACCAGTTTATTAGAGAAAGTAATGGCAACTTACTAGGCGAAAGATTTCTACCTACTCAGTCATGTCCCCTTTGAGACATAATTTCCCAAGCATGTTTTATGTATAGCAGCTGGCAGACTAATTTCTAACACATGATTTATTTTTCATTTCAAATAAAGTAAGTGTTATTTCTAGGCATATTAATGAAATTTGATTGAACTTTCGAAACTTTACATGACATAATTTTAATGGAAGTTTTCCTAAAGTATTTACGGTGAGCCTGACAAATTCAAAGCATCGTTAAAAAACAAACGATTTTCAATGAAAAGGCATGACAGGAAGTAATACCCGTTCTTTGCACGGATATGGAAAAGAGAATAAATTAAAAGAAAGAAAAAAAAAATTCAAATCAGAAATAAATATAATATTTCTACTCGGAAATATTAGAAAACAGAAAGAAAGAAAGTGATTTGTATATCTTGTTTAAAAAAAAACAAAACCTTTTGTCAGAAGTGGGATTGGAACCCACGCCCACATTCGTGGACCAGAACACTCAAAGCTCTGGTAAAGGATAATATACACCTTGAGTCTGGCGCCTTAGGCCGCTCGGCCATCCTGACAACTGAAATAGGACTTAAAATTTTCTTATTTTATTTTGAAAGACAGAAATGTGACACTATGTTAATTTTATCAGTACTTCATTTAAATTCCTCTCTCTCTCACTCTCCCTCCAGCTATGGGTTGAATAGCAGGACGGTGCGCCTACATAGCCGAGTATACCAGTTTATTGGAGAAAGTAATGGCAACTTACTGCGCGAAAGATTTCTACCTACTCAGTCATGTCCCCTTTTAGACATAATTGCCCAAACATGTTTTATGTATAGCAGCTGGCAGACTAATTTCTAACACATGATTTATTTTTCATTTCAAATAAAGTAAGTGTAATTTCTAGGCATATTAATGAAATTTGATTGAACTTTCGAAACTTTACATGACTTAATTTTAATGGAAGTTTTCATAAAGTATTTACCGTGAGCCTGACAAATTCAAAGCATCGTTAAAAGACAAATGATTTTGAAAAGGCATGACAGGAAGTAATACACGTTCTTTGCACGGATATGCAAAAGAGAATAAATTAAAAGAAAGAAAAAAAAATTCAAATCAGAAATAAATATAATATTTCTACTCGGAAATATTAGAAAACAGAAAGAAAGAATGTGATTTGTATATCTTGTTTAAAAAAAAAACGTATTGTCAGGAGTGGGATTCGAACCCACGCCCACATTCGTGGACCAGAACACTCATAGCTCTGGTAAAGGATAATATACACCTTGAGCCTGGCGCCTTAGACCGCTCGGCCATCCTGACAACAGAACGAGGATTTAAAATTTTCTTATTTTATTTTGAAAGACAGAAATGTGACACTAGGTTAATTTTATCAGTACTTCATTTATATTGCTCTCTCTCACTCTCCCTCCAGCTATGGGTTGAATAGCAGGACGGTGCGCCTACATAGCCGAGTATACCAGTTTATTGGAGAAAGTAATGGCAACTTACTGCGCGAAAGATTTCTACCTACTCAGTCATGTCCCCTTTGAGACATAATTGCCCAAGCATGTTTTATGTATAGCAGCTGGCAGACTAATTTCTACCACATGATTTATTTTTCATTTCAAATAAAGTAAGTGTTATTTCTAGGCATATTAATGAAATTTGATTGAACTTTCGAAACTTTACATGACTTAATTTTAATGGAAGTTTTCTTAAAGTATTTACGGTGAGCCTGACAAATTCAAAGCATCGTTAAAAAACAAACGATTTTCAATGAAAAGGCATGACAGGAAGTAATACCCGTTCTTTGCACGGATATGGAAAAAACGAATAAATTAAAAGAAAGAAAAAAAAATTCAAATCAGAAATAAATATAATATTTCTACTCGGAAATATTAGAAAACAGAAAGAAAGAAAGTGATTTGTATATCTTGTTTAAAAAAAAAAAACCTTTTGTCAGAAGTGGGATTCGATCCCACGCCCACATTCGTAGACCAGAACACTCAAAGCTCTGGTAAAGGATAATATACACCTTGAGTCTGGCGCCTTAGACCGCTCGGCCATTCTGACAACTGAACGACGCCTTAAATTTTCTTATTTTATTTTGAAAGACAGAAATGTGACACTAGGTTAATTTTATCAGTACTTCATTTAAATTGCTCTCTCTCTCACTCTCCCTCCAGCTATGGGTTGAATAGCAGGACGGTGCGCCTACATAGCCGAGTATACCAGTTTATTAGAGAAAGTAATGGCAACTTACTAGGCGAAAGATTTCTACCTACTCAGTCATGTCCCCTTTGAGACATAATTTCCCAAGCATGTTTTATGTATAGCAGCTGGCAGACTAATTTCTAACACATGATTTATTTTTCATTTCAAATAAAGTAAGTGTTATTTCTAGGCATATTAATGAAATTTGATTGAACTTTCGAAGGTTTACATGACATAATTTTAATGGAAGTTTTCCTAAAGTATTTACGGTGAGCCTGACAAATTCAAAGCATCGTTAAAAAACAAACGATTTTCAATGAAAAGGCATGACAGGAAGTAATACCCGTTCTTTGCACGGATATGGAAAAGAGAATAAATTAAAACAAAGAAAAAAAAATTCAAATCAGAAATAAATATAATATTTCTACTCGGAAATATTAGAAAACAGAAAGAAAGAAAGTGATTTGTATATCTAGTTTAAAAAAAAACAAAACCTTTTGTCAGAAGTGGGATTCGAACCCACGCCCACATTCGTGGACCAGAACACTCATAGCTCTGGTAAAGGATAATATACACCTTGAGTCTGGCGCCTTAGACCGCTCGGCCATCCTGACAACTGAAATATGACTTAAAATTTTCTTATTTTATTTTGAAAGACAGAAATGTGACACTATGTTAATTTTATCAGTACTTAATTTAAATTCCTCTCTCTCTCACTCTCCCTCCAGCTATGGGTTGAATAGCAGGACGGTGCGCCTACATAGCCGAGTATACCAGTTTATTGGAGAAAGTAATGGCCACTTACTAGGCGAAAGATTCCTACCTACTCAGTCATGTCCCCTTTGAGACATAATTGCCCAAGCATGTTTCATGTATAGCAGCTGACAGACTAATTTCTACCACATGATTTATTTTTCATTTCAAATAAAGTAAGTGTTATTTCTAGGCATATTAATGAAATTTGATTGAATTTTCGAAACTTTACATGACTTAATTTTAATGGAAGTTTACTTAAAGTATTTACGGTGAGCCTGACAAATTCAAAGCATCGTTAAAAGACAAATGATTTTGAAAAGGCATGACAGGAAGTAATACACGTTCTTTGCACGGATATGCAAAAGAGAATAAATTAAAAGAAAGAAAAAAAATTCAAATCAGAAATAAATATAATATTTCTACTCGGAAATATTAGAAAACAGAAAGAAAGAAAGTGATTTGTATATCTTGTTTAAAAAAAGACAAAACCTTTTGTCAGAAGTGGGATTCGAACCCACGCCCACATTCGTGGACCAGAACAATCATAGCTCTGGTAAAGGATAATATACACCTTGAGTCTGGCGCCTTAGACCGCTCGGCCATCCTGACAACCGAAATAGGACTAAAAATTTTCTTATTTTATTTTGAAAGACAGAAATGTGACACTAGGTTAATTTTATCAGTACTTCATTTAAATTGCTCTCTCTCTCACTCTCCCTCCAGCTATGGGTTGAATAGCAGGACGGTGCGCCTACATGGCCGAGTATACCTGTTTATTGGAGAAAGTAATGGCAACTTACTAGGCGAAAGATTCCTACCTACTCAGTCATGTCCCCTTTGAGACATAATTGCCCAAGCATGTTTTATGTATAGCAGCTGACAGACTAATTTCTACCACATGATTTATTTTTCATTTCAAATAAAGTAAGTGTTATTTCTAGGCATATTAATGAAATTTGATTGAACTTTCGAAACTTTACATGACTTAATTTTAATGGAAGTTTTCTTAAAGTATTTACGGTGAGCCTGACAAATTCAAAGCATCGTTAAAAGACAAATGATTTTGAAAAGGCATGACAGGAAGTAATACACGTTCTTTGCACGGATATGCAAAAGAGAATAAATTAAAAGAATGAAAAAAAAATTCAAATCAAAAATAAATATAATATTTCTACTCGGAAATATTAGAAAACAGAAAGAAAGAAAGTGTTTTGTATATCTTGTTTAAAAAAAAACAAAACCATTTGTCAGAAGTGGGATTCGAACCCACGCCCATATTCGTGGACCAGAACACTCATAGCTCTGGCAAAGGATAATATACACCTTGAGTCTGGCGCCTTAGACCGCTCGGCCATCCTGACAACTGAACGAGGACTTAAAATTTTCTTATTTTATTTTGAAAGACAGAAATGTGACACTAGGTTAATTTTATCAGTACTTCATTTATATTGCTCTCTCTCACTCTCCCTCCAGCTATGGGTTGAATAGCAGGACGGTGCGCCTACATAGCCGAGTATACCAGTTTATTGGAGAAAGTAATGGCAACTTACTGCGCGAAAGATTTCTACCTACTCAGTCATGTCCCCTTTGAGACATAATTGCCCAAGCATGTTTTATGTATAGCAGCTGGCAGACTAATTTCTACCACATGATTTATTTTTCATTTCAAATAAAGTAAGTGTTATTTCTAGGCATATTAATGAAATTTGATTGTACTTTCGAAACTTTACATGACTTAATTTTAATGGAAGTTTTCTTAAAGTATTTACGGTGAGCCTGACAAATTCAAAGCATCGTTAAAAAACAAACGATTTTCAATGAAAAGGCATGACAGGAAGTAATACCCGTTCCTTGCACGGATATGGAAAAGAGAATAAATTAAAAGAAAGAAAAAAAATTCAAATCAGAAATAAATATAATATTTCTACTCGGAAATATTAGAAAACAGAAAGAAAGAAAGTGATTTGTATATCTTGTTTAAAAAAAAAACAAAACCTTTTGTCAGAAGTGGGATTCGAACCCACGCCCACATTCGTGGACCAGAACAATCATAGCTCTGGTAAAGGATAATATACACCTTGAGTCTGGCGCCTTAGACCGCTCGGCCATCCTGACAACTGAAATCTGACTTGAAATTTTCTTGTTTTATTTTGAAAGACAGAAATGTGACACTAGGTTAATTTTATCAGTACTTCATTTAAATTGCTCTCTCTCTACTCTCCCTCCAGCTATGGGTTGAATAGCAGGACGGTGCGCCTACATAGCCGTGTATACCAGTTTATTGGAGAAAGTAATGGCAACTTACTAGGCGAAAGATTCCTACCTACTCAGTCATGTCCCCTTTGAGACATAATTGCCCAAGCCTGTTTTATGTATAGCAGCTGACAGACTAATTTCTACCACATGATTTATTTTTCATTTCAAATAAAGTAAGTGTTATTTCTAGGCATATTAATGAAATTTGATTGAACTTTCGAAACTTTACATGACTTAATTTTAATGGAAGTTTTCTTAAAGTATTTACGGTGAGCCTGACAAATTCAAAGCATCGTTAAAAGACAAATGATTTTGAAAAGGCATGACAGGAAGTAATACACGTTCTTTGCACGGATATGCAAAAGAGAATAAATTAAAAGAAAGAAAAAAAAATTCAAATCAGAAATAAATATAATATTTCTACTCGGAAATATTAGAAAACAGAAAGAAAGAAAGTGATTTGTATATCTTGTTTAAAAAAAAAAACGTATTGTCTGGAGTGGGATTCGAACCCACACCCACATTCGTGGACCAGAACACTCATAGCTCTGGTAAAGGATAATATACACCTTGAGTCTGGCGCCTTAGACCGCTCGGCCATCCTGACAACTGAACGAGGACTTAAAATTTTCTTATTTTATTTTGAAAGACAGAAATGTGACACTAGGTTAATTTTATCAGTATTTCATTTAAATTGCTCTCTCTCACTCTCCCTCCAGCTATGGATTGAATAGCAGGACGGTGCGCCTACATTGCCGAGTATACCAGTTTATTGGATAAAGTAATGGCAACTTACTAGGCGAAAGATTTCTACCTACTCAGTCATGTCCCCTTTGAGACATAATTGCCCAAGCATGTTTTATGTATAGCAGCTGACAGACTAATTTCTACCACATGATTTATTTTTCATTTCAAATAAAGTAAGTGTTATTTCTAGGCATATTAATGAAATTTGATTGAAGTTTCGAAAGTTTACATGACGTAATTTTAATGGAAGTTTTCTTAAAGTATTTCCGGTGAGCCTGACAAATTCAAAGCATCGTTAAAAGACAAACGATTTTGAAAAGGCATGACAGGAATTAATACACGTTCTTTGCACGGATATGCAAAAGAGAATAAATTAAAAGAAAGAAAAAAAATTCAAATCAGAAATAAATATAATATTTCTACTCGGAAATATTAGAAAACAGAAAGAAAGTAAGTGATTTGTATATCTTGTTTAAAAAAAAACTTACTGTCAGGAGTGGGATTTGAACCCACGCCCACATTCGTGGACCAGGACACTCATAGCTCTGGTAAAGGATAATATACACCTTGAGTCTGGCGCCTTAGACCGCTCGGCCATCCTGACAACTGAAATTTGACTTAAAATTTTCTTGTTTTATTTTGAAAGACAGAAATGTGACACTAGGTTAATTTTATCAGTACTTCATTTAAATTGCTCTCTCTCTCACTCTCCCTCCAGCTATGGGTTGAATAGCAGGACGGTGCGCCTACATAGCCGAGTATACCAGTTTATTGGAGAAAGCAATGGCAACTTACTGCGCGAAAGATTTCTACCTACTCAGTCATGTCCCCTTTGAGACATAATTGCCCAAGCATGTTTATGTATAGCAGCTGACAGACTAATTTCTACCACATGATTTATTTTTCATTTCAAATAAAGTAAGTGTTATTTCTAGGCATATTAATGAAATTTGATTGAACTTTCGAAACTTTACATGACTTAATTTTAATGGAAGTTTTCTTAAAGTATTTACGGTGAGCCTGACAAATTCAAAGCATCGTTAAAAGACAAATGATTTTGAAAATGCATGACTTGAAGTAATACACGTTCTTTGCACGGATATGCAAAAGAGAATAAATGAAAAGAAAGAAAAAAAAATTCAACTCAGAAATAAATATAATATTTCTACTCGGAAATATTAGAAAACAGAAAGAAAGAATGTGATTTGTATATCTTGTTTAAAAAAAAACAAAACGCTTTGTCAGCAGTGGGATTCGAACCCACGCCCACATTCGTGAACCAGAACACTCATTGCTCAGGTAAAGGATAATATACACCTTGAGTCTGGCGCCTTAGACCGCTCGGCCATCCTGACAACTGGATAAGAACTTCAAATTTTCTTATTTTATTTTGAAGGACAGAAATGTGACACTAGGTTAATTTTATCAGTACTTCATTTAAATTGCTCTCTCTCACTCTCCCTCCAGCTATGGGTTGAATAGCAGGACGGTGCGCCTACATAGCCGAGGATACCAGTTTATTGGAGAAAGTAATGGCAACTTACTGCGCGAAAGATTTCTACCTACTCAGTCATGTCCGCTTTGAGACATAATTGCCCAAGCATGTTTTATGTATAGCAGCTGACAGACTAATTTCTACCACATGATTTATTTTTCATTTCAAATAAAGTAAGTGTTATTTCTAGGCATATTAATGAAATTTGCTTGAACTTTCGAAACTTTACATGACTTAATTTTAATGGAAGTTTTCTTAAAGTATTTACGGTGAGCCTGACAAATTGAAAGCATCGTTAAAAGACAAATGATTTTGAAAAGGCATGACTTGAAGTAATACACGTTCTTTGCACGGATACGCAAAAGAGAATAAATTAAAAGAAAGAAAAAAAATTCAAATCAGAAATAAATATAATATTTCTACTCGGAAATATTAGAAAACAGAAAGAAAGAAAGTGATTTGTATATCTTGTTTAAAAAAAAACAAAACGCTTTGTCAGGAGTGGGATTCGAACCCACGACCACATTCGTGGACCAGAACACTCATAGCTCTGGTAAAGGATAATATACACCTTGAGTCTGGCGCCTTAGACCGCTCGGCCATCCTGACAACTGAACGACGACTTAAATTTTCTGATTTTATTTTGAAAGACAGAAATGTGAAACTAGGTTAATTTTATCAGTAGTTCATTTAAATTGCTCTCTCTCACTCTCCCTCCAGGTATGGGTTGAATAGCAGGACGGTGCGCCTACATAGCCGAGTATACCAGTTTATTAGAGAAAGTAATGGCAACTTACTACTCGAACGATTTCTACCTACTCAGTCATGTCCCCTTTGAGTCATAATTGCCCAAGCATGTTTTATGTATAGCAGCTGACAGACTAATTTCTACCACATGATTTATTTTTCATTTCAAATAAAGTAAGTGTTATTTCTAGGCATATTAATGAAATTTGCTTGAACTTTCGAAACTTTACATGACTTAATTTTAATGGAAGTTTTCTTAAAGTATTTACGGTGAGCCTGACAAATTGAAAGCATCGTTAAAAGACAAATGATTTTGAAAAGGCATGACTTGAAGTAATACACGTTCTTTGCACGGATACGCAAAAGAGAATAAATTAAAAGAAAGAAAAAAAATTCAAATCAGAAATAAATATAATATTTCTACTCGGAAATATTAGAAAACAGAAAGAAAGAAAGTGATTTGTATATCTTGTTTAAAAAAAAACAAAACGCTTTGTCAGGAGTGGGATTCGAACCCACGACCACATTCGTGGACCAGAACACTCATAGCTCTGGTAAAGGATAATATACACCTTGAGCCTGGCGCCTTAGACCGCTCGGCCATCCTGACAACAGAACGAGGATTTAAAATTTTCTTATTTTATTTTGAAAGACAGAAATGTGACACTAGGTTAATTTTATCAGTACTTCATTTATATTGCTCTCTCTCACTCTCCCTCCAGCTATGGGTTGAATAGCAGGACGGTGCGCCTACATAGCCGAGTATACCAGTTTATTGGAGAAAGTAATGGCAACTTACTGCGCGAAAGATTTCTACCTACTCAGTCATGTCCCCTTTGAGACATAATTGCCCAAGCATGTTTTATGTATAGCAGCTGGCAGACTAATTTCTACCACATGATTTATTTTTCATTTCAAATAAAGTAAGTGTTATTTCTAGGCATATTAATGAAATTTGATTGAACTTTCGAAACTTTACATGACTTAATTTTAATGGAAGTTTTCTTAAAGTATTTACGGTGAGCCTGACAAATTCAAAGCATCGTTAAAAAACAAACGATTTTCAATGAAAAGGCATGACAGGAAGTAATACCCGTTCTTTGCACGGATATGGAAAAAACGAATAAATTAAAAGAAAGAAAAAAAAATTCAAATCAGAAATAAATATAATATTTCTACTCGGAAATATTAGAAAACAGAAAGAAAGAAAGTGATTTGTATATCTTGTTTAAAAAAAAAAAACCTTTTGTCAGAAGTGGGATTCGATCCCACGCCCACATTCGTAGACCAGAACACTCAAAGCTCTGGTAAAGGATAATATACACCTTGAGTCTGGCGCCTTAGACCGCTCGGCCATTCTGACAACTGAACGACGCCTTAAATTTTCTTATTTTATTTTGAAAGACAGAAATGTGACACTAGGTTAATTTTATCAGTACTTCATTTAAATTGCTCTCTCTCTCACTCTCCCTCCAGCTATGGGTTGAATAGCAGGACGGTGCGCCTACATAGCCGAGTATACCAGTTTATTAGAGAAAGTAATGGCAACTTACTAGGCGAAAGATTTCTACCTACTCAGTCATGTCCCCTTTGAGACATAATTTCCCAAGCATGTTTTATGTATAGCAGCTGGCAGACTAATTTCTAACACATGATTTATTTTTCATTTCAAATAAAGTAAGTGTTATTTCTAGGCATATTAATGAAATTTGATTGAACTTTCGAAGGTTTACATGACATAATTTTAATGGAAGTTTTCCTAAAGTATTTACGGTGAGCCTGACAAATTCAAAGCATCGTTAAAAAACAAACGATTTTCAATGAAAAGGCATGACAGGAAGTAATACCCGTTCTTTGCACGGATATGGAAAAGAGAATAAATTAAAACAAAGAAAAAAAAATTCAAATCAGAAATAAATATAATATTTCTACTCGGAAATATTAGAAAACAGAAAGAAAGAAAGTGATTTGTATATCTAGTTTAAAAAAAAACAAAACCTTTTGTCAGAAGTGGGATTCGAACCCACGCCCACATTCGTGGACCAGAACACTCATAGCTCTGGTAAAGGATAATATACACCTTGAGTCTGGCGCCTTAGACCGCTCGGCCATCCTGACAACTGAAATATGACTTAAAATTTTCTTATTTTATTTTGAAAGACAGAAATGTGACACTATGTTAATTTTATCAGTACTTAATTTAAATTCCTCTCTCTCTCACTCTCCCTCCAGCTATGGGTTGAATAGCAGGACGGTGCGCCTACATAGCCGAGTATACCAGTTTATTGGAGAAAGTAATGGCCACTTACTAGGCGAAAGATTCCTACCTACTCAGTCATGTCCCCTTTGAGACATAATTGCCCAAGCATGTTTCATGTATAGCAGCTGACAGACTAATTTCTACCACATGATTTATTTTTCATTTCAAATAAAGTAAGTGTTATTTCTAGGCATATTAATGAAATTTGATTGAATTTTCGAAACTTTACATGACTTAATTTTAATGGAAGTTTACTTAAAGTATTTACGGTGAGCCTGACAAATTCAAAGCATCGTTAAAAGACAAATGATTTTGAAAAGGCATGACAGGAAGTAATACACGTTCTTTGCACGGATATGCAAAAGAGAATAAATTAAAAGAAAGAAAAAAAAATTCAAATCAGAAATAAATATAATATTTCTACTCGGAAATATTAGAAAACAGAAAGAAAGAAAGTGATTTGTATATCTTGTTTAAAAAAAGACAAAACCTTTTGTCAGAAGTGGGATTCGAACCCACGCCCACATTCGTGGACCAGAACAATCATAGCTCTGGTAAAGGATAATATGCACCTTGAGTCTGGCGCCTTAGACCGCTCGGCCATCCTGACAACCGAAATAGGACTAAAAATTTTCTTATTTTATTTTGAAAGACAGAAATGTGACACTAGGTTAATTTTATCAGTACTTCATTTAAATTGCTCTCTCTCTCACTCTCCCTCCAGGTATGGGTTGAATAGCAGGACGGTGCGCCTACATAGCCGAGTATACCAGTTTATTAGAGAAAGTAATGGCAACTTACTACTCGAACGATTTCTACCTACTCAGTCATGTCCCCTTTGAGTCATAATTGCCCAAGCATGTTTTATGTATAGCAGCTGACAGACTAATTTCTACCACATGATTTATTTTTCATTTCAAATAAAGTAAGTGTTATTTCTAGGCATATTAATGAAATTTGCTTGAACTTTCGAAACTTTACATGACTTAATTTTAATGGAAGTTTTCTTAAAGTATTTACGGTGAGCCTGACAAATTGAAAGCATCGTTAAAAGACAAATGATTTTGAAAAGGCATGACTTGAAGTAATACACGTTCTTTGCACGGATACGCAAAAGAGAATAAATTAAAAGAAAGAAAAAAATTCAAATCAGAAATAAATATAATATTTCTACTCGGAAATATTAGAAAACAGAAAGAAAGAAAGTGATTTGTATATCTTGTTTAAAAAAAAAACAAAACGCTTTGTCAGGAGTGGGATTCGAACCCACGACCACATTCGTGGACCAGAACACTCATAGCTCTGGTAAAGGATAATATACACCTTGAGTCTGGCGCCTTAGACCGCTCGGCCATCCTGACAACTGAACGACGACTTAAATTTTCTGATTTTATTTTGAAAGACAGAAATGTGAAACTAGGTTAATTTTATCAGTAGTTCATTTAAATTGCTCTCTCTCTCACTCTCCCTCCAGGTATGGGTTGAATAGCAGGACGGTGCGCCTACATAGCCGAGTATACCAGTTTATTAGAGAAAGTAATGGCAACTTACTACTCGAACGATTTCTACCTACTCAGTCATGTCCCCTTTGAGTCATAATTGCCCAAGCATGTTTTATGTATAGCAGCTGACAGACTAATTTCTACCACATGATTTATTTTTCATTTCAAATAAAGTAAGTGTTATTTCTAGGCATATTAATGAAATTTGATTGAACTTTCGAAACTTTACATGACTTAATTTTAATGGAAGTTTTCTTAAAGTATTTACGGTGAGCCTGACAAATTCAAAGCATCGTTAAAAGACAAACGATTTTCAATGAAAAGGCATGACAGGAAGTAATACACGTTCTTTGCACGGATATGCAAAAGAGAATAAATTAAAAGAAAGAAAAAAAATTCAAATCAGAAATAAATATAATATTTCTACTCGGAAATATTAGAAAACAGAAAGAAAGAAAGTGATTTGTATATCTTGTTTAAAAAAAAAACGTATTGTCAGGAGTGGGATTCGAACCAACGCCCACATTCGTGGACCAGAACACTCATAGTTCTGTTAAAGGTTAATATACACCTTGAGTCTGGCGCCTTAGACCGCTCGGCCATCCTGACAACTGAACGAGGACTTAAATTTTCTTATTTTATTTTGAAAGACAGAAATGTGACACTAGGTTAATTTTATCAGTACTTCATTTAAATTTCTCTCTCTCACTCTCCCTCCAGCTATGGGTTGAATAGCAGGACGGTGCGCCTACATAGCCGAGTATACCAGTTTATTGGAGAAAGTAATGGCAACTTACTAAGCGAAAGATTTCTACCTACTCAGTCATGTCCGCTTTGAGACATAATTGCCCAAGCATGTTTTATGTATAGCAGCTGACAGACTAATTTCTACCACATGATTTATTTTTCATTTCAAATAAAGTAAGTGTTATTTCTAGGCATATTAATGAAATTTGCTTGAACTTTCGAAACTTTACATGACTTAATTTTAATGGAAGTTGTCTTAAAGTATTTACGGTGAGCCTGACAAATTCAAAGCATCGTTAAAAGACAAATGATTTTGAAAAGGCATGACTTGAAGTAATACACGTTCTTTGCACGGATATGCAAAAGAGAATAAATTAAAAGAAAGAAAAAAAAATTCAAATCAGAAATAAATATAATATTTCTACTCGGAAATATTAGAAAACAGAAAGAAAGAAAGTGATTTGTATATCTTGTTTAAAAAAAAACAAAACCTTTTGTCAGAAGTGGGATTCTAACCCACGCCCACATTCGTGGACCAGAACACTCATAGTTCTGTTAAAGGTTAATATACACCTTGAGTCTGGCGCCTTAGACCGCTCGGCCATCCTGACAACTGAACGACGAATTAAATTTTCTGATTTTATTTTGAAAGACAGAAATGTGACACTAGGTTAATTTTATCAGTACTTCATTTAAATTGCTCTCTCTCTCACTCTCCCTCCAGGTATGGGTTGAATAGCAGGACGGTGCGCCTACATAGCCGAGTATACCAGTTTATTAGAGAAAGTAATGGCAACTTACTACGCGAACGATTTCTACCTACTCAGTCATGTCCCCTTTGAGACATAATTGCCCAAGCATGTTTTATGTATAGCAGCTGACAGACTAATTTCTACCACATGATTTATTTTTCATTTCAAATAAAGTAAGTGTTATTTCTAGGCATATTAATGAAATTTGATTGAACTTTCGAAACTTTACATGACTTAATTTTAATGGAAGTTTTCTTAAAGTATTTACGGTGAGCCTGACAAATTCAAAGCATCGTTAAAAGACAAACGATTTTCAATGAAAAGGCATGACAGGAAGTAATACACGTTCTTTGCACGGATATGCAAAAGAGAATAAATTAAAAGAATAGAAAAAAAAATTCAAATCAGAAATAAATATAATATTTCTACTAGGAAATATTAGAAAACAGAAAGAAAGAAAGTGATTTGTATATCTTGTTTAAAAAAAAACGTATTGTCAGGAGTGGGATTCGAACCAACGCCCACATTCGTGGACCAGAACACTCATAGTTCTGTTAAAGGTTAATATACACCTTGAGTCTGGCGCCTTAGACCGCTCGGCCATCCTGACAACTGAACGTGGACTTAAATTTTCTTATTTTATTTTGAAAGACAGAAATGTGACACTAGGTTAATTTTATCAGTACTTCATTTAAATTGCTCTCTCTCACTCTCCCTCCAGCTATGGGTTGAATAGCAGGACGGTGCGCCTACATAGCCGAGGATACCAGTTTATTGGAGAAAGTAATGGCAACTTACTGCGCGAAAGATTTCTACCTACTCAGTCATGTCCGCTTTGAGATATAATTGCCCAAGCATGTTTTATGTATAGCAGCTGACAGACTAATTTCTACCACATGATTTATTTTTCATTTCAAATAAAGTAAGTGTTATTTCTAGGCATATTAATGAAATTTGCTTGAACTTTCGAAACTTTACATGACTTAATTTTAATGGAAGTTTTCTTAAAGTATTTACGGTGAGCCTGACAAATTGAAAGCATCGTTAAAAGACAAATGATTTTGAAAAGGCATGACTTGAAGTAATACACGTTCTTTGCACGGATACGCAAAAGAGAATAAATTAAAAGAAAGAAAAAAAATTCAAATCAGAAATAAATATAATATTTCTACTCGGAAATATTAGAAAACAGAAAGAAAGAAAGTGATTTGTATATGTTGTTTAAAAAAAAACAAAACGCTTTGTCAGGAGTGGGATTCGAACCCACGCCCACATTCGTGGACCAGAACACTCATAGCTCTGGTAAAGGATAATATACACCTTGAGTCTGGCGCCTTAGACCGCTCGGCCATCCTGACAACTGAACGACGCCTTAAATTTTCTTATTTTATTTTGAAAGACAGAAATGTGACACTAGGTTAATTTTATCAGTACTTCATTTAAATTGCTCTCTCTCACTCTCCCTCCAGCTATGGGTTGAATAGCAGGACGGTGCGCCTACATAGCCGAGGATACCAGTTTATTGGAGAAAGTAATGGCAACTTACTAAGCGAAAGATTTCTACCTACTCAGTCATGTCCGCTTTGAGGCATAATTGCCCAAGCATGTTTTATGTATAGCAGCTGACAGACTAATTTCTACCACATGATTTATTTTTCATTTCAAATAAAGTAAGTGTTATTTCTAGGCATATTAATGAAATTTGCTTGAACTTTCGAAACTTTACATGACTTAATTTTAATGGAAGTTTTCTTAAAGTATTTACGGTGAGCCTGACAAATTCAAAGCATCGTTAAAAGACAAATGATTTTGAAAAGGCATGACTTGAAGTAATACACGTTCTTTGCACGGATACGCAAAAGAGAATAAATTAAAAGAAAGAAAAAAAATTCAAATCAGAAATAAATATAATATTTCTACTCGGAAATATTAGAAAACAGAAAGAAAGTAAGTGATTTGTATATCTTGTTTAAAAAAAAAACGTATTGTCAGGAGTGGGATATGAACCCACGCCCACATTCGTGGACCAGAACACTCATAGCTCTGGTAAAGGATAATATACACCTTGTGTCTGGCGCCTTAGACCGCTCGGCCATCCTGACAACCGAAATATGACTTAAAATTTTCTTGTTTTATTTTGAAAGACAGAAATGTGACACTAGGTTAATTTTATCAGTACTTCATTTAAATTGCTCTCTCTCACTCTCCCTCCAGCTATGGGTTGAATAGCAGGACGGTGCGCCTACATAGCCGAGGATACCAGTTTATTGGAGAAAGTAATGGCAACTTACTGCGCGAAAGATTTCTACCTACTCAGTCATGTCCCCTTTGAGACATTATTGCCCAAGCATGTTTTATGTATAGCAGCTGACAGACTAATTTCTACCACATGATTTATTTTTCATTTCAAATAAAGTAAGTGTTATTTCTAGGCATATTAATGAAATTTGATTGAACTTTCGCAACTTTACATGACTTAATTTTAATGGAAGTTTTCTTAAAGTATTTACGGTGAGCCTGACAAATTCAAAGCATCGTTAAAAGACAAATGATTTTGAAAATGCATGACTTGAAGCAATACACGTTCTTTGCACGGATATGCAAAAGAGAATAAATGAAAAGAAAGAAAAAAAATTCAACTCAGAAATAAATATAATATTTCTACTCGGAAATATTAGAAAACAGAAAGAAAGAAAGTGATTTGTATATGTTGTTTAAAAAAAAACAAAACGCTTTGTCAGGAGTGGGATTCGAACCCACGCCCACATTCGTGGACCAGAACACTCATAGCTCTGGTAAAGGATAATATACACCTTGAGTCTGGCGCCTTAGACCGCTCGGCCATCCTGACAACTGAACTACGCCTTAAATTTTCTTATTTTATTTTGAAAGACAGAAATGTGACACTAGGTTAATTTTATCAGTACTTCATTTAAATTGCTCTCTCTCACTCTCCCTCCAGCTATGGGTTGAATAGCAGGACGGTGCGCCTACATAGCCGAGGATACCAGTTTATTGGAGAGAGTAATGGCAACTTACTAAGCGAAAGATTTCTACCTACTCAGTCATGTCCGCTTTGAGGCATAATTGCCCAAGCATGTTTTATGTATAGCAGCTGACAGACTAATTTCTACCACATGATTTATTTTTCATTTCAAATAAAGTAAGTGTTATTTCTAGGCATATTAATGAAATTTGCTTGAACTTTCGAAACTTTACATGACTTAATTTTAATGGAAGTTTTCTTAAAGTATTTACGGTGAGCCTGACAAATTCAAAGCATCGTTAAAAGACAAATGATTTTGAAAAGGCATGACTTGAAGTAATACACGTTCTTTGCACGGATACGCAAAAGAGAATAAATTAAAAGAAAGAAAAAAAATTCAAATCAGAAATAAATATAATATTTCTACTCGGAAATATTAGAAAACAGAAAGAAAGTAAGTGATTTGTATATCTTGTTTAAAAAAAAAACGTATTGTCAGGAGTGGGATATGAACCCACGCCCACATTCGTGGACCAGAACACTCATAGCTCTGGTAAAGGATAATATACACCTTGTGTCTGGCGCCTTAGACCGCTCGGCCATCCTGACAACCGAAATATGACTTAAAATTTTCTTGTTTTATTTTGAAAGACAGAAATGTGACACTAGGTTAATTTTATCAGTACTTCATTTAAATTGCTCTCTCTCACTCTCCCTCCAGCTATGGGTTGAATAGCAGGACGGTGCGCCTACATAGCCGAGGATACCAGTTTATTGGAGAAAGTAATGGCAACTTACTGCGCGAAAGATTTCTACCTACTCAGTCATGTCCCCTTTGAGACATTATTGCCCAAGCATGTTTTATGTATAGCAGCTGACAGACTAATTTCTACCACATGATTTATTTTTCATTTCAAATAAAGTAAGTGTTATTTCTAGGCATATTAATGAAATTTGATTGAACTTTCGCAACTTTACATGACTTAATTTTAATGGAAGTTTTCTTAAAGTATTTACGGTGAGCCTGACAAATTCAAAGCATCGTTAAAAGACAAATGATTTTGAAAATGCATGACTTGAAGCAATACACGTTCTTTGCACGGATATGCAAAAGAGAATAAATGAAAAGAAAGAAAAAAAAATTCAACTCAGAAATAAATATAATATTTCTACTCGGAAATATTAGAAAACAGAAAGAAAGAATGTGATTTGTATATCATGTTTAAAAAAAAACAAAACGCTTTGTCAGCAGTGGGATTCGAACCCACGCCCACATTCGTGAACCAGAACACTCATTGCTCAGGTAAAGGATAATATACACCTTGAGTCTGGCGCCTTAGATCGCTCGGCCATCCTGACAACTGAACGAGGACTTAAATTTTCTGATTTTATTTTGAAAGACAGAAATGTGACACTAGGTTAATTTTATCAGTACTTCATTTAAATTGCTCTCTCTCTCACTCTCCCTCCAGGTATGGGTTGAATAGCAGGACGGTGCGCCTACATAGCCGAGTATACCAGTTTATTAGAGAAAGTAATGGCAACTTACTACGCGAACGATTTCTACCTACTCAGTCATGTCCCCTTTGAGACATAATTGCCCAAGCATGTTTTATGTATAGCAGCTGACAGACTAATTTCTACCACATGATTTATTTTTCATTTCAAATAAAGTAAGTGTTATTTCTAGGCATATTAATGAAATTTGATTGAACTTTCGAAACTTTACATGACTTAATTTTAATGGAAGTTTTCTTAAAGTATTTACGGTGAGCCTGACAAATTCAAAGCATCGTTAAAAGACAAACGATTTTCAATGAAAAGGCATGACAGGAAGTAATACACGTTCTTTGCACGGATATGCAAAAGAGAATAAATTAAAAGAAAGAAAAAAAAATTCAAATCAGAAATAAATATAATATTTCTACTAGGAAATATTAGAAAACAGAAAGAAAGAAAGTGATTTGTATATCTTGTTTAAAAAAAAAAACGTATTGTCAGGAGTGGGATTCGAACCCACGCCCACATTCGGGGACCAGAACACTCATAGTTCTGTTAAAGGTTAATATACACCTTGAGTCTGGCGCCTTAGACCGCTCGGCCATCCTGACAACTGAACGAGGACATAAATTTTCTGATTTTATTTTGAAAGACAGAAATGTGACACTAGGTTAATTTTATCAGTACTTCATTTAAATTGCTCTCTCTCACTCTCCCTCCAGCTATGGGTTGAATAGCAGGACGGTGCGCCTACATAGCCGAGTATACCAGTTTATTGGAGAAAGTAATGGCAACTTACTAAGCGAAAGATTTCTACCTACTCAGTCATGTCCGCTTTGAGACATAATTGCCCAAGCATGTTTTATGTATAGCAGCTGACAGACTAATTTCTAACACATGATTTATTTTTCATTTCAAATAAAGTAAGTGTGATTTCTAGGCATATTAATGAAATTTGCTTGAACTTTCGAAACTTTACATGACTTAATTTTAATGGAAGTTTTCTTAAAGTATTTACGGTGAGCCTGACAAATTCAAAGCATCGTTAAAAGACAAATGATTTTGAAAAGGCATGACTTGAAGTAATACACGTTCTTTGCACGGATACGCAAAAGAGAATAAATTAAAAGAAAGAAAAAAAAATTCAAATCAGAAATAAATATAATATTTCTACTCGGAAATATTAGAAAACAGAAAGAAAGAAAGTGATTTGTCTATGTTGTTTAAAAAAAAACAAAACGCTTTGTCAGGAGTGGGATTCGAACCCACGACCACATTCGTGGACCAGAACTCTCATAGCTCTGGTAAAGGATAATATACACCTTGAGTCTGGCGCCTTAGACCGCTCGGCCATCCTGACAACTGAACGACGACTTAAATTTTCTGATTTTATTTTGAAAGACAGAAATGTGACACTAGGTTAATTTTATCAGTACTTCATTTAAATTGCTCTCTCTCTCACTCTCCCTCCAGGTATGGGTTGAATAGCAGGACGGTGCGCCTACATAGCCGAGGATACCAGTTTATTGGAGAAAGTAATGGCAACTTACTGCGCGAAAGATTTCTACCTACTCAGTCATGTCCGCTTTGAGACATAATTGCCCAAGCATGTTTTATGTATAGTAGCTGACAGACTAATTTCTACCACATGATTTATTTTTCATTTCAAATAAAGTAAGTGTTATTTCTAGGCATATTAATGAAATTTGCTTGAACTTTCGAAACTTTACATGACTTAATTTTAATGGAAGTTTTCTTAAAGTATTTACGGTGAGCCTGACAAATTCAAAGCATCGTTAAAAGACAAATGATTTTGAAAAGGCATGATTTGAAGTAATACACGTTCTTTGCACGGATACGCAAAAGAGAATAAATTAAAAGAAAGAAAAAAAATTCAAATCAGAAATAAATATAATATTTCTACTCGGAAATATTAGAAAACAGAAAGAAAGAAAGTGATTTGTATATGTTGTTTAAAAAAAAACAAAACGCTTTGTCAGGAGTGGGATTCGAACCCACGCCCACATTCGTGGACCAGAACACTCATAGCTCTGGTAAAGGATAATATACACCTTGAGTCTGGCGCCTTAGACCGCTCGGCCATTCTGACAACTGAACGAGGACTTAAATTTTCTGATTTTATTTTGAAAGACAGAAATGTGACACTAGGTTAATTTTATCAGTACTTCATTTAAATTGCTCTCTCTCTCACTCTCCCTCCAGGTATGGGTTGAATAGCAGGACGGTGCGCCTACATAGCCGAGTATACCAGTTTATTAGAGAAAGTAATGGCAACTTACTACGCGAACGATTTCTACCTACTCAGTCATGTCCCCTTTTAGACATAATTGCCCAAACATGTTTTATGTATAGCAGCTGACAGACTAATTTCTACCACATGATTTATTTTTCATTTCAAATAAAGTAAGTGTTATTTCTAGGCATATTAATGAAATTTGATTGAACTTTCGAAACTTTACATGACTTAATTTTAATGGAAGTTTTCTTAAAGTATTTACGGTGAGCCTGACAAATTCAAAGCATCGTTAAAAGACAAACGATTTTCAATGAAAAGGCATGACAGGAAGTAATACACGTTCTTTGCACGGATATGCAAAAGAGAATAAATTAAAACAAAGAAAAAAAAATTCAAATCAGAAATAAATATAATATTTCTACTAGGAAATATTAGAAAACAGAAAGAAAGAAAGTGATTTGTATATCTTGTTTAAAAAAAAAAACGTATTGACAGGAGTGGGATTCGAACCCACGCCCACATTCGTGGACCAGAACACTCATAGTTCTGTTAAAGGTTAATATACACCTTGAGTCTGGCGCCTTAGACCGCTCGGCCATCCTGACAACTGAACGAGGACTTAAATTTTCTGATTTTATTTTGAAAGACAGAAATGTGACACTAGGTTAATTTTATCAGTACTTCATTTAAATTGCTCTCTCTCACTCTCCCTCCAGCTATGGGTTGAATAGCAGGACGGTGCGCCTACATAGCCGAGTATACCAGTTTATTGGAGAAAGTAATGGCAACTTACTAAGCGAAAGATTTCTACCTACTCAGTCATGTCCGCTTTGAGACATAATTGCCCAAGCATGTTTTATGTATAGCAGCTGACAGACTAATTTCTAACACATGATTTATTTTTCATTTCAAATAAAGTAAGTGTGATTTCTAGGCATATTAATGAAATTTGCTTGAACTTTCGAAACTTTACATGACTTAATTTTAATGGAAGTTTTCTTAAAGTATTTACGGTGAGCCTGACAAATTCAAAGCATCGTTAAACGACAAATGATTTTGAAAAGGCATGACTTGAAGTAATACACGTTCTTTGCACGGATACGCAAAAGAGAATAAATTAAAAGAAAGAAAAAAAAATTCAAATCAGAAATAAATATAATATTTCTACTCGGAAATATTAGAAAACAGAAAGAAAGAAAGTGATTTGTATATGTTGTTTAAAAAAAAACAAAACGCTTTGTCAGGAGTGGGATTCGAACCCACGACCACATTCGTGGACCAGAACACTCATCGTTCTGGTGAAGGATAATATACACCTTGAGTCTGGCGCCTTAGACCGCTCGGCCATCCAGACAACTGAACGAGGACTTAAATTTTCTTATTTTATTTTGAAAGACAGAAATGTGACACTAGGTTAATTTTATCAGTACTTCATTTAAATTGCTCTCTCTCACTCTCCCTCCAGCTATGGGTTGAATAGCAGGACGGTGCACCTACATAGCCGAGTATACCAGTTTATTGGAGAAAGTAATGGCAACTTACTGCGCGAAAGATTTCTACCTACTCAGTCATGTCCCCTTTGAGACATAATTGCCCAAGCATGTTTTATGTATAGCAGCTGACAGACTAATTTCTACCACATGATTTATTTTTCATTTCAAATAAAGTAAGTGTTATTTCTAGGCATATTAATGAAATTTGATTGAACTTTCGAAACTTTACATGACTTAATTTTAATGGAAGTTTTCTTAAAGTATTTACGGTGAGCCTGACAAATTCAAAGCATCGTTAAAAGTCAAATGATTTTGAAAAGGCATGACTTGAAGTAATACACGTTCTTTGCACGGATATGCAAAAGAGAATAAATTAAAAGAAAGAAAAAAAAATTCAAATCAGAAATAAATATAATATTTCTACTCGGAAATATTAGAAAACAGAAAGAAAGAAAGTGATTTGTATATCTTGTTTAAAAAAAAAACAAAACGCTTTGTCAGGAGTGGGATTCGAACCCACGCCCACATTCGTGGACCAGAACACACATAGCTCTGGTAATGGATAATATACACCTTGAGACTGGCGCCTTAGACCGCTCGGCCATCCTGACAACTGAACGACGATTTAAATTTTCTGATTTTATTTTGAAAGACAGAAATGTGACGCTAGGTTAATTTTATCAGTATTTCATTTAAATTGCTCTCTCTCACTCTCCCTCCAGCTATGGGTTGAATAGCAGGACGGTGCGCCTACATAGCCGAGTATACCAGTTTATTGGAGAAAGTAATGGCAACTTACTGCGCGAAAGATTTCTACCTACTCAGTCATGTCCCCTTTTAGACATAATTGCCCAAGCATGTTTTATGTATAGCAGCTGACAGACTAATTTCTACCACATGATTTATTTTTCATTTCAAATAAAGTAAGTGTTATTTCTAGGCATATTAATGAAATTTGATTGAACTTTCGAAACTTTACATGACTTAATTTTAATGGAAGTTTTCTTAAAGTATTTACGGTGAGCCTGACAAATTCAAAGCATCGTTAAAAGTCAAATGATTTTGAAAAGGCATGACTTGAAGTAATACACGTTCTTTGCACGGATATGCAAAAGAGAATAAATTAAAAGAAAGAAAAAAAAATTCAAATCAGAAATAAATATAATATTTCTACTCGGAAATATTAGAAAACAGAAAGAAAGAAAGTGATTTGTATATGTTGTTTAAAAAAAACAAAACGATTTGTCAGGAGTGGGATTCGAACCCACGACCACATTCGTGGACCAGAACACTCATCGTTCTGGTGAAGGATAATATACACCTTGAGTCTGGCGCCTTAGACCGCTCGGCCATCCTGACAACTGAACGAGGACTTAAATTTTCTTATTTTATTTTGAAAGACAGAAATGTGACACTAGGTTAATTTTATCAGTACTTAATTTAAATTGCTCTCTCTCACTCTCCCTCCAGCTATGGGTTGAATAGCAGGACGGTGCACCTACATAGCCGAGTATACCAGTTTATTGGAGAAAGTAATGGCAACTTACTGCGCGAAAGATTTCTACCTACTCAGTCATGTCCCCTTTGAGACATAATTGCCCAAGCATGTTTTATGTATAGCAGCTGACAGACTAATTTCTACCACATGATTTATTTTTCATTTCAAATAAAGTAAGTGTTATTTCTAGGCATATTAATGAAATTTGATTGAACTTTCGAAACTTTACATGACTTAATTTTAATGGAAGTTTTCTTAAAGTATTTACGGTGAGCCTGACAAATTCAAAGCATCGTTAAAAGTCAAATGATTTTGAAAAGGCATGACTTGAAGTAATACACGTTCTTTGCACGGATATGCAAAAGAGAATAAATTAAAAGAAAGAAAAAAAAATTCAAATCAGAAATAAATATAATATTTCTACTCGGAAATATTAGAAAACAGAAAGAAAGAAAGTGATTTGTATATCTTGTTTAAAAAAAAAAACAAAACGCTTTGTCAGGAGTGGGATTCGAACCCACGCCCACATTCGTGGACCAGAACACTCATAGCTCTGGTAATGGATAATATACACCTTGAGACTGGCGCCTTAGACCGCTCGGCCATCCTGACAACTGAACGACGATTTAAATTTTCTGATTTTATTTTGAAAGACAGAAATGTGACGCTAGGTTAATTTTATCAGTATTTCATTTAAATTGCTCTCTCTCACTCTCCCTCCAGCTATGGGTTGAATAGCAGGACGGTGCGCCTACATAGCCGAGTATACCAGTTTATTGGAGAAAGTAATGGCAACTTACTGCGCGAAAGATTTCTACCTACTCAGTCATGTCCCCTTTTAGACATAATTGCCCAAGCATGTTTTATGTATAGCAGCTGACAGACTAATTTCTACCACATGATTTATTTTTCATTTCAAATAAAGTAAGTGTTATTTCTAGGCATATTAATGAAATTTGATTGAACTTTCGAAACTTTACATGACTTAATTTTAATGGAAGTTTTCTTAAAGTATTTACGGTGAGCCTGACAAATTCAAAGCATCGTTAAAAGTCAAATGATTTTGAAAAGGCATGACTTGAAGTAATACACGTTCTTTGCACGGATATGCAAAAGAGAATAAATTAAAAGAAAGAAAAAAAAATTCAAATCAGAAATAAATATAATATTTCTACTCGGAAATATTAGAAAACAGAAAGAAAGAAAGTGATTAGTATATCTTGTTTAAAAAAAAAACAAGACACTTTGTCAGGAGTGGGATTCGAACCCACGCCCACATTCGTGGACCAGAACACTCATAGTTCTGGTAAAGGATAATATACACCTTGAGTCTGGCGCCTTAGACCGCTCGGCCATCCTGACAACTGTACGAGGACTTAAATTTTCTTATTTTATTTTGAAAGACAGAAATGTGACACTAGGTTAATTTTATCAGTACTTCATTTAAATTGCTCTCTCTCTCACTCTCCCTCCAGCTATGGGTTGAATATCACGACGGTGCGCCTACATAGCCGAGTATACCAGTTTATTGGAGAAAGTAATGGCAACTTACTACGCGAAAGATTTCTACCTACTCAGTCATGTCCCCTTTGAGACATAATTGCCCAAGCATGTTTTATGTATAGCAGCTGACAGACTAATTTCTACCACATGATTTATTTTTCATTTCAAATAAAGTAAGTGTTATTTCTAGGCATATTAATGAAATTTGATTGAACTTTCGAAACTTTACATGACTTAATTTTAATGGAAGTTTTCTTAAAGTATTTACGGTGAGCCTGACAAATTCAAAGCATCGTTAAAAGACAAACGATTTTCAATGAAAATGCATGACAGGAAGTAATACACGTTCTTTGCACGGATATGCAAAAGAGAATAAATTAAAAGAAAGAAAAAAAAATTCAAATCAGAAATAAATATAATATTTCTACTCGGAAATATTAGAAAACAGAAAGTAAGAAAGTGATTTGTATATCTTGTTTAAAAAAAAAACGTATTGTCAGGAGTGGGATTCGAACCCACGACCACATTCGTGGACCAGAACACTCATAGCTCTGGTAAAGGATAATATACACCTTGAGTCTGGCGCCATAGACAGCTCGGCGATTCTTGTCGGAAATATTAGAAAACAGAAAGAAGGAAAGTGATTTGTATTTCTTGTTCATTCTGTATTTCATTTAAAAAATACTTTTTTCAGTAGTGTGTTTCAAGCCCACGTCCACATTCGTGGACCAGAACATTCAGAACTCTGGTTAATGATAATATAGACCTTAATCTGGCGCCCTAGACGATAGACCCCTCTGCCATTCTGACAACTGTCAGAAATGAGATAGCAGGTTAATTTTCTGACAAATGCCAGAAATTAGATAGCAGGTTAATTTTATCAATGCATCTGTTTACTTTAATTTATTTCACTGAATTTCTTTCTCTCTTTCTCGTTCTCTCACTTGCTCATTTTTTCTCTCTCAATCTCTTTATCTCTCTTTTTCTCCGCACCCGGAACTCACTGACACCCACCATCAAGAATATCAAATATTACAATCGCGATTATGATTCAACCTTGTTTTTTCCACTTCTAATACGAAACGTAACCTCATCCAATTTTTATAGTTAATCCTGCAGAGACAACACGGAGCATACAGGCGACACGGCACATAAAGGGGACACGACACAAAAAGGAGACATGGCACATAGCTTTGTGGAGAAGAGATGGGTCCAATGTTATTAGCATTTATAAGAAATATCATGAACTCGACTTCCAGAGTCTCCATTCCGAACCATTTACCTTGAACCTCCACCAAATCGCCGAAAAAACAGCATAGTATGAATAAAAAGACCCGAAACTTAGTAAAAACGAACTCTAGCCATCAACATTTTTTTTTTTTTTAATCATATCACCCCAAGCAAGGCGATAACGCCACTGATGCGCAGGGGGCTACGTAAGGGTAAAAAGAATGGAAAAGAGAAATCCGGAAATCGCATCCTAAACAGGAAACAAGGGATGAGCCTCTTCACCTGTTCAATAGATGTGGGTGGAGTGTGAACCGGGCGATAGTTTAGTCTATCTACTCCAATTGGAAAAAAAAAGTGTGAAAAGACTTGAAAAGAGAAAACCGGAAACCGCATCCTAAACAGGAAACAAGGGATGAGCCTCTTCACCTGTTCAATAGATGTGGGTGGAGTGTGAACCGGGCGATAGTTTAGTCTATCTACTCCAATTGGAAAAAAAAAAAGAGTGAAAAGACTTGAAAAGAGAAAACCGGAAACCGCATCCTAAACAGGAAACGAGGGATGAGCCTCTTCACCTGTTCAATAGATGTGGGTGGATGTGAACCGGCGATAGATTAGTCTATCTACTCCAATTGGAAAAAAAAATAAAAGAGTGAAAAGACTTGAAATGTTTATATTAATGTTAAGAGGAAAGATCTAAGTATCTCTTAATTATTTTAAAGATTTTTGACTCCCTTCGTTTGAAATTTTGGTAAGATATCTTGTTTTGATTCTCGTTAGCGGTTAACCAGTTCGTAACAAAAGTTTTTTTTCTAAGTCAGTTGATTTTTCTGGTGACAGACACATTCATTTGGAAATTTTTGCAAAACTCAAATAATTTCAGGCTTTTAATGAAATTTTTTAGGACTTATTCATCATAAATGAAATTAATTTTGAAATTAATAATTTAAAAAAATCTTGGTAAAAATGTTTTCTTACATCTGTTACCCCAATTTTCATGTAAATTCATGAAGTTTTAAGAAATTGAATTTTATTTCGATAATTGGATTTCTTAGTTAAACGCAGAACTCATTACTGAATGTATATCTTCTCTTATTTTTTTTTGAATTTGCCTCCATTTACGAAAATCTGCTCCCAATAATAAATTAAAAATGCTGTATAACTATGACATTATTTAATTTGATAATATATATGAAGGACATTATAGTCTGAAAATATTTTTTCGTATAATTATGAAATTTTAAAAGAATTGCTTTCATTTTTTTTAATTATGATAATTTATAATGTTTCAAAAATATTCAAAAAATACTTCAAAGATTTGTTGGGGTTAGTTTAAAAACTTAACCAACCAAGATTATACTTACTAATCGAAATTGAAAAAGTTTCATACAAATCGTCATGTCTTCCTCTTTTTAAAAAGTTTTTTTTTGTGTGTGTGTGTGTGTGTGTGTATTTGAATTTTTTTTTTGTATGGTTATTTCTAAGTGTAAATTAAAAGGTCATGCGTTCAGAGTTTTTTTTCCCATAATTATGTCATTGCTTTACACTTATCTTTCATGTCTCAACCTACGGCGGACATATTAAAAAATTTAACTCTGCGATTAAGAAATATTTATAATCAAGATTAGATTATATAAATAAGTAATCATTGTGTAAATCAGATTAATTTAACATTAAATTTGCTGATTTTTTATAAATAATGTGTCACGGATGTATATTTTATTTTTGCAAGATTTTTAAACTCAAGAATTAACTTTTCTTTACAAATGCGTCGATCGCTTAAAAATGGCCGAAAAATTGAAAGATTAAAAAATCAAAATTGAAACTTTTAGATTCCAATCAATACAATTTCTATTTCAAATACACCAGAGTAATTTGCTTACTGGAAATAGTCAGTTTAATCATCTAGCTTCCAATTATAATTTAAAAAATAGTTTCAAGAAACCTTTTTTGTTTCTAAAAATTCAATTTATAATTTAGATCTCAAAAATGTGTGGAATTAGCTACCGTTGACCATTGCCTCCACTACGCATGGGAGTAGGAAGTCCCAAAACTTTGAGAACCACTGATTTATTGCCACTTTTGTTATGAAATTCCATGACCTTTCCTCGTTTATTGACATATTGACCTCTTTAGAATGCCGGTTTTGGTGAACATCTGGTCTGAATTTTTGTTAAAACTTAACAGTTGAATTGATGTACTTTGCGGAAGATGCTTAACTTTTCGAAATCATTTTTCGCTAACACAATATGCGCTTTATTGTATTGTATATATATATATATATATATTTCAAACATACACACCGTAATGGGGGCGCTAGAGGGTGTCGTCAGTGATGTCATCGTGATGATCCTTAGGGGGTTTCGGGTTTTTCAACATCATACCCCCCTCACCGCGCCGATCAGCCTCCGTCCGACCCTCAATAAGCGCTTTCAGACACTGGAAAATTACGTTTAGGCCCGGTACGAAATCCTGCCAATGCTTCCGATTGGCGACAGTCAGAACCACTTTCCATTTAGAGGCGAACTGCACATGAGCTCGTCCAAAACATTAATTTAGACGCAGAATTTCGAGGAATTTTAGCTAACAATTTGGAATCCAGGGACTCTCTCTTTTGATCCATAACCAATTAGCTGTTCTTTCCGCTCTTTCGGTTATGGACTTGAGTGCTTTTCTTTTTTTTACTCCCGCTATCCCAATATCTGTTAAGGCTTTGCATAAGGACCTTGCTGCAAATCCTCTAGTCCCCACTTCTATAGGAGTGCAGCTAGCCCTCCAGCCTTTAACCCTGCAACTCTCCAGCAGTTCGTCATATTTTAACTTCTTCCTTTCATGAGCTTCCTCTGTGTTTTCTTCCCAGGGGACCGTCAGTTCCCACAAGATTATCTTCTTCAATTTAAGAAGATAGTCTTGTTTATTTTGCTCATCTTCTGGAACACGTCCTTTGCCATGCCAATTCGCCTTCGGATCTCCGTGTCGCACTTTCCATCTTCTGTTAGAACACTTCCTAGGTACTTAAATTTTTGTACTTGCTTGATTCTTGCTTGATTCTACGAATTTGCTGAAAAAAACAAAACATCCCCCCCAAAAAAAACCCAGCAGGGTATAAAGAAAAAAGCCCCAAACTAAATGAAAACAAAGTTTTATCGGCAAAATGTTCACGTTATTGTTAAAAGGATAAAAAATATTTTTAAATTATTTAAAAAAAATGTTTTAATTCTTTCTACCACGTACAGAATTTTGGCTTAAATTCTTTATTTTTTTGTTCGTCTGTGAGTGACGCAATTTTTACAAGTGTTTAATTACAGCAAATGTGATATTACGCAAACGCAAGTCACATTAATTTTTAAATTCTTGCAAAAATCAATTAATGGTTGGATTTTGATTAAAATTTCAGGACTTATTCATCAATGACTGAAATCAATTTTAAATAATGGTTTTTATAAAATCTTGGTACACCCCGACCCAATTAACTTCCTAAAATGTCTAGAAAGTTACAAGAGTTCGCCCATATAACCTAATATTAATTAAATTCAAGAATCATTCGGGAATGCTAATCAGGTATATTATTTTCTTCTAAACTAGCCTTTATTTCAGAAAATCTGCTCAGGATTGTGAAAAGAAAAATACAACAAAAAGTATGTCATTTTTTATTTAGACAAACTTTTAATTGGTTTTATATACAATATTTATTTAGGATATCATAGTCTGAAGTGAAAAAAAAATTCAATGAATAATGAATTTTTACAAGAATTGTTTACATTTTTATTATTTTTTATTATAATAATTTGTAAATTTTCAAAAATCTTTTAAAAT
This sequence comes from Ascarosepion bandense, assembly GCA_037127315.1. Classification (NCBI taxonomy): domain Eukaryota; kingdom Metazoa; phylum Mollusca; class Cephalopoda; order Sepiida; family Sepiidae; genus Ascarosepion; species Ascarosepion bandense. The sequence continues at coordinate 459,180 of JBBBDQ010002093.1, forward strand.
TTCCTTCTTCATCGCTCACAGTAGATTGCTAATTAATAAGTGAAGACTATTATTACTAATCGAAAATTGAAAAGTTTAATACAAATAAACAAGATATACGATTTTTTAAATAGTTAAAATATTTTAATTGCGTGCCTATGATGACATGTATTTACATTTTTATATATCATTGAAAAGTCACGTATTTCAAAGGTTGCGCTCCTTACAGGGTATATATATATATATATATATATATATATATATATATATATATATATATATATATATATATGGCCATATCTGACTACTGGGCACACCGGGCACGGGTGGGTCCGGGCCGATCCGTGCAATCATAGTGAAAATCCGGGCAAGGAAAAATGTCTTCGTCAGAAATCAAACAAAACAATTCACGAAGAAAGAAAGAAAGAAAGAAAGAAAGAAAACGGATGACACTGATGACGTCATCATATTGTCAACTAATAAATCCGGACAATTTTTTTTTTTGCCCGGTGTTTTTTTAGCATCAGCTACGGCCCTGTAAATATATATATATATATATATATATATATATACACACACACACACACACACACACACATATATATATATATATATATATATATATATATAAATTTTCGGCAGGGCATCATTCTTTCATTTCGCTTCCGTGTTATGCCCTTCGTTTCAACATTCAATGGGGTTTGCAAATCATCCCTTCAAAATTTAAAGCAAGTTTTATATTTTTTTAGTTCCTAGTTTTCTAATTTTGTTAAAAAAAAGTAATTGTGAAATTCACAATTTGCGGAGGTAGCTAATAAAGTATATGAAAAATAGATATTAAA
>JBBBDQ010002093.1:465000-510000 GCA_037127315.1 Ascarosepion bandense
ACATCAGTACGATCATCAGAAGTGGGTCTACACTTCACAGGTACCTCTCCCGAGTAAGACCTCCAACAGAGGAGGAAATGAGAAAGGACTGTGTGCACGCCATTCTATGTAGCTGTGGAAAGAAATATAAAGGAGAAACAGGCCACCCCCTTAACGTAAGGCTACAAGAATATCTCAAGGCCATAACACGGGGGGAGATAGAAAGGGGATCACCGCCCCCTATGGGATGAAGTTGAAATAATTGATAGAGAACGCCACTGGAAACTACGTAAACTTAAGGAATCAGCACATATGCTAGGCTACAAAAATCTCCTAAGCCGACCAGGCATAGAAATCCTTATGGGATGAAGTTGAAATAATTGATAGAGAATGCCACTGGAAATTACGTAAAATTAAGGAATCAGCACATATGCTAGGCCAAAAAAAATCTCCTAAGCCGACCAAGTATACAGATGAATAAAATATGGGAACCAGTAACACAGAGTGCCAGAAAAAATCATTCGTGTCAAAAATTGCAATATGAGCTCTGGTAAAAAATATTAGGGGAAACCATTAACATAAAAAAATACTAGAGAAAAACATTAACATCAACAATTGCCATATGAACTCTGGTAAAAATACTAGGAGGAAACCATTAACATAAAAAAATACTAGAGAAAAACGTTAACATCAAAATTGCAATATGAGCTCTGATAAAAAATACTAGGGGAAACTATTAGCATAAAAAATACTAAAGAAAAAACATTAACACCAAAATTGCAATATGAGCTCTGGTAAAAAAATACTAGGGGAAACTATTAGCATAAAAAATACTAAAGAAAAAACATTAACATCAAAATTGCAATATGAGCTCTGGTAAAAAATACTAGGGGAAACTATTAGCATAAAAAATACTAAAGAAAAAACATTAACACCAAAATTGCAATATGAGCTCTCGTAAAAAATACTAGGGGAAACTATTAGCATAAAAAATACTAAAGAAAAAACATTAACACCAAAATTGCAATATGAGCTCTGGTAAAAAATACTAGGGGAAACTATTAGCATAAAAAATACTAAAGAAAAAACATTAACACCAAAATTGCAATATGAGCTCTGGTAAAAAATACTAGGGGAAACTATTAACATAAAAAATACTAAAGAAAAAACATTAACATCAAAATTGCAATATGAGCTCTGGTAAAAAATACTAGGGGAAACTATTAGCATAAAAAATACTAAAGAAAAAACATTAACACCAAAATTGCAATATGAGCTCTGGTAAAAAATACTAGGGGAAACCATTAACATCAAAAAATACTAGAGAAAAACATTAACATCAAAAATTGCCATATGAACTCTGGTAAAAAAAGGGTTACTGATCAATAGGTTTTATAAGTCCCAGAAATTCATTTGTTCTTCTACTTAAGGACATGTCGTGTAATAGATATAGACGTCAGTTAGTTCCAGTGACTTGACCCAAAGAGTTGCGAGTTCAATACCAGGCTACAGCGGAAGTGAACAAGTAACTTAGAAAGTCGGGTTAGATAACTCATACTTACCAAAGGAATGAGAAGAACAGACATCACATGGCGAATTCAACATTCTCTTCTTTGTTTCCATTGAGATTTTCCTGACATTCAATTTCCTTTTTAAAGACAAATATGTGGGGGAATGAAACTTCGTCGTTTCCACCGTTCAATTGTTAAATTCACTCTCTCCTCACACTTCGCCATTTTGTTTAATTTACTCCCACTCCGTCTTTCCCAGTCTCCCACTATCCCCATCACCCAAAAGACAGTGAAGTAGCCCAGATTCAAGATAAAATTATTATTATTATTATTATTATTATTTATTTTTTATTTTTTTACAGAAAATAGGCATTGTAAATCAACCTCAATGGATGTGCATTTGTGCTGCAGTGGATATCGGCTCGGAACGAGAAATCAGAGAGCAGAGTTCGAATTCCAATTGAATTCGTTGCATTCACTTACGCGCAAATACCCTTGGGAAAGGTATTAATCCGTCTCTTCCCTCCAGTTATGGGTTAAATAATAGAACAGATTGGGTTCAATAGCCTTGGCCGATAACCAGTCTACCGCAGAAAGCAATAGCAACCTACTGCGGGATAATCTTCTGCCCAGTCAGTCATGTCTCTTTCAAGACATGATCGCCCAAGCGTGTATCACGTATGGCACTTAACTGACTGAAATCAACCTCTTTGGTATTCGATCAGGAAGAATTTTCAAGCAAAGAGAAAATCTAAAGAAATATTGGCACTATTTAAAATTGACTGGTCCACTCGACCCACTGATGAACCGTGCGAACTAAAACAAAGCGAGGAATAGACATAGTCAGTTAAGTGCCATACGTGATACACGCTTGGGCGATCATGTCTCGAAAGAGACATGACTGACTGGGCAGAAGATTATCCCGCAGTAGGTTGCTATTACTTTCTTCAATAGACTGGTTGCCAGCCAAGGATATAGAACCCGATATGTCCTGTTATTTAACCCATAACTGGAAGGAGAAGAGATAGATTATATAACATTATTATATTAAGTATAATTTGTGGGGGGTCAGTTTATTACTTCATAACATTAGAAAACCGATCCCCCACCTTATGCCCAGTAGAAGCTTTAATTATGTTTCCAACTATTTAATCCAGTCAGTCAGTTAACTGCCATACATGATACACGCTTTGGGCGATCATGTCTCGAAAGTAACATGACTGACTGGACAGAAGATTATCCCGTAATTGCCATTGTTTTCTGTGGTAGACTGGTGGCCATATAAGACTATAAAATAGAGTCTGTCCTATTATTTAGGACAGACTGGGTTAAAATCCTAAATAATAGAACAGACTGGGTTCTATAACTTGTCCTATTATTTAACCCATAACTGGAGGGAAGAGACGGATGAATAACTTTCCCAAGGGTAATTATACGTAAGCGAATACTAAGAATTCAACTGGATTTCGAACTCAACTCCCCGATTTATCGTACCGAGTCGATATCCACAGCTCCACAAAGCACATAAATGTCAATTGATAAAGACACAATGGATTTCTCTTTTGATGTAAAATTAAATTAAAAAAAAAGAAAAACGGAAATAAATATTTTCTGCTTAAAAAAAAAAAAAGATTCTTTTCAATTATTCCGAATAAAAAAGGAAAATGCTTGTCAGAAGTGGGATTCGAACCCACGCCCACATTCGTGGACCAGAACACTCATAGCTCTGGTAAAGTATTTAACACACCTTGAGTCTGGCGCCTTAGACCTCTCGGCCATCCTGACAGCTGCTGGCGGCAACGATTTAAAGTATCCTTATTCCTTTTTTAAAGAAAGAAGGATATTTTATGCATCTTTGTTTACATGTGATTGTGCGAGTAGCTAGACATGTAATGCGTATGTGTGTGTGTATTTTGTGTGAATGACTTACATGTGTCATTCTATTTACACACGCACACACACACGCGCGCGCGCACGCACGCACACACACACACACACACACACACACACACACACACACACACACACAACGACTGCGTTTGAAACCTCCCCTTCTCACTCAGTCTGAAAAACCCTCGGGACTCCTTAAACTGGGAAAATCTTTTGCGAAATCATTTCTTTTTTTGTTTTTGTTTATTAACATTCATCAGATCCCCTGAAAGCCCGACTTATTGTAAGAATCGAAACATTCTTTTAGAAGTCAGGGTCCTGTTCACAGTTTCAATACGGTGAAAATCGATCCCTAACGTTTATGTCGGCCTAGTTGTTCTACATAGAAAGCAAATAGTTTTTTTATTTATTTTCTACAACAACGTCTATAACCCCCCTTTTTTTTAAAAGAACAACAATCATGAACAAAAATAGCAAAATAAACCTGTTTTTTGTTTATTCTTCATAATCCACCCCCACCCAAAAATATTCTTGCCTGGGTTTCGGAAAGAAGTTACTTTACTCGTCACCTCCTAAATAAATATTTAGAGGTCACTGTGAAAAAACTATCCAAAAACAACAATGGAACATTGTAAATAAAATAAATATGACAAAAAAAAAAAACAAAAAAAACAGTGTTTACTGTTTATTTATCCAATAAAAATACTATTTATTTCAGAGCGAAATGTTTTACAGAAAAATCCCTGAAGTAGTATTTTTTTCAGTAACAAAAAAAAATTCTTATTTAAGTTCGTTGAACATACGAAAAATAATTCGTGCCGATCCTCACCAAAAATAATTTAATATGCAAAAAGTAAACTATTTTTGGTAAGGATTGCCACGAATTTTTTTCTTATGTTTAAACTTAAATTAAATAAGGAATATTTTTTCTTTTTTTTTTATTTGTTACTGAAAAAACTGCTTCACGGGGATTTTTTTATATTTAAAATAAAAAAAAAAGATCTCGCTCTAATAGTATTTTAAACACGACTTTGATAATAAAAAGATAATTTCGTAATATAAATCGGATTCGGCTTGTGGTGCAGTGGATATCGTCTTGGAACGAGAAATCGGAGAACGGTTGAATTCATTGCATTCACTTACGCGCAAAAAGGTATTAATCCGCCTCTTTCCTTCACATGACGGATTGGGTTCTATAGCCTTGGTTGGCAACCAGTCTACCACAAAAAGTAAATGGCAACCTACTGCGAAAAAATCTTCTGCCCAGTCAGTCACAGACTTAACTACAAAATCGTGTATCAGGTATGGTACTTAAGTTTCAACTGACTGAATATACAAAAAAATAATTTTTTAAAAAGTTGATGCTTGCATCATTTATTTAATTTCAATTTTATTTATAAAAGACATTTTTTTCATCTTGGACAAGAAAAAAAAATTCTGCAGTTTTTATTTATTAAAAACAATGAAATTTACTTTTCAGTGGGATTTTAAAAGACTTCCTTTGAGTTTACTGTTCATGAGAAAATGTTCGTTTTAATTAAATAAAGAGCTGTTAAAAGAATCGAAAAATACAATGTATAGTAAAGTAAAAAGTTTAATGCTATTTTCAAATGTGAACCTTTTTTTTTTTAAAGAATTTTTATTATTTTCGAATTTTTATTTTTTATTTTTTTGGTACATATGCTCAAAAACGAAATAATGATCCTGTCTTTTCCTTATTGGCAGAGTAATATATTGTGGTGATACCAGGGACCGGATGTTTGCCCTCAGAGGTCCAGATAGCAAATGACCAAAACTGGTCTTTGCGCATCTGGGCTCCACGCAGATGTTCCGGTGGAAAACCAAAAATAAATAAATATCAAATTCCTTTTACGGACCCTTTTCGCGAGCCGACGTGAATTTTGTTTATCGTCCAATGGGAAGCCCAGAATCAAATCAGGTGTGAATTCCCAAATGACTTGTTTGGAGCCCCGAAAACGAAATAAAGGGACGACACAAGAAAGCAATCGGGAGTTGAGAAAATACGAGCATAATTAATACGTCCCTTGACCACGTCAAGCGATCGCATTATGTTCACCTCTCTTTTCTTTCTCATCTTCTTCTTCACTGTTCACTGAGCCACTTACTCGATGGACTGAGCGGAGACTTCAAAGACACTCCTAACAAATAAACGCTCACACATACATACGCACAAACTCTTTTCGGCATTTACTGCTATGAACATTTTTAATGACCTTTGAACCAACCAATAGACATTACTTTTATTTGTAAAAAAACCTTAATTGTTATATATATATATATATATATATATATGTTGTTTCTATACACAATTTGATTTTCTTGTTTTATACCCCACCCACCCCTTATAGGGGGCTATCTATTAACAAGGCCAAATTCAGTTAATATATCTCAGCACACAAATACACTTCACTTTAACGGATAAACCACTATATAATAATTCAATAACTCTTACATTCTGATAAATTAAAAAATAACTCATTGGGTGCAATTAAAATACTTCAAATTTGTGAGAAAATAATATAACATTAAAAAGGAATTTAAATTTAAGTTAAACTCAAAAAAGTATAATTTTATTTCTTTTTAATTAATTGTTGTTGTTCAAATGTAGTATAAAAAATTAAATTATTCTATTCATTTACTAAGTTTTATAATTTACATACAGGAATTTATTTTTCTTTTCATACAGGTTAGCTTTCTTTCAAATCAAACTCAAATGTACCTACAAAGAAGAAATTTAAAAATCTTTTAAAACGCGTTCTTCTTTTCAAGGAGTGGGATGGTTGGTGGGGTTGGGCTGCCGTCAGTGGTGATACCCCTGTAAAAAAAAAAAAAAAAAAAGGAAAAGGAAATTAAAAAGCTAACCGACTCGCACTCCCTAAAAACCCCGATAAATTAATTTTAAATATTTTTTTAATGTCTTTCATTTTTCGTTAAATTAGAGTTTTATTTGAAAACTTTTAGGGAATTTTGTTTAACTTCCACTCATCGAACAGTTATCGAAAAATGTAAAACAAAAGAAACCTCTACTATTTCACTGAAAAAATAACAAAACAAACAAACCAAAAAACAAAACAAAAACCCCTTAAAAAACCTAGAATAGAGTTAGTATGAAGGAAAAAAAGCCTCAAACTTAATAAAAACAGCGGCGGACATGAAGGAGACTACCACCGCCTTTTTGTTGACGTTCAGTCTTTCACTTTTTTTTTTTTTTACTTTTTTTTCAGTGCAATCTTATGGATTAAACCCGAAACTTTAAAAAAAAAAAAAAAAAAAAAAAAAGAAAAATTGTAAAAATTTCAACATTTAAAAAATTTTAAGGGTGGGGTGCTCAGTTTTGCATACAACCTTATAGTAAAATTTACTAAGTAAATCGATCCTGTGCAATTAACTTTTTTGCTTGCGCATATTGTGAGAAATATTCACACATAACTCAGTGCTTAGGCAGAGGAAGGAAACGGTCAGACAAACAAGACATACCTGATAAAGTAAAACAATTTATTGTCTTGCAAAAACTGATTTTGCGGCTACTTCGTAGCCTGGTATAGTCCTTCTCGCTGCGTAGCTTGTTAGTTCCTTCGTCTGAGAAGGTATGGGAAACCACGTGGAACGGCGGTCCGCGACGTACAGGAAATTCTGGGGTCAGCTTCTTCTGCAGTTCCATTCGGTCGAAAGTCGATAGTTCTTAGAGAATTTTTCTCTCAGATGGATAGGCATTGCCCAAAGGGTTTCCTTATAAGAAAGGAAGGATGTCGAGATATTTTCTCTGATAAGGTTGAGGCTGTTAGCCCAATGGGTCTCCAATACTATGGAGAGATGGTCTCGATATAGCGAGACATGAGGGTGCCAATTGTTGGCCCCGCTGGTTGAATCTCGGCACGTTGATCTCCGAAGCTGTCCGTGCCAAACGAGCAAGCAAGTCGGTGCAAAAAAGAAAAAAGGCTAAAAAAAAGGCGCGAGCCTCTTCCTGGCGTAAAGGCCCGCCTCAAGTCCAAGACGAGGTTCGGGTCTTCGGCCAATCAGGAGACCTGTTATATCTGTAAATTTCCAACACACTGCCAAAGGAGCAACGAAAAAGTAATGGTTATCCATTACTTTTTTTTTTTTTTAAGAATAGGATAATCGTATTAATTATCAGTTACTCGAAAGTAATTATTTTATTTATTTTCTTATCAAGGGGAATTGAACGTGCTTCTGTCTGCCACTATAATAAATTTATAACTAAAGAACCTGATTCTACCTAGATCATTAATATTGATAAACAGACTGCAGTCCCTACGAGACTAGTGAGATGTGTTATCTGAACAATTTGGACAAATCCACTCTCCCAAAGTATCCTGCTGGACCACTCCTACACAGTCAAAGTGGTACCAATTGTCGCAGGCGTCACAACATACCATGGGAGAAGATCCATCGTTACCTGTTGGTATACAATTTGTCATTTACCTTGAGAAAAAAACAAAATCTATTTTTGTCCTGAACAGTTCTCAGGCGAATTTGGAGGAAGGCCTTACGAAGGTCTCCTAAAAGAACATAGTCGTTCTTTCTAAAAATCAACAACAAGTCCAGTAGCTGTGCTGTTAAGTTAACTCCAGCGTATGCAGCATCGTTAATTGAAACACCCCCCCGCCGTTTCAACGAACAATTAAAGACGGGGCGGATTTTCGTAGTGACCCCAAGACCCTCTTTAATAACGGGCCGGTGAGGAATCCAACAATAGTTCTTAAAGTCCCCAGGAGGAACAGAAAACGGTTCGACAATACCGCAATCCTCGTATTCTCTAAAAACTCGCAAATACTCGTCATAGAGTCCCTTCTTCTCCAAGGAATCTGCCACCCTATGCATTATTTTTAGGGAAGGCACATAATTAGAGTCCACCCGAGACAATTTATCTCGGTCCCAGGGCAGATCCACATAATATCTACCATTTTTCAAAACTATGGATTTCTTGAAGTCGTCAATTTTTTCTTCATCATAGGAAGATAAAGTTTCGCTCTCGTCGATTCCAATAGACTCGAGAGAGAGAAAATGTTCAATTCCGCGTTCAACAGAGGAATCCTCGAAAAATGGACCAAGTGGATCCGAATACGAATATACCGGACTTAAGGCACTGTCGATTAAGAACGACGAACATTTAGGCAAGGATTCAATAATTCGATTAAAGGGAGGGCACTCTTGCTTATCCTCCTTATAAATTACCGGCTTCAAAAAATGGTGCCCATAGCCGAAGGGAATGATTTCGTCAGAAATTCTCCATGCAGTCCCATTCAGACATTCAACCAAATGCGAATCCTTCAACTGCTGGATTAAATCTAAACCGACAAGGCCATGTAGATCTCTACCGTTCAAATCCTCATAGCCATTACCGAGACGAAATCCTGCCTCCTTTATATTAGAGGTAATCTCATCAAATCTCGGCACTTGAAACTTGAGTTTAAGGTTGTCCGCAAATAAGGCAGAGAAGGGAAAAGGTTTTTGAGACCCTAATCTAATGGAGACATTAAGTTCAAGAAGGTCCACCGACCTGGTTCCTATGAGGGTGTTAACCGGCATTATCACGGGTTTCGGTACTAATTTTTCCCGAGGACACAATTTTTTTAAAATAGCCTGAGAGAAAAACGATTTTTGACTTCCAGAGTCCAAGATACAGTGAAATGAGACGGGACGCCCTTCACCCTTCATGGACACTTTAATAACTGGAAATATACAATTTTCCAGGTCTGACAGTGTAGTCTTTCCCACAAAGGACTCTAAGGCCTTAGTGCACATAACCGTGTAATGGTTTTTCAGTCCACAAGTGTGGCAGGGATAGGGAAACCCTCGGTTTCCCTTACATTCTTGGTCAGAGTGACCACCCAGGCATCTGGAACAGATTCGTAGGTCCTTAGCTCGACGAACCTTTGATTCGTGGTTAGGATATTTTGGGCAGTCCTTAACGGCATGGTCTGCTGAATCACACAATTTGCAAACCCTTCTGCCTCCCCTAACGCTAGTCCGGGTATTTGTGGGATCCGTACCCTTTTTGGGATTGGAATTTTTATGGCTCGACAAATTGGGTCGAGTCTCAGATGAAGAAGAAGCAGAAAATGGCGGCTTGAGCGGGCCACTTTCCCGCCTTTTATCAACTAAAGGCGCCGCTTGCAAAAATTCAATAATGTCGAAAAGGTTGGACATAATTGCTAAAAGGGAAGGATAACGCTCCTTCGTTCGCGACATTAATTCCCTTCGAACGCTAACTGGGAATTTTCGGAACAGAATATGGGCCACCATTGACCCAGAAGTGGAATTTTCCGAAAAAAAATCTGTTCCAAAGGACTTGTCCAACTCAGATAAGTCAAGCTTTACTTGTTCTACACAAGTTTTAAGCTCATCCAATTTGGTTATTTGCACCGGTAGAGGAATTATTTCCTCAAAAATACGGTCCTTAATAAGGGAAGGATTCAGGAATTTTTGCTTTAAGCTATCCAATGCAAATGTGTAGTTCTCGGGGGAAACATCCAAATTAGAAATTAAATCGAAGGCTTTCCCCTTCAACTTCGACTTGAGAATCAACATCTTGTCAGCATTTCCCAAGTTGGCTGTGCAGAATTCGAACCTTCTGAGAAATGTCCGAAATTCGAATTTATCGGCCGAAGGAGACCCGCAGAAGTTAGGGCACTCCAATTCCAATTTTAAATGTTGAAGAGAGGCAGGTTTTATATTTTTGCCGCTCTCTCGACTAGATTTTAGCTCAAGTAATGTTTCCCTAATAGAGGAAGAAAAATTTTCGGAGTCATTACAAAATGACAACCGTTCCTCTTCGGGAGACTTTAAAATAATTTGGTCAAACAAATTATCCAAATCCCTCAGCCAACTCAGGATAGATATCCTTCTCTCTTGCCTCAATGGTCGATAGAGAGGAATTACTATCCTTGAGCCAGCTTACCGTACATTGGATACGAAATTTCTTTGCTTCGATCTTATTAGTCAATTCCTTTAAGGCCGCCATTATGTCGCCCGAAAGGATACTAGGATAAGATACGACGCGAAGAGAGAAAAAACAGGTATTGTTACTGCTCAGTCAGTCAAAGGGAGGTAACTTTCCCCTTCCCCCACCAATTGGCAAACGAAAACTAATAATTAGGGGGAGAAAAAAATTTTTTTTTTTTGTAGCAGACAGGAAGCAATTCAATATATATATAGCTGAAGAATAGCTAAAAAAAATCACACAAATAACTATTCTGGAAGGGAATTATTAATTTGCAATCAGTTATTTAAACGTTAAACCAAAATTTACAACAGATTTTATGCAATAAGGTTATAGAATGTAGCAAATTGTAGCTAAAATATCACATTTTTTTCAATAAAGCTATAACTCAGCTTATTCCTTGCAATTAAAGCTATTTAAACGTTAAATTACATTCAGCAAGTTTTTTGCAATAAAAGCTATGACTTAGCTTAAAAAATCGTTCAGTTTTTGCAATAAAAGCTATGTGAGAAATATTCACACATAACTCAGTGCTTAGGCAGAGGAAGGAAACGGTCAGACAAACAAGACATACCTGATAAAGTAAAACAATTTATTGTCTTGCAAAAACTGATTTTGCGGCTACTTCGTAGCCTGGTATAGTCCTTCTCGCTGCGTAGCTTGTTAGTTCCTTCGTCTGAGAAGGTATGGGAAACCACGTGGAACGGCGGTCCGCGACGTACAGGAAATTCTGGGGTCAGCTTCTTCTGCAGTTCCATTCGGTCGAAAGTCGATAGTTCTTAGAGAATTTTTCTCTCAGATGGATAGGCATTGCCCAAAGGGTTTCCTTATAAGAAAGGAAGGATGTCGAGATATTTTCTCTGATAAGGTTGAGGCTGTTAGCCCAATGGGTCTCCAATACTATGGAGAGATGGTCTCGATATAGCGAGACATGAGGGTGCCAATTGTTGGCCCCGCTGGTTGAATCTCGGCACGTTGATCTCCGAAGCTGTCCGTGCCAAACGAGCAAGCAAGTCGGTGCAAAAAAGAAAAAAGGCTAAAAAAAGGCGCGAGCCTCTTCCTGGCGTAAAGGCCCGCCTCAAGTCCAAGACGAGGTTCGGGTCTTCGGCCAATCAGGAGACCTGTTATATCTGTAAATTTCCAACAATATTCAACAACTGAATCCTTTGCGAAATTTTTGAATAAAGCCATTCTTGGAGTTTTCGGGGAAGAAGCCATCGTAAGAACTAAACAAAACTTGAAAAAGACAAAAACAAGAGCATCAACTCGTCCCAAAAAAACCAAAACAAAGCGACCCAAATGCGAGTGATTCCAAAATGGAGGATCGATTTACTATAACGTTGTATGAGAAAGGGAGCCCCCCTAAAATTGTTTAAATATTGAAATTTATTCAATTTTCATTTGAAAATCGGAAACTTTATGTAATATAGACTGCCCTGAAAAAAGTAAAAAAAAAAAAAAAAAAAAATGAAAAACAACAAATTTAAAGGTGGTGATTGTCTCCTTCAGGTCCGACAAAACAGCTTTTCCGTCAAAATGTTTATACTATTATTAAAAGGAAAAATCAAATTATTTTTTCATTATTTGAAAAAAAAAATGTCTTGTCTAATACGTTCGAAATTTTGGTAATTATTTCTTTTCATCCGCGGGTAACCAAATTTTGGTAATTATTTCTTTTCATCCGCGGGTAACCAAATTTTGGTCATTATTTCTTTTCATCCGCGGGTAACCAAATTTTGGTAATTATTTCTTTTCATCCGCGGGTAACCAAATTTTGGTAATTATTTCTTTTCATCCGCGGGTAACCAAATTGTTACCAGAGTTTACAACGGATAATGTATTATATAATTCAATCCGTTTTTTTTTTTTCGACGAAAAACATATTTTTTAAATTCTTGCAAAAATCAAATAATTGTCGGATTTTAATGACACTTTCAGAACTTATATACAAATAAATGAAGTTATTTTTTAAATCATTATTTTTATAAAATCTTGATAATATATATATATATATATATGTTGAAGCATCTATTTTTTTTCCAAACAGCCGTTTTCTGAAAATCTGCTTCGCATCGTAAAATAAAAAATGTAATAAAACTATTACATAAATTTGATGAATAATTAATTTTTACAAGATTTTTTTTTCCTTTTTTTTAATGATAATAATTTATAAAGTTTCAAAAATATTTTTGAACTACTTTAGACCCTTGTCGCGACTAGGTTATTAAGTTATTAAGTGAAGACTATATTTAGGAATCGAAAATTGGAAAGTTTAATAGAAAGATTCCGGCTAAAACATTTTTAAAATAACAACTACTATTTTTTTAGTGTGTGTGTGTGTGTGTGTGTGTGTGTGTTTGTGTGTGTGTGTGTGTGTGTGTGTGTGGAAATTTTGTTCAAGTATGATATTTTCTATGTTACATTAAAATGTCACGTGTTTCACGGTTTCTTTCCCTTATAGTAAAAAAATTGGACAGTTATGTCAATTCTTAACTGTCATCACTCACTTCATACATCAGTTACTTGACAATTCCGTTATAAAGAAATATTTTATTCTAAATTTCATGCTATAAACAAGTAATACTTGTGTAAATCAGATTAATTTAACTTTAAATTTGTTAATTTTCCAAAAATAATGTGACACAGATACATATTTTATTTTTGCAAGATTTTTAAAATGGACAGAAAAATACTCTGTAAGCTCGAAAAAAGTTTAAATTGCAATCAACATATCTGTTTGAAATAAACCAGAGTGTATTTTGCTTACTGGAAATAGTAAATTTATTCATTTAGCTTTCAATTGAAGCTAAATTGAAAGCTTAAAAAACTTTTCAATTTTAAAAATTTCAGTTTAAAATTTACATATAAAAAATGAGTGGAAATACCTATTTAAAATTATCCATTGGTATATCACAAGAAAATATTTCGCTACGTATTTTTAGAAATCAAAATAAATGATTTCCATACATTTCGCTTTTCTTTATATCTCTATTTTTATTATTTTCTTATAACATAACATTATTTGTTTTTAAAAGCCATGTCCCTTCAGGATTTTGGGGTCATAGTCTGGATTGCTATGTGATGTCAGTTCTTCAATATGGCAGTGAATGCTGGTCAATACCATCAAAGATAAAGGAAAAACTTGAAACAACTAAAATGTGGTTCTACAGAAGGATGCTGCGAATATCATGGATGGAGCATGTGAGCAATTATGAAGTCTTGGAACTGATGGAAACAAAAAGGAAATTAATACTGAGCATCAGGAAGAGACAGCTGAAGTTCCTGAGACATGTAATGAGGAAGGAGGGCTTGGAGAATCTGATACTAACAGGCCAGATAGAGGGAAAGAGAGACAGAGAAAAGAAGCGGATAACATATTTGAAGGGCCTGAGCAGGTGAATGACGGAACGAGGGTTGCGTGGTGTAACAGGAGGAAGCGTGCTCAGAGCCACCAGGGATAGGGAAACGTGGAGAGCCATGACCGCCTACACCCTGAAAGGACAGGGCACATAGAAGAAGAAGATATATGCCAACTGTTTATAAGAAATTATAATGTGGATATAAAGTGGGGGATCAAATCTATATTATAATCAATATATAAACTGATCCCTCATTTTTTGGCCATGCTAGTTTCTATACATTTATATTCTAGTTTTATGGGCTTGAGCTAGTGAATGGCAGAGTGGGGTTTTGGTGGTGTAAAAGGAGGTAGTGTGCTAAGAGCGACCAGGGATAGGGAGACGTGAAAAACCATGAACGCCTACGTCCTGAAGGGACAGGGCACATAGAAGAAGAAGATATATACCAACTGTTTATAAGAAATTAAATGTGGATATAAAGTGGGGGATCAAATCTATATTATAATCAATATACAAACTGATCCCTCATTTTGAGGCCATGTTAGTTTCTATACATTTATATTCTAGATTTATGGGCTAGAGTGGGGTTTCGGTGGTGTAACAGGAGAAGACATTACTAAGAGCCACCAAGGATAGGGAGACGTGGAAAGCCATGAACGCCTACGTCCTGAAGAAGTCCGCCACAGATCCCCTTTTCTTGGTTTTCGGAGATTTGCCACGGCATCTTGGGAAAATGAAAGTGGCTTTCCGTTGCCTTTTTCCGCAATTTTCAATTCAGTATATTTCTTCTCCTAGACTGGATGCAACCCAAAGCTTATCTGCTATTTAATCCCAAACTATGGCGGGAGTGTTAATGCCTCTAATAATAATATATGATTATTCATTTGCCAATTTACATTGGTTATCTTCTTCATGCCTTTGAATTCAGAGTTTTCCTTCAAAGGATAGAAAGTTTAGTCTGCCCTGCTATTTAACCCATAACCGGAGGTACTACTGTGACTTACTAAGCCTTTTATTTAAATCCAGGATTAGAAGCAACAAACAAGACTTGTGCGGAGAAAAAAACCAACGACAATTTCTAACAAAAAATGCGTATTAACAATTTTACATTCATTATAGAAATGCATGTCTACGGCTACATTGTGTTGAATGCACCGGTTCCCGTCCGATCACCGAAGTTAAGCAACATCGAGCCTGGTCAGTACTTAAATGGGTGACCATCTGGGAATACCAGGTGCTGTAAACGAAAGGACCAAGAATAGTCCAACGGTCCTCCAGGTTTGGGGGTTGGGTGCAGGGCTAACAACCCTGCCCCGTAAAAAGCAGTTTGTTACAGAAACAGCAACAAAGTTGCTGCCCCATGCACCATTGGGTGGGATTGATGATGATGATGTTGATAGAAATGCATGTATTTTAAGTGAACCATGGAGTTGCCTCTCTTTGACTGCTAAGATTAAGTTCAATCAAAAGTGGATAATTCTGGAAATGTCTTTAAGATATTTGTAAATATTCTTGTAAAATCCGTTGAATTAGTATGTTCTTGGGAGAGGTACCAGAAGAAAGTTTAAAAGTGTGTATTTGGAGGTTGTCACGTGTTCCCGCAACTGCCTTCTGCCGTTTGGATCCCACTGAAAATGTATGTGGCTGTTTGACATGCCTGTGTACGTGTGAGTGAAGGCGTGTCTTCAACTGACAGGGATTTGTTTGGCAGCTGAATTCTCACTAAGAAGCTGAGAAAGTTCCAATCCTTATATTGCTGCTAGGAGGCTCAAAATGCCTGCGCGGGAAAACTCGATTTTCAAGCGCAAACGATTTGATTGGTTAAAAATTAACCAAACAGCGATCGTGTTTTTGGTAGACTGGAAAAAACCTGTTTGGTCCAATCTTCTACCAAAAGTGAACAAAAACAATTAAATGAAAATAACGCGATTTGTAAATTGTCGCATAGCTACGATTTGTAAATTGTCTTGTAATGAATGCACTGGTGATAAATTAACCAATCATTACTTAATAAAGCTGATGCGGTGTGTATGGATGTATGTGAGTATGTGGATGAGTACGTAAGGAGGTTCCACACTACGATCATTATTGCAGAACTGAACTTAAAATTTTAACTATGCTTGCCAACAACGGCGACGATATACATGACGCTATCGGAAATTATAACGCGACTGAAATACTTTCAAGTTATTTCATTAGGCAAATCTATATGGTGTAATTTTATGCCGCAATATGGCAGTATCAAATTGTTTAAAATCAATTTGAATTTGTAAAAATTAACAAATAATTTTCAGGCGTTAGAAAAGAAAATATGCTACACAAGGGAAATAACTCTACTTCAAACTAATGAAAATAAACGATATTTTTGTTTATATTTTAAAGAAACTTTATTTAAATTAATCTAGTTATTTCAATTGATTTCGCTTTTTATAATGAAGGTATTAAAAAATTACGTTTATTATTTTATTTTATTTTTTTATTAGTAGATGATTAAAAGCTGGTAAATATTAAGAAAAGGTTATCTCCCTTACATTGTAGTTTGGACAAAATATGTCCTCTTTAAATAATAATAATAATAACAATAATAATAATAATAATAATAAGTTTTTTTTGTTTTTTTTAACCAGCGTCTTTCTCTTTGAATTCCAATCGCGTCTATGTCAGCTGTCGCTTGGCAGCCCATATAGGAGAAGGAAAACTCCGAACAACAACCCGCAACTCAAGGTGTTAATCGTGCCGAATGGCTACTGCGTTATGAGGTCACAAATGATCCCATACAGGCTTCGGGACCCTGTTTGTAAAAGACCGTTACCCAACGTGCCGGGCAACTTTGGGTGGACTTTTGGACCTGTGCGTCACTCGTTGGAAAAACATGAGAAATACAAATAGAAATAAAAAGTCCAGTATGGCTCTTCCAGTGGATAAACAGGGAGCCCGTCCTTCAGGAGGGAACCTACCTGAGGTCGAAAAATCTGCCATAGGAACAAACTCCTACACAAAGAATGAATCTTCAGGTCCTCACAACCAGGATAATCCTAATGATGGTCCTGAAAATTCTCCAGCTAGATCTACAAATGGTCTCGTGAGGAGTACAAAGTCGTTATGATTGCATTTCATGAAGCTTCAAAAAAACATGACTCGCCAAACATATGACATTTGGCGTGAAAAAGTTGGTCAAGCAAATAGAAAGTATATTGACGAAAATAAATTAGCCAATGTACGAAGGTACATTATTCGTAATAACCGATTGACAGAGGCTGAAATTAATGAAATTAAAAGAATTGTAACCAGAAGAGACGAATCAACAAAGTATGAAAAGGAACAGGAATCAGAAATAAAAAGTAATAACATCAAACAAGTCACAGGTCATAATGTAGAAACCGTGATACCCACAAATCACTGTGAAGATAATGCTGTAAGTTTAAAAGTGCTGGAAAGGTGTGATCTGAGTCAGTTAAAAGACGAAAATAAAACGAGTTCAGAACACATTGAACAGAATTATTTTACGGAAAATAAGAACAGTATACAAGAAGCCAAGGAAGAAATCAAGAACCATCTAAGTCAAATACAAAATATTGCAATAGAGGAACGAGAACAGCTCCCAAAATTACAACCAACAAAGCATAACCTCCGAACTATTAAGCTCTACAATGCAGCACTCAAATTAATTTTGGATGAAGAAGACACTCATACAAATCTCAATGAAGCAATATATGCATCAGCAATAGCAGCAACAAAAAATTGAACATCAAATTAAAAACAAGGCAGTCTCGTAGACATGAAGATCCACCTTGGAAAAGAAAAATAGAAAAAGAAATCGAACAACTTAGAAGTGAACTATCAGTACTGGATGAACTGAGTAGAGGAATAAACGTAAGAACTAGGAAAAGCAGAAGAGCCGAAAGAAAATACAACATTATAAATGAAAATGAAGTCCTATCAACTAAGGAAAAAATAAAGCAAAAAATACAACTGAAGGCTCAAAGAATAAGACGCTATGAGAAAAGATCAAGATTTTACAGACAAAACAAGATTTTTCAAACCGATGCAAAGAGATTTTACAGGGAAATAGGTAAAAAAAATTGAAGTGACAGTCCCCCCCAGAATGGAAGAAGTTACACAGTTTTGGGAAAAGATATGGGCTTGCCCTAAAGAACATAACAAAGAAGTAGATTGAATTGCACAAGAGATAGAACGAATCAAAAATAAACCAGAACAGACATGGGCTGGAATTACAGAAGATGATGTTAAATTTGCACTAAAAAAAGGCACACAATTGGAAATTCCCAGGCATAGATAAAATTCCTAACTTTTGGCTATATTATTTAATGTATTTAAAGCCAAAGAACTTCAAGAAATGGTTGACGATCCCACTAAAATTCCTGCATGGATGACCAAAGGAATTACATTTCTTCTACCCAAGAACGGTGACACAAACAACCCGAAAAACTACAGATCAATTACATGCCTTCCGACAACATATAAACTATTAACATCTATTTTAACAAAACAGACATATTTATTCTTAGAAAGAAATGACACCGCTTGAACAAAAAGGGTGCAAACGTGGCTGTTATGGATGTAAAGAGCAATTGCTTATTAACAAAATGATCCTGGAAAACTGCTACAGTACAAAGAAAAATCTTAGTACTGCCTGAATAGATTATCGTAAGGCATTCGATAGTGTGCCACATTTCTGGATTTTAAAAACTTTAAATATATACAAGATATCACCCGTCATCATCAATTTCATCAAACAGTGCATGTCTATATGGAAAACAACCCTTTACCTCAATCATATAAATGGAACCTATAAATCTGATGAAATAGACATCAAAACAGGTATATTTCAAGGTGATTCTTTGTCTCCATTACTATTCTGCATATCATTAAAAGCATTAACCAGTCAACTTAATAAGACAGAATGTGGTTATAAAATAGGCCAAAAGAAAATAAGCCATCTATTTTACATGGATGACTTAAAGTTATATGCTAAGAATGATAATGAGCTGGAAGGTCTTCTGCAAACTGTAAAATGCTTCAGCGAAGACATTGGAATGAAATTCAATTTGAATAAATGTGCTAAAGCTACAGTTTTACGTGGATCAATACAAGAAACATCCTTAATTAGCTTAGACCCTGCTGTAACAATAAAAGAATTGAAACCAGAAGAAGCTTATAAATACGTAGGTGTAAATGAGAGTGAAAACATTCACCATGAAAACAATGAAAGAAATATTGCGTAAAGAGTACTATAGAAGGCTACGAATGATATTAAAAACTGAATTGAATTCTCAGAACAGAGTTATGGCCATTAATAGCCTTGCAATCCCAGTTGTCCAATATAGTTTCAACATCTTAAACTGGACTCTAAACGACATCAGGCGAATGGATTCTAAAACAAGAAAGCTTCTTTCTAAGCATAAGATGCATCATCGAAAGGCTGATGTAGACCGTCTATACATACCCCGTAAAGAAAGTAAATAGACCATCTAATCTCAGGTTGTTGTTCTGGACTTGCCCTAAATGAATATAAAAATCCCCACGATAGAGTGGAGCAATATTTACATTGGGCAATGTGCAAACACTATGGAAAATCTCTAAACAAACACTGGTATGAACATCACTCAACACCGGTTACAGAAATAGAAGATGTAACCATTCTATGGGATTACACCATCTACACAGGCTGAAAAATTGAAGCAA
The DNA here is from genome assembly GCA_037127315.1 of Ascarosepion bandense. NCBI lineage: Eukaryota > Metazoa > Mollusca > Cephalopoda > Sepiida > Sepiidae > Ascarosepion > Ascarosepion bandense. Next base: position 484,431 of record JBBBDQ010002093.1, read on the forward strand.
ACAGGCCAGACATTATTGTTAGAGACCAGAAAGAGAAAACTTGTCTATTAATTGATATGGCTTGTTGTTAGGGCGCCGCTCCTATTTGCTTACAAACGGACTGTTCCCATTGCTATATATAGCAATGGTGGATTCTCTACAAGGGAGTCGTAGAGAGTCACTTGAGAGTCTCTAATGAGTTACTGAAGAGTCAGTGCGAGTCAGTGAAGAGTTAGTCACACTTCCGGTGGCGTACCGGAAGTAATCACGTATACACACGTCTTACGACGGATTGGACTCTTGTATCTTTCTATTGTAAATATTACTAATCACTTCTGTACATACTAACCGTCTTTCCGCGGAATACAACTTATATTCTGATTCTGTTGTTGAGTTATTCATTTATACTTGGCGACATAACACTTGTCCAGCGGATTGTAACATAGCAACCAAGGAATTCGAAAAACTGTCAAAATATAAAGACCTGGAAATTGAAATAGAAAAAATGTGGAAATTGAAAACAAGAATCGTACCAGTGATTGTAGGTGCACTTGGAATGATAAAAAATGGAACAAAACAACACATTGAAAGAATCCCTGGAAACCCCAGTTTAAGAGATATACAAAAAATTGTCTTATTAAGTACAGCCCACACACTAAGGAAAACCTTGTCTATGTAACGGTAGGAATGTTAGAAGAGATAAAAAATCATGAAATGGAGTCATAAAAACACACCACGACCTGCCTTAGGTCTTCCTGCAGACTTGGTAGGTAAGCGACCATAACAGAAATCGATTTATAATGAAGAAGGACATAATAATAGCAGTAAAATGAATATAAAAATCGCCGCGATCGAGTGGAGCAATATTTACATTGGACAATGTGCAAACACGATGGAAAATCTGTAAACAAACACTGGTATGAACATCACTCAGCACCGGTCACAGAAATAGAAGATGTCACCATTCTGTGGGATTACACCATCTGCACAGACTTACTCTGTTATAATTTCAAGTGACGCCTTTTGTGGCATTGTTCGTCATGCGTCAAACGTTGAAATCTGTTGCAATCATCATCTACTTGTTCCACCGTTGCGAATCTTTGGGGGTTGGTAATACTTAGTCGGATGTGCATTGTGGTGCAATGGATATCGACTCGGAAAGAGAAATCGGGGAGCTGAGTTCGAATTCCAGTTGAATCCATTGTATTCACTTACGCGCAAATACCATTGGAAAAGGTATTAATCCGTCTCTTCCCTCCAGTTATGGGTTAAATAACAGGACAGATTGGGTTCTATAGCCTTGGTCGGCAACCAGTCTACTGCAGAAAGCAATGGCAACATAATGCGGGATAATCTTCTGCCCAGTCAGTCATGTCTCTTTCGAGACATGATCGCCCAAGCGTGTTTCACGTATGGCACTTAACTGAATACTTAGTCTGGATCCTCATCTTCGTCTTTGCCACCAAGAGTGGCCCTACCAGGAATTTAGAATTCCACACAGCAGCGCTCTCAGTGTCATTAGACCACGTTAGTCTCCCGCCAAGTCAAGGAACGACTATCAGAGGATGATACGCAAATTTGTGGAGCGTTCCATATTTGTATCTATTTTGTTATATATATAATCTTCTCACTTTGTTTTTTTTTTCAATTGGAGTAGATAGATCTATCTATCGCCCGGTTCACACTCCACCCACGTCTATTGAACAGGTTAAGAGGCTCATCCCTTGTTCCCTGTTTAGGATGTGGTTTCCGGCTTTCTCTTTTCCAATGTTTTCACTATTACGTAGCCCCCTGCACATCAGTGGCGTTACCGCCTTGCTCGGGGTGATACGATTAAAAAAAATAAAAATATCAACGAAACTTGGTTATAAGCAACCGACAATTTGAAATGAATTGTTTGAACATTATTTTTTATCGATACTCGTATTTAAGTAGACATTCTGTTTTTAATGAAACAGTATTATATATTTATTTCTACCGGCCTGATTATTTACGATAAATATTTATTACGAAAATGTGTGCCTTTCAGCAGAATTCGAACCTGTGACCCCTATCTATACAGGGGACGCTACCATTTGATGTGGTAACGTCTTAGACCTCTCGACCACGAATAGCATCCAGTCTAAACGAGGTTTTTATGAATTGTGTTATTTAGGCTTGATAAAAACCTCGTTTAGACTGGAGGCTATTCGTGGTCGAGAGGTCTAAGACGTTCTTATATCCGGGTTTGTATTATATCAAAGTTTCTCTTATATCCGGGTTTGGTCTATTTTGTATACATTACTACAGGCTCTAATTTGGGACCAGAGAGAATCGCTCTTATATCAGGGTTATAGTACAGTGTAACCCGGATATAAGATAGTTGTCGGGATCGGATAAAAGTTGTCATATCCAAGTATCTATTATATCCGGTTTCTCTTATATTAGGGTTAAGTCTATTTTATATACATTACCATTGGCTGTATTTTGGAACCAGAGATATTCTCTCCTATATCCGGGTTTCTCTTACACCAGATTATAGTACAGTTTAACCGTGATATAAAGAGTTGTCGAAACCGGATAAACGTTTTCTTGTATCCGGGTTTGGTCTATTTTCTATACATTACCACAGGCTCTAATTTGGGACAAGAGAGAATCGCTCTTATATCCGAGTTTCTCTTATATCATAGTCTCTTATATCCGGGTTATTTTGTATTAAATCATCAATGCACTATAATAAGAAAAACAATGACAAACTAATAACAAGACTAATACATCGTGTTGTAATGAAACATATACACGAGCAAAAAGGGTCCGAGTGGCCTGTTGTCAGTGTAATGGCCGGGAATACCCACTATCAATTGACCATATGTCACATCTGGCCTTGCGTGGGAAGGCTAGTAAATACAGAAAAGGGTGTAAAGATGATTAAAGTTATCTCCCTTTTTCCGTTGAGCGTTTTTGTCTGATCATGTGATCGTTTGGGCCGTTGTTTTTTCAGTGGAAATTTCGAACTTGAGAGATTAAGACGCTGTGGATTATTTTCTTGTACTTGGATATTTGTGAGACATTTTAGAAGACGTTGTGAACTATTTTCTGTGTTTGGATATCTGTGAGACATTTTAGAAGTCGTTGTGAACTATTTTCTGTGTTTGGATATCTGTGAGACATTTTAGAAGACGTTGTGAACTATTTTCTGTGTTTGGATATCTGTGAGACATTTTAGAAGACGTTGTGAACTATTTTCTGTGTTTGGATATCTGTGAGACATTTTAGAAGACGTTGTGAACTATTTTATGTGTTTGGATATCTGTGAGACATTTTAGAAGACGTTGTGAACTATTTTATGTGTTTGGATATCTGTGAGACATTTTAGAAGACGTTGTGAACTATTTTCTGTGTTTGGATATCTGTGAGACATTTTAGAAGACGTTGTGAACTATTTTCTGTGTTTGGATATCTGTGAGACATTTTCGAAGACGTTGTGAACTATTTTCTGTGTTTGGATATCTGTGAGACATTTTAGAAGAGGTTGTGAACTATTTTCTGTGTTTGGATATCTGTGAGACATTTTAGAAGACGTTGTGAACTATTTTCTGTGTTTGGATATCTGTGAGACATTTTAGAAGACGTTGTGAACTATTTTCTGTGTTTGGATATCTGTGAGACATTTTAGAAGACGTTGTGAACTATTTTCTGTGTTTGGATATCTGTGAGACATTTTAGAAGACGTTGTGAACTATTTTCTGTGTTTGGATATCTGTGAGACATTTTAGAAGACGTTGTGAACTATTTTCTGTGTTTGGATATCTGTGAGACATTTTAGAAGACGTTGTGAACTATTTTCTGTGTTTGGATATCTGTGAGACATTTTCGAAGACGTTGTGGACTATTTTCTGTGTTTGGATATATGTGAGACATTTTCGAAGACGTTGTGAACTATTTTCTGTGTTTGGATATCTGTGAGACATTTTAGAAGACGTTGTGAACTATTTTCTGTGTTTGGATATCTGTGAGATATTTTCGAAGACGTTGTGAACTATTTTCTGTGTTTGGATATCTGTGAGACATTTTCGAAGACGTTGTGAACTATTTTCTGTGTTTGGATATCTGTGAGACATTTTAGAAGACGTTGTGAACTATTTTCTGTGTTTGGATATCTGTGAGACATTTTCGAAGACGTTGTGAACTATTTTCTGTGTTTGGATATCTGTGAGACATTTTCGAAGACGTTGTGAACTATTTTCTGTGTTTGGATATCTGTGAGACATTTTCGAAGACGTTGTGAACTATTTTCTGTGTTTGGATATCTGTGAGACATTTTCGAAGACGTTGTGAACTATTTTCTGTGTTTGGATATCTGTGAGACATTTTAGAAGTCGTTGTGAACTATTTTCTGTGAGACATGGTATAAAACATTGTGAATTATTATTTTCTTTTCGTTTATTTTGTTCCAAGTGTAAGACAATTTGTTACACATAGAAATATTCAGCCTGTAATCAACTCAAGGAAAGTTCCAAGATGAGCAAGATCACCGTCATATTAAGCACTTTTCAGTTTTATGTCTTCCGCTGGTAAAGTTTCATTCATTTTATCGCGTTTATTAACAGGAAGCCATTTATTTTTTGTTTGTTACGAGACAAGCAACGTTTCTACGAGGACTTGTAATTTTTTGCAAATTTATATATTTTCATTCTTGATTTAGTTACTAAGAGGAATTTAATCCAACAACTAAATATAAATCTTATAGAACTCTCTTGTCATTGTGTTCATTACCCGCGTACGTATCTATCCTGATGCGTTTTAAGGGTTGAAAGGTCGGTAGATTTTGAATATTTGTTCAGAATATGCACCTTAAGAAGCTTAAGATGTGCGTTGCGGCGCAGTGGATATCGGCTTAGAACGAGAAATCGAGGAGCCGAGTTCGAATTCCAGTCGAAATCCTTGCATTCACTTACGCACAAATACGCTTGAGAAAGATATTAATCCGTCTCTTCCCTCGAGTTATGGGTTAAATAATGACAGATTGGGTTCTATAGCCTTGGTCGGCAACCAGTCTACCGCAGAAAACAATGGCAACCTACTGCGGGATAATCTTCTGCCCAGTCAGCCATCTCTCTTTCGAGACATGATTGCCCAAAGCGTGTATCACGTATGGCACTTAACTGACTGAATATAATAGTTGGAAACATAATTAAAACTTCTTATTGGACATAAAGTGGGTGTTTGGTTTTCTATTGTTATGAAGTAATAAACTGATCCCCTAGTAATTATACTTAATATAATAATGTAATATAATCTATCTCCTCTCCTTCCAGTTATGCATTAAATAATAAGATAGATTGGGTTCTATAGCCTTGGTTGGCAACCAGTCTACCACAGAAAACAATGGCTGCCTACTTCGGGATAATCTTCTGCTCAGTCAGTCATGTCACTTTCGAGACATGATCGCCCAACCGTGTATCACGTATGGCACTTAACTGAATGACTGAATATAATACTTGGAAACAATTAAAACTTCTACTGGGCATAAAGTGGGTGATCAGTTTTCTATTGTTATAAAGTAATAAACTGATCCCCTAGTAATTATACTTAATATAATAATGTAATATAATCTATCTCCTCTCCTTCCAGTTATGGATTAAATAATAGAATAGATTGGGTTCTCTAGCCTTGGCTGGCAACCAATCTACCGCAGAAAGCAATGGCAACCTACTGCGGGATAATCTTCTGCCCAGCCAGTCATGTCACTTTCGAGATATGATCGCCCAAACGTGTATCACGTATAGCACTTAACTGACTGACTGAAGAAGCTTGTCGAAACTACAGTCGTTTGGAATAAAACGTCCTAAAAACTCCGTTGATGTCACATTGTTGACGTTATTATTATGAATAATGATGTTAGTACAATTCACTTGGCTGTTGCTCACGTTTAGAAAATAGCAGTGGTGGTCGTTGGTGTTCAATTCTTTTGTGAAGAACAAAACCGAACGAGAATAAAAAGTTTCAACGATAACCACGTGGTCGGCGATCATCTTTCGTCGAGATCAACTGACAAGATGGCGTGTCGGTTTATTTTGTTTAACTCAATTTACAGAAGAGCGCTCTTTGACCCTCGTGATGAAGGCGATGAGCCAATCCCTCCCCGACATACGAAACACAATTTCAGTCTTGCTCTCAGGGTGGACGTCACGAGTGACCCTACCGCAAAAGGAAACTTGATTCAGATTAACTCTTATTTTTTTTTTTTTTTTTACTTTGCCAACCGTTTCTTTGGTTTCTTGAGACGGAAAACATATCCGTGTTCCTTTCCCTGCGTTTAAACTTTCACAGGATCTCAGTTTCTGTTTAAAAGAGACGCAATTTGTCTTTGGATAGGACACAGCTCATCTGGCAAACGTGTCATTTACTGAACCAGTTACTTTTTTCCTTTTTTCAGAACTTAGCTGTTAAAGAAACAATTTCGCCAGTTTAAAAGCCGACAAAATTGAAACCATTTAAATCAGTGCTACTCAAAAGTGTGGTACGCGTACCGTCGCCCGTACGCGAGCCATCGTCTGCCGGTACGCGGAGATTTTCCAGAAAAGAAAGAAACAATAGTAATACTCTATGCCACGAGAGACTGACAGGATATTTGGCTCGTTTTCGTCTTTTTTTGTTTTTACATTTTCATTTTAGTTTTATATTATTATGGCTACATTGTTCATTCACTCACTCATGTTAAAAGTTATTGCTATCCAACTAACGAATGAGATATAATGAACAGCAAAACAGTGAACTGAATACACATCAGACATTGTTCTATTCATATATCCATGATATATACATATATATTTTAAATACGTCTTAAATTAATTAACATTAATATTTTGTTTTACTGTTTGTCTATTTTTTAGAAGATTAATGACTTTTATTAAATTCAAATTGCTTACGAAGTATTAATATTAACTTTAAATATTTTTTCTGGATTTTTGAAAATATATACCCTCGAAACCAGTGGCCATAACTAATATAGCACAAATATGGTACCAGTCAATGGCAAAATGGGAAGACTTGTGACGTCAATGATGACTGCCCTTAGAATGCTCAAAATGTTCCTGAGATAGTCAGTCAGTCAGTTAAGTGCCATGCGCGATACACGCTTTGGGCGATCATGTCTCGAAAGAGACATGACTGACTGGGCAGAAGATTATCCCGCAGTAGGTTGCCATTGCTTTCTGCGGTAGACTGTTTGCCGACCAAGGCTATAGAAACCAATCTGTCCTATTATTTAACCCATAACTCGAAGGAAGAGACGGATTAATACCTTTCCCAAGGTTATTTGCGCGTAAGTGAATACAATGGATTCAACTGGAATTTGAACTCGGCTCCCCGTTTTCTCGTTCCGAGCAGATATCCACTGTACCACAACGCACATCCAGAGATGAAATATTCTTTAGGCTGAGTCTGAGCTCCAGGACTATGGATTAGTTTTACAGCTTTCATTACACCCGAGCAACGCCGAAAATATATAAATAAAGAAATAAAATAGTTTTTTCTCCTTTCTTAGAATATATTTTACTAGCAGTATAGCCCGGCGTTGCTTGGGTGTAATAAAAGCTTTAAAACTAATACATGGTCCTGGAGCTCAGACTCAGCCTAAAGAATATTTGTGTGAAGTTTGGTGAAAATCGGATAAAAATTGTGGATTTGTATAAAGGACATACAGACAGATAAAAAACACACACACACAAACATCTTGCCTTATATATATATATATATATATATAATCGATTTTCTGCACTATTGTAAGAACTGCAACCTTGAAACATATGAATACAGTTTCTTATGTCTTTGTCTATGAGTGTATTAAATTTGGTTAAAATCGGACCACTCCTTCTATAACCCGATTTTTTCGATTATTGATTTTCGATATTTATCGGGAGTACCTCGACACAAAACCTAGCTAAGAACACTCGCAGACGCTTATAGTACAATTGTGTAAATTTTCAAGAAAATCGGTTCAGCCGTTTCGGAGTCTATAGGTAAGGGACACACACACACACACACACACACACACACACACACACACACACACACACACATAGTCAAAGTTCCATTTATAAATAAGTTTAGATTAGTAATTATTTTTAATCTTCTTTTGCATGTAAATGATGCTACTATCTGTGTATATTTTCAAAAGTATTTCACAGGTAGGGCCCGGCAGATCTCTGTGTGTGTTTAAATTTGCTACCCAGATACACAATTTATAACATTAGCAAACATTGAAACCATTTTAGGGCGGGGTTAGAAGAGAAATATAATAAAAGGCTTATCAATAAATGATTTTAAGATAAGTTCAAGAGTTTTCTGTATTGACTTGCTATTAAAAACTAGGGGTTGTGTAAGGGTATGATGGGTGCCCACCAAATCTATGATATGGTGCACCCCGAATCTATGACACTGAGCGCCCACTCTACTTCATTTAAATTTTTATTAGGTAGCATTCATTATAAAATACAAATTTTAATATAACCTAATTATGTACAATTATGGATCATATGCAATATAGGTGAACAATTCAACTAGAAAAATTGAAAATAAATACAATGTATCTAAATAGAAATTAGAGACCTTGTCATAATAGATCATTCCAGTCTATGTACAATAATGGATCATATGCAATATAGGTGAACAATTCAACTAGAAAAATAGAAAATAAATACAATGTATCTAAATACAAATTAGAGACCTGTCATAATAGATCATTCCAGCCTATGTACAATAATGAATCATGCAATATAGGTGAACAATTCAACTAGAAAAGTTGAAAATCAATACAATGTATCAAAAAACAAATTAGAGACATGTCATAATATATCATTTCATTTTAAATAGATCAACAAGGCTTTGCAGCAATTTTTTTTAATCATTTCACCCAAAGCAAGGCGTTAACACCACCGATGTGCAGGGGGTTACATTAGAGAGTTAAAGTATTAGGCAGGAGGCGAGTGAAGACGAACCAGCTACAGGGGGTGAAAGAGAAAGGGCAAGAGAAGGACGTGAACACAGGAGTGAAGACATTTACGAAGATAGAGAGAAAGTAAAAGAACACGGGGTGATGTAGAACCGGCTGAAGTTAAGTGGATGAGAGATGGGAATTGACTTTGCATTTGAATTTAAATTTAAATTTAAGTCAGGAAAGAAAGTACATGGAAGGGAGTTCCACAGGCGGGAAGCGCGAGAAAAGAAGCCGAGGGAATAGAATTGTCGCCTGCATTTGGTTGATCGAACTGTTAAACGGTGGGACGTTTTGCCAGTCTGAATTTTCATGTCAAATTGAAATTTTTTCTTGTTATGCATTTGAGTAATTTTAGCAAAACACATTGAACATTCAGTCAGTCAGTTAAGTGCCATACGTGATACACGCTTTAGACGATCATGTCTCAAAAGAGACATGACTGACTGGGCAGAAGATTATCCCACAGTAGGTTGCCATTGTTTTCTGTGGTAGATTGGTTGCAAGCCAAGGCTATAGAACCCAATCTGTCCTATTATTTAACCCATAACTGGAAGGAGAAGAGATCTATTATATTACATTATTATATTAAGTGAAATTAATGGGGGATCAGTTTATTACTTCATAACAATAGAAAACCGATCCACCACTTTATACCTAGTAGAAGTTTTAATTATGTTTCCAACTATTATATTCAGTCAGTCAGTTAAGTGTCATACGTGATACACGCCTTGGGCGATCATATCTCGAAACAGACATGCCTGACTGGGCAGAAGTTTATCCCGTAGTAGGTTGCCATTGCTTTCTGCGGTAGACTGGTTGCCAGCCAAATCTAGAGAACCCAATTTGTCCTGTTATTTAACCTATAACTGGAGGGAAGTGACGGATTAATGCCTTTCTCAAGCGTATTTGTGCGTAAATGAATGCAAGGAATTCAACTGGAATTCGAACACGGCTCCCCGATTTGTCGTTCCGTGTCGATATCCACTGTACCACAACACACACAAAAAAAAGCGTGACTTTTATATAGTATTTTTTTCGCGATTTAGCATGAGCAAAACAAAATTCCTCCAGTCAAGCCTCCTCGGTCGGGGCGGCGTCGTAAGGCTCGGTCCGGATGATAATAATTTGTCAGAAAATTAATAATAAATACAAGGAGTTATGTACTTCTTCCGATATTTTGCAACACCAAGAAAAGAGCCCGGATTAAGAAAAGGTGGAAAAAAAAAAAAAAAAAAGACAGTGTTTGGCAATATTTCGACAGTACGTCTCACTTCTTCAAATTATATTTAAAAATTGCATGCAAGTATAACAAATACAAGTATTTGTAGAAATATCGATTGTTTTAAGAAAAACGGATGTAGTGGTAATCAACGATACAAAGCAAATGAAACAGAGGCAACGTCAATGAAGTGCAACTGGAACGTGACTAACATAATGGGAGGATCATGTTCATCGAGAAATCAAAAATTTTAGCGTAAATTTTATGGAATTATCCTGTCATTGTGTTTATTTCCCTAGAGTGGACGTTAGTAATTTGCATATGTAATTTTCTTCATTCTTATAATGTTTATTATTATTACTAGCAGTATAGCCCGGCGGTTGTTCGGATGAAATGAAAGCTTTAAAACTAATCCATGGTCCTGAAGCTCAGGCTCTTTGGACGTTGGCACAAAAGACTAAAAAGCAACAGTTGTTTCCAGTTAAAGCGAAACCATAGACGGAAATAAAAATGAATGGATGTAAGTCAAATTTTGATTTCCTGGTATCGATATCAAATAAGTTTTTTCGTCGTAAATTGAATTTCGAAGGCTAAATAAGTCCTCTGAGTAAATGATATCATTGCTGAGACTAAGAACTACAATTATACCTACTTAGAGCCAAACCCGAAGCAAAAACTAAAATAAAAGAGCTGAAAAAAAAAATACAGCCATACAGGCAGATAAACTGACACACACACAAACATCTTGCCTTTTATATATATATATAATCAATTTTCTGTACTATTGTAAGAACTGCAACCTTGAAACTTCTGATTATCGTTTCTTATGTCTTTGTCTATGAGTGTATCAAATTTGATTAAAATTGGACCACTCCTTCTATAACCCGATTTTTTCGATTATCGATTTTCGATATTTATCGGGGGTACCTCGACACAAAACCTAGCTAAGAACACTCGCAGACGCTTATAGTATAACTGTGTAAATTTTCAAGAAAATCGGTTCAGCCTTTTCGGAGTCTATAGGTAACGGACACACACACAGACACACACACACACATACACACAAAACAGACAAAGTTCCATTTATAAATACGCTTAAATTATTATTATTATGTCATTTTTCATCATATTTCGATTTCTGCTTTGGTCTCACTACCAACCAAGTCTGCGGGGAGACCTAAGGCAGGTCGTGGCGTGTTGTTATGACTCCATTTCATGTTTTTCTATCTTCCCTATCATCCCTAGCATTACATAGATAAAGTTTTCCTTAGTGTGTGGGCTGTACTTAATAAGACAATTTTTTGTATATCTCTTAAGCTGGGGTTTCCAGGGATTCTTTCAATGTGTTGTTTTGTTCCATTTTTTATCATTCCAAGTGCACCCACTCTCACTGGCACGATTCTTGTTTTCAATTTCCACATTTTTTCTATTTCAATTTCCAGGTCTTTATGCTTTGACAGTTTTTCGAATTCCTTGGTTGCTATGTTACAATCCGCTGGACAAGCCATATCAATTAATAGACAAGTTTTCTCCTTCTGGTTTTTAACAATAATGTCTGGCCTGGTTTGCTTCAATTTTTCTGTCTGTGTAGATGGTGTAATCCCATATAATGGTTACATCTTCTATTTCTGTAACCGGTGCTGGGTGATGTTCATACCATTGTTTGTTTACAGCTTTTCCATAATGTTTGCACATTGCCCAATGTAAATATTGCCCAACTCTATCGTGGCGATTTTTATATTCATTTGGGGCAAGCACAGAACAGCCTGAGATTAGGTGGTCTGTTGTTTCTTGGTGTTTATCACAAAACCTGCATTTTGGATTCATATTATTATGCATAATATTTGCCTGAAAGTTTCTAGTGAAAAGACTTTGGTCTTGTGCTGCAAGAATAAAGCCTTCAGTTTTAGACTTTAATCCAGATGCACGTAACCATCGATGAATATTAACTTTACCAACGTTGGATTTATTGGCACGTTCTGGATATTGGCCATGCAGAGGTTTGTCTTGCCAGCGCTGTTCAAGAGCTTTATCTTTGGCTTTCATTTTCATATTTTTTGCCGCAATAGTTGGTTCTTGGCTTCTGTTTTGCTTTTCTACAGAATCTACTAACTGTAAATCTTGTTTGTATTTACTGCCTTCTTTTATTATTGAATATTTTTCTTTCTTTCTTCATATTGTTTGACTAATTGTATCATCCATTCCTTCGTTGTTTCTATGTATGTTAGTAAGCCAATAGTTGTTGTCTTGTATGACAATTCCAGCTGAATAAGACCTCTTCCACCTTCTTTACGGGGTATGTATAGACGGTCTACATCAGCCTTTGGATGATGCATCTTATGCTTAGAAAGAAGCTTTCTTGTTTTAGCATCCATTCGCCTGATGTCGTTTAGAGTCCAGTTTAAGATGTTGAAGCTATATTGGACAGCTGGGATTGCAAGGCTATTAATAGCCATAACTCTGTTCTGAGAATTCAATTCAGTTTTTAATATCAGTCGTAGCCTTCTATAGTACACTTTACGCACTATTTCTTTCATTTTTATGGTGAATGTTTTCACTCTCATTTACACCTAGGTATTTATAAGCTTCTTCTGGTTTCAATTCTTTTATTGTTACAGCAGGGTCTAAGCTAATTGAGGATGTTTCTTGTATTTATCCACGTAAAACTGTAGCTTTAGCACATTTATTCAAATTGAATTTCATTCCAATGTCTTCGCTGAAGCATTTTACAGTTTGCAGAAGACCTTCCAGCTCATTATCATTCTTAGCATATAACTTTAAGTCATCCATGTAAAATAGATGGCTTATTTTCTTTTGGCCTATTTTATAACCACATTCTGTCTTATTAAGTTGACTGGTTAGTGCTTTTAATGATATGCAAAATAGTAATGGAGACAAAGAATCACCTTGAAATATACCTGTTTTGATGTTTATTTCATCTGACTTATAGGTTCCATTTATATATAGGTAAAGGGCTGTTTTCCATATAGACATACACTGTTTGATGAAATTGATGATGACGGGTGATATCTTGAATATATTTAAAGTCTTTAAAATCCAGGAATGTGGCACACTATCGAATGCCTTACGATAATCTATTCAGGCAGTACTAAGATTTTTCTTTGTACTGTAGCAGTTTTCCAGGATCATTTTGTTAATTAGCAATTGGTCTTTACATCCATAACAGCCACGTTTGCACATTTTTTGTTCAAGCGGTATCATGTCATTTCTTTCTAAGAATAAATATGTCTGTTTTGTTAAAATAGATGTTAATAGTTTATATGTTGTCGGAAGACATGTAATTGATCTGTAGTTTTTCGGGTTGTTTGTGTCACCATTCTTGGGTAGAAGAAATGTAATTCCTTTGGTCATTCATGCAGGAATTTTAGTGGGATCGTCAACCATTTCTTGAAGTTCTTTGGCTAGTTTTTTATGTGCTGTATTTAAATAATATAGCCAAAAGTTAGGAATTTTATCTATACCTGGGAATTTCCAATTGTGTGCTTTTTTTAGTGTAAATTTAACATCCTCTTCTGTAATTCCAGCCCATGTCTGTTCTGGTTTATTTTTCATTCGTTCTATCTCTTGTGCAATCCAATCTACTTCCTTGCTATGTTCTTTAGGACAAGCCCATATCTTTTCCCAGAACTGTGTGACTTCTTCCATTCGGGGTGGGAGGGGTGTCACTTCAATTTTTTTTTTACCTATTTCCCTGTAAAATCTCTTTGTATCGGTTTGAAAAATCTTGTTTTGTCTGTAAAATCTTGATCTTTTCTCATAGCGTCTTATTCTTCTTCTTCTTCTTCTTCTTATTATTATTATTATTCTGTAATTTTTCATCGTATATCGATTTCTGCTGTGGTTGCCCTACCTACCAAGTCTGCAGGAAGACCTAAGGCAGGTCGTGGTGTGTTATTATGGCTCAATTTCATCTTTTTTTATATCTCCTCTAACATCTCAAGCGATGCGTAGACAAAAGTTCTCGTTAGTGTGTGGGCCGTACTTAACATGACGATTTTTTGTATATCTCTTAAGCTGGGGTTTCCAGGGATTCTTTCAATGTGTTGTTTTGTTCCATTTTTTATCATTCCAAGTGCACCCACTCTCACTGGCACGATTCTTGTTTTCAATTTCCACATTTTTTCTATTTCAATTTCCAGGTCTTTATGTTTTGACAGTTTTTCGAATTCCTTGGTTGCTATGTTACAATCCGCTGGACAAGCCATATCAATTAATAGACAAGTTTTCTCCTTCTGGTTTTTAACAATAATGTCTGGCCTGGTTGCTTCAATTTTTCTGTCTGTGTAGATGGTGTAATCCCATATAATGGTTACATCTTCTATTTCTGTAACCGGTGCTGGGTGATGTTCATACCATTGTTTGTTTACAGCTTTTCCATAATGTTTGCACATTGCCCAATGTAAATATTGCCCAACTCTATCGTGGCGATTTTTATATTCATTTGGGGAAAGCACAGAACAGCCTCCACGCGTCAAGTCACTAGTTCAGTTCCTGCTAAACCCGTTGTAGCATGCCTTGCGTAACATTCTCCAAGCTTCGGTGCGGACGTATCTCAGTGAGAATCTACCAGGAAGATGTCAGTGATAATGACAATGCGCTGTGGAAATAGCCGCCACGTTCACTTGACACCTTGTGATTTCCTTTTGATGGATCTATGTGAAAGGAATGGTCTATATTCTCCCTTTTTTTTTCCCCCCTACAAGCCAAGAGGAACTTCAACACTGAAACACTGAAGTGCTGGGAAATGTTACGCAAGACATTCAGATTATTATTATTATTCAGATATCCACATTTTGTAATATAACAATCTAGACCCACCCGAGGAAGTGAGGAAGCGGGGGCGTTTTCCGGCCGTTGAAAGGAACGGATGGTTGTTTGACCTTATTTCCGGCAGTAGCGGAACTGGCTACAAGAGGCAGACAGAACAGGTGTCTCTGAGAATTACGTAGGCGTCGCGTGGGCGTCGCGTGATCAAGGCAAAGCCGGAAGAAACAAGTCCCGGTTTTGGAAGATATATAAAGACTGCGAAAACACGGATTCGCCGGTCAGACAGTCAGTCTCTCTGGGCAGAGAGTCAGAGAGTCAGAGAGAAGAGTCAGAGAGTCAGAGAGACGAGTCTAGACAGAGGCAGACAGAGGAGCAACAGATACGACACCCCCCCCGTCAACCCTTGGAAGCGCGCTCTCAATTCTCTGTCCCTGTGCTACACGGTCCATCGTCACTAATAAAAATATAACTCATATTTTTATATATATGCGTTTTTGTTGTTTGTCGCTATATAACAATTTGAAATAATGTCAGTTTGGGGTATGGGTAGGTGGCACCATGTATTTAGTTTGTTTAATAATACAAAAAATAAAAATAACCTTACAAATGAAAAATATATTTATTTTCTTATTCAGAAGTCTGTTCCTTCAGAATTTTGTCAGAGATTCACTATCTCTTCATTCGTCCTAAGCAAAATATTAACCAAGGTTTATTCATTTATTTACCCCACAGTTACTTTGCTCTTCGAAGCGACAAGCTTGATTAACTCAAAATTACACTCGGTTGATTTTTTAAAAGAAATATGCTTTCTCGATATATTATAATCTTAGACTTTTCAAGTCTATGGTCAATTGTTATCTATCCTACATATCTTCATAATCTTTTTTTTTTTTTATAAGCGTTTCACCCTGAGCAAGGCATGTCACTGCCACTACTTTGCAGGGGGCTACGTAGAGTGGAGAAAGGCTGATTAAATATAGGAAATGACAGAGGGTGGGTGATAGGCGGGTAAGGATACCGAGAATGAGGGTTGGGTAGATGAGAGTGTTGTGAGAATAGTTGGGAGTTAGTGTGATAGGAGGTGTCTATTGACCCTACATTTAAACACCTGGAGATTGTAACTGTCAGGAAAGCAGACTTGTGGAAGGGAGTTCCACAGGCGGGAAGCGCGAGAAAAGAAGCTGTTGGAGTAGAATTTACGGTTACATCTTATTTGTTTAACTGTAAAAGGGTGGGACCTAGTTGCTAATCTAGTATCTCGTGTAAATTCGTGCTTAGGCGGCACCAGTGATCTAAGCTCATCGGAGCAGAAGCCATGAAAGTACTTGTAGAAGAGGCACAGGGAAGCCACATCACGCCGGTGTGAGAGCATCTGCATCTGCATTTATTTCCTACTCTTACGACAATAGAACAACCTCATTCAGAACCCCCCCGCTCTACATTTAGTACTTGTATTCCTTTTCGATAAGTACATTTAAATTGAATCGGTAAATTTTTTATTTGTTCCACGAAGGCCTTTACCCCGTCAAATCTTTCCAAAACATCCTTAATTCCGTGCAAATGTATATGCTGAACTCAAATCGATAATTGTTTATTGAAGAAACCTACCTTTTTCATGTTATCGACCAGAAAAATATCGAACTATATCTCACCCCTTACCACCGTTCTCATATCTGATTCACCACTGAATGACTTGAGGCGTAGGATACTTATTACTTCCTTTGAGCAATTACTCCGCGACTTGTTTGGTCTCAGAACTCAATTTCCGCGTAGTAATTGCATAAAAGAAGTAAA
Organism: Ascarosepion bandense; assembly: GCA_037127315.1. NCBI lineage: Eukaryota > Metazoa > Mollusca > Cephalopoda > Sepiida > Sepiidae > Ascarosepion > Ascarosepion bandense. Next base: position 501,191 of record JBBBDQ010002093.1, read on the forward strand.
TAGGCCGAAAAATCGGCAAACTACGCGTGAAGTCATTCTGTAGTGAATAACGTTTTTTGAAGCGTGGTTACGGGGTGAGATAAACAGCGACAAGAAGTTCGATATTTTTCTGGTCATTAACTTGAAAAAAAAAAGTTTCGTCAATAAACAATTATCGATTTGAGTTCAGCATTTACATTTGCACGGAAATAAGGATTTTTTTTGAAAGATTTGAAGGGGTAAAGGCCTTCGGGGAACAAATAAAAAATTTACCCTTGAATCTTTAAAAATAAAAACGTTTTCTTGAAGTTTTAATTTTAGCTTTAATGGAAAGCCAAGAGATTAAATTTACTAATTCCAGTAAGCAAATACTCTGATGTATTTCAAATAGAAATTATCTTGATTGGAATCTAAATTTTTTCTGATTTAAAAACAAATTCAATTTTTCGGCCATTTTTTATCGATCGACCCATTTTGTAAACAGAAAAGAATTCTCGGTTTTAAAAACTCATGCAAAAATAGAATATAACTCGCTGACACATTATTTTATTAAAATTAGCAAATTTAAACATACTTTAATCTGATTTTAAACAAGTATTAATGCTTATTGCCTGAAATGTACTATAAAAGCGTTTCTTAATTATGGTAGCCTTGTTGTCGGGGATTATGATCGTGTCATCAGAGACGATAATTGACATAACAGATGGAAGCTGTCAAAAAGTGCTAAGTATGTAAGTCGAATTTGGCATAATTTTATGTTAAGCCTAATCGTATGCTTCGTTTTTTGGTTTTTAACTATATAGTAAAATTAAACATTTATACTGTTGAATTCTGTTCTGGGTGAGCCATTATCTTTTTTTTTTTTGTTTTGTTTGTTTTGCCTAATTTTTGCTTGCTTTTAAAACTTTTCATGCTTAATTGAAGGATTGATTTTGTTTTCTTAGAAATTTCATTGCCTAGACTTTAACGTAGTTAAAACTTAGCAATTCAACAACGTTTTTTTTTTTCATTGGAGCAGATAGACTAAACTATCGCCCGGTTCAAACTCCACCCACATCTATTGAACAGTTGAAGAGGCTCATCCCTTGTTTCCTGTTTAGGATGCGGTTTCCGGTTTTCTCTTTTCCAATCTTTTCACTCTTTTCTTTTTTCATTTTTTTTTTTTTCAATTGGAGTAGATAGACTAAACTATCGCCCGGTTCACACTCCACCCACATCTACTGAACAGTTGAAGAGGTTCATCCCTTGTTCCCTGTTTAGGATGTGGTTTCCGGCTTTCTCTTTTCCATTCTTTTTACCCTTACGTAGCCCCCTGCGCATCAGTGGCGTTATCTCCTTGCTCGGGGTGATATGATTAAAAAAAACAAAACAGTATTTTCAGTATTATCCAATATTTTATATAATTTAAGTTTAGCTTTATAGCCTTACCTTTGAAGATGTTTTATGAAAAATAAAATTAAAGTAATATCGAACTCTCTTTTGAAATAATTTTACAATTTAATAACAGAGAATGAAATTATATAACATGACAAAGGTAACTCAATAATTTATCAAATGTTATGGCATTTATTAATTTTTATTTTTAATATCTATTTTTTATGTTCTTTAGTAGCTTATGGGTCTTCTATTGTGCGAACATTTACTACGGACTTTTTTCTTAGAACCAAATTTCCATAAAGGCTACTTTGTTTTTCGAAGAGTTTCAAACAATTTTCTACAGATTTCTTAGATTTTCCAAGAAATCGGAATAATTTGTTGATTGAAAGGAAAAATAAAAAAATAATATTCAAAAATTTAAATTTTCGACGATCAACTTTGAGGTTACCTTCTCGGAATTAAAGTCAAGATAAAAAACTTTCAATTAAATTATTTAATTTAAATTTAAATTTAATTTAAATTTAATTTAAAAATAAAATAAAATAAAATAAAACAAATAAAATAAACGCATTCAACGTTAAAGTATTTTTTCTTTTTTTCTATTTCGGGTTTCTTTTTCTTTTTTGCTATTTTTTTTCGTTTTTTTTTCTTTTTTTTTGCTATTTTCTTCGTTTTTCTTTTTGTTTTTTTTTGCTATTTTCTTCGTTTTTTTTTGCTATTTTCTTCATTTTTTTTTTTGCTATTTTCGTTTTGTTTCTTTTTTTTTGCTATTTTCTTCGTTTTTTTTCTTTTTTTTTTGCTATTTTCTTTGTTTTTTTTCTTTTTTTCTTCTATTTTCTTCGTTTTTTTTTCTTTTGCTTTCTTGTCTTGTTCTTTTCTCTTTTATTTTTCTCCCTCTTTTCTTAAGCTTTTGTTTTTCTTCTTTTTTCTACGTTTATTATTTTATTCTTTTTACTTTTTTCTTCATTTTTCTTGTTTTTTTTGTCTTTTTTCTTTTCTCTCCGTTTTTCTTCTTTCTTTCTTTCTTTCTTTCTTTTTCTTTTTCTTCGTTTTTGTATTTTCTTCGATTTTCGTTTTTTATTTATTCATTTTTGCTTCGGTTTTCTTTTTCTTTTTTTTGCTCTTTTTTCTTCGTTTTTTCTTGTTTTTCTTGTTTTTCTTGTTTTTTATATTCTCTCTGTTTTTCTTCCTTATCCTTCGTTTTTTTCGTTTTTTCTTCATTATTTCTTCGTTTTATTCTTTTTTCTTCGTTTTTTCCTTTGTTTCCGTTTTTCTTCTTTCTTTCTTTTTACTTTTTATTCGTTTTTTCTTTTTTTTTTTCGTGCCCGTTTTTTTTTCTACTCATATTATGAATTAATAACTTCAAAATTGAAAAAAAATTCTATAAATTGAAAAGTCCTACAATTTCTTCGTTGAAAATTCCTATCCGTCAAGGAAGGATTTTATGTTAATTTTTTTCTCAGTTAATTGCTTTTTTTCCAAGTCACTATTAAATTCAATTATTCATATTAAATTAATATTATTTTTCCCAGTATTAAATATAGTTTCAAGTAGCAAATATACAGACTGATAAATTTTGCACCCGATATGAAAATAAATTACATAAAATTTGCAATCGAGTCCCAGAAGCGGGAAATGTGAGAGAAGAAACTTAAAACATAGAACTTACTGTTACATTTTGCCATTTTAAATGTAAAATGAGGAAACCTTGCTTTATGCATTCAGATAAGGCAAATTTTTGTGTTCTTTTAAGGTATATTTTATTAAAGATTTCTAGTGTTCAATTAAAGTACATTTTACTAGCAGTATAGCCCGGCGTTGTTCGGGTGTTATGAAAGCTTTAAAACTAATCCATAGCCCTGGAGCTCAGACTCTTTGGACTTTGTCACGAAAGACTAAAAAGCAATAGTTATTTCCAGTTAAAGCGAAACCATAGACTGAAAGAAAAATGAATGGATGTAAGGCAAATTTTGATTTCCTGGTATCGATATCAAATAAGTTTTTTTTGTCGTAAACTGAATTTTGAAGGCTAAATAAGTCCTCTGAGTAAATGGTATCAGGACTGAGACTAAAAACTACAATTATATCTACTTAGAGCCAAACCCGAAGCAAAAACTAAAACAAAAGGGCTGAAAAAAATACAGACATACAGGCAGATAAACAGACACACACACAAACATCTTGCCTTTTATATATATATATATATATATATATATATATATATATATATATAATCGATTTTCTGCACTAGTGTAAGAACTGCAACCTTGAAACTTCTGAATATCGTTTCTTATGTCTTTGTGTATGAGTGTATCAAATTTGATTAAAATCGGATCACTCCTTCTATAACCCGATTTTTCGATTATCGATTTTCGATATTTATCTGGGGTACCTCGACACAAACCTAGCCAAGAACACTCGCAGAGGCTTATAGTGCAACTGTGTAAATTTTCAAGAAAATCGGTTCAGCCGTTTCGGAGTCAATAGGTAACGGACACACACACACACACACGCACACACACACACAGACACACACACACGCACACACAAAGTTCCATTTATAAATAAATTTTGATTTTTTTTTGTTATTTTGTGTTTAATTAAAGTATATTTTATAAGTATAAAAATAGACTGACCGCTGTTGATATGTGGCAAGTAATACCGCTATTTGAGCGATATCATTTTTACAAGGTGAGCACCGCCTTTTTCTGTTTTGCGTTGAAAATTGAGACTGTTGGGTGTGGTGCAGTTGGTCAAAGTTCAGGAAAGTTGGTTTAAGAATGAACACATTCTGTAGAAAAGGTGTGTCTTCTTCTTTCAGGAAGCGAACTCCTTAACGCTTCATCGCCCGGCCTTTCCTCTGCCGACCACAACGTTATCTCTGAGTTTATAAAGTTTACATTTCTGAGTGTGTGCGTAAATCATAAAAGGTCATCGTTAATAAAGATCACTGCGTACGTCCCGTGCGGGAGGTTTCAAGGGTGTGCTACGCAAATTTGTGGCTACGTTTGCACCATCTGCTTCTAGATCACGTTTTGGACCCAGAATTGCCAAGCAGATTAATACTGTAGAATCCTACAGATCTAAACTTATACAAAAATTGGATACCAACTTCCTGTAAGTTTTAGAAGTTCAGCTCAAATGAAAGCTTGAAAATAGTGAGTCATTAAGTTCTGTCGCATTTCTGCCGAAATCTATAAATGGGGGAGTTGCAGAACTAATTTCAACTCAGGACCAAGTTCAACTCGGAACCAAGTTCAACTCGGAATCAATTTCAACTCGAAATCAATTACAACTCGGAATTAATTTCAACTCTTCAGAGTATAAATTAACTCCATGTTGAAACCAATTCCGAGCTGAAACTAGCTCCGAGCCGAAACCAATTCCGAGCTGAAACTAGCTCCGAGCCGAAACCAATTCCGAGTTGAAATTAGCTCCGGGTCGAAATTAATTCCGCAACCCAAAATTTCTGTTGGGAAGAAAAAATTCGGAAATATCAGGACGCTAGATATAAGCTTCAAACAGAGAATTTTACTGGAGTATTTAATGGTTTATGGAGTTTTTATAAGTATGTGCTGCTTTGTTGAACAGATTCCCTAGGGGATGCTTTCTCAATCACTTCACTCTTAAATTCTTCAAGTCGAGAATCAAACGTTATCTATCGCATCTGTCATCACAGCATACACTCGTTACTTCTTTTACGCCCTTACAACCACCTGCAATCTGAACAGTTTCTTTCCGAGAACTACTGCTTTGTGGAATAAAATCCCAAGAGGATGCTTCCTCGCTCACTTCACTCTTAACTTCTTCACATCTAGGGTCAAATATTATGGCTCTCCACAATGTCCAACCTTTGTAGCTCTTAGCAATAGTTGTCTTTATTCTTTCTTTTTTTTTTCACTTTTCTTTCTATTTTCTGTTCTGACATTCATTTTTACTGATCGATCTCGTCAAGTAGTCATATAAGTTTCAAATTCTTCGAGCCGTCTTTCCTCATTATGTGTCTCAGGAGTTTCAACTGTTTTTTCTGATTCTAGGCGTAAGTGTTCTTTTTGTTTCTATTTTCCTTAAAACGTTCACAGGCACTTAAATGACTGGGCAGAAATTTTTCTGTAGCAGGTTATTATTACTTTCTGCAGTAGACTACCCAATCTTTTCTGCTATTTAACCCATAGCTGGAGGGAAAAGATGGATGAATATCTTTCCCAAGGGTATTTACGCGTAAGTGAATACAACGAATATTTTCAATCTTTTCATTCAGATTCTTCAAGATCATCCCGCAGTAGGTTGCCATAACTTTCTGCAGTAGACTGGTTGCTAGCCAAAGCTAAATAACCCAATCTGTCCTATTATTTAATACATAACTGGAAAGAGAAGAGATAGATTATATTAAATTATTATATTAAGTATAATTAATGGAGGATCAGTTTATTACTTCATAACAATAGAAAACCGATCCCCCACTTTATGCCCATTAGAAGTTTTAATTGTTTCAATCTATTATATTCAGTGAGTCATTTAATGCCATACGTAATACACGCTTTGGGCGATCATGTCTCAAAAGAGACATGACTGACTGTGCAGAAGATTATCCCGCAGTAGGTTGCTATTGCATTCTGCGGTAGACTGGTTGCTAGCCAAGAACCCAATTTGTCCTGTTATTTAACCCATAATTGGGGGAAGAGACGGATTATTACATTTCCAAAGGGTGTTTGCGCGTAAGTAAATGTAAGAAATTCAAACTGGAATTCGAACTCTGCTTAAGTTTTGTTGTCATTATTTTTAAATTTTTAATTTTTTTCTAATTGTTCGAAATTTCGGTTGAATTTTTTTTTTTTGTCAGCGATTCACCTGAGGTTTACGTAATGTTATTCTGAAGAAAAAAAAACATTTCGATAAATAATGAATTTTTATCAGAATTGTTTTCATTTATTTCTTTGCTAATTATGATGATTTATAAAGTTTCAAACATCCTTTAAATTTCTTTCAGTTACTGAGTGTCTTTGGTTATTAATTTATTAAGTAAAGACTTTATTTATAAATCGAAAATTGAAGCTTAATACAAATAATTTAGAATTAAGATTTTAATTTTTTATGCTAAACTGCGCATTTTCTTTTACTATGGAAGCTTATAAAAGACTTATCATTAAAAACTTACGTGTTTTAAGGGTTGTTTCCCTTACGAAATTTTAAATTGGGTTATGTCATTTTTTTGGTTACCATACTTCCAGATGTGTGAATTAATTTACGACAGGGTTTATCATCGCCTACTTGAAATTCAACGATACAGACCTTTCTGATTAAGAAATAATTTTATTCTAAATTTCATGCTACAAATAAGTTAGATTTGTTTCAAATCAAGTTAATTTAACTTTAAATTTTCTAATTTTCGAAAAATAATAAGTGAGAAATGCATATTTTATTTTTCCAAGATATTTACAACCGAGAATTAACTTTTGTTTACAAATGTGTCGATCGCTGAAAAATGGCCGAAAAATTGAAATTTTAAAAAATCACAAAGTATTAGATTCTAATTAATATAATTTCTGTTTGAAATACACCCGAGTATTTTGCTTACTGGAAATAATAAATTTAATCATTTAGCTTTCCATTAAAACTAAAACTAAAGTTAAAAAAGAAACTATTTTTTAAAATTCAGTTGGAAACTTAGGTATCGAAAATGAGTGGCGGTACCGAACAGTTCTGATAGTCGCTTTTTAAAACAACAAATATTAGCGGTGTCGATGGAAAAACCGTCCTTTTGATACACCGTCTTAGATATTTTTTGTTCTTCCGGGCACGTAGGTTGATTTTTTTTAATCATTTCACACCAAGCAAGGCATTCCACTGCCACTATTGCGCTTGGGGCTACATAGGGGAAGGTAAAGAGGAGGAGTGGTTAGGTGTAGGAAATGTCAGAAGGAAGGGTGATAGATGGGTAAGGATACCGAGGATGAGGGTTGGGCAGATGGGAAGAGTGTTTGAAAGAATGGGAGCGAGTTAATGTGTTAGGAGGTGTCTATTGACCTTACATTTAAACTCCTGGAGATTGTAGCCGTCGGGGAAGCAATTATGATGTTTCCTTTCCGTGTCTGCAAGATCTCCTACAGATGGCAACGGTGGAGAATGATAAAAAAGGACTACAAATAAACTTTAAGAAAACTAAATGCATGCTCATTAGCAAAAGGTGCAACCCAAAATGCCAAACACAGGTGGGGGATACCAGAATAAAGCAAGTACAAAAATTTAAATACCTAGGAAGTGTTCTAACAGGAGATGGAAAGCGCGACACAGAGATCCGAAGGCGAATTGGCATGGCAAAGGACGCGTTCCAGAAGCTGAGTAAAGTACTAACACACAGGAAAATTTCACTAGAAACAAAGAAAAGAGTGCTGGATTGCTATGTGATGTCCGTTCTTCAATACGGCAGTGAATGCTGGACAATATCATCGAAAATGAGGACAAAATTGGAATAAGCGGAAATGTGGTTCTACAGAAGGATGCTGCGGATATCGTGGACTGAGCATGCAAGCAACGATGAGGTGTTGGTAAGAATGGCAACAAAAAGGAAATTAATACTGAGCATCAGGAAGAGACAACTGAAGTTTCTGGGACATGCAATAAGGAAGGAGAGCTTGGAAAACCTGATACTGACTGGCCAGATAGAAGGAAAGACAGAGGAAGGCAGCGGATAACATATTTGCAGGGCCTGATCAGGTGGATGACGGAACGAGGGTTGCCAGGAGTAACAGGAGCAAACATACTAGGAGCCACAAGGGATAGGGAGACGTGGAGAACCATGATCGCCTACGTCCTGAAAGGACAGGGCACATAGAAGAAGAAGAAGAAGAAGAAGAAGAAGAAGAAGAAGGTTGATGTTTGTCCATATATGCTTATTTCTTGCAATCCAATTTGACCCTTCCACATTTTTAATTGCGGTGCACGGCTGCTGCACATCCTCGGGTAGCTTTTTGCAATTTTTAATCTCTTTATGGTGTCAGGTGACCTGCAGAGCCAATGAAAAGCTTAAAAAAAGCTGACAGACAACAGATAAAGAAGTCACATATAAATTTGGATGGCAGATAGTCAGATTGGAGAGCCCCAGCTGAGGGCCAGTTCGCAAGGGCTTTATCTAGAAAGTATATTTTCTTGTGGTCACATACAAATACAACCACAAAAATAATCGCAATTTTTGTAATCTAAACTTATTTATAAATGTAACTGTGTCTGTGTGTCTGTGTGTGTGTCCGTTACCTAGAGACTCCGAAACGGCTGAACCGATTTTCTAGAAAATTTACACAGTTGAACTATAAGCGTCTGTGAGTGTTGTTAGCTAGGTTTTGTGTTGAGGTACTCCCGATAAATATCGAAAATCGATAATCGATAAAATCGGGTTATAAAAGGAGTGGTTCGATTTTAATCAAATTTGATACACACATAGACAAAGACATAAT
>JBBBDQ010002093.1:512500-695000 GCA_037127315.1 Ascarosepion bandense
TATCTATCTATCTATCTATCTATCTATCTAATCTCATTCTCTTCATATCTATCTATCTATCTATCTATCTATCTATCTATCTATCTATCTAATCTCATTCTCTTCATATCTATCTATCTATCTATCTATCTATCTATCTATCTATCTATCTATCTATCTATCTATCTAATCTCATTCTCTATCTATCTATCTATCTATCTATCTATCTATCTATCTATCTATCTATCTATCTAATCTCATTCTCTTCATATCTATCTATCTATCTATCTATCTATCTATCTATCTATCTATCTATCTAATCTCATTCTCTTCATATCTATCTATCTATCTATCTATCTATCTATCTATCTATCTATCTATCTATCTATCTGTCTAATCTCATTCTCTTCATATCTATCTATCTATCTATCTATCTATCTATCTATCTATCTATCTATCTATCTATCTATCTAATCTCATCATATCTATCTATCTATCTATCTATCTATCTATCTATCTATCTATCTAATCTCATTCCTTCATATCTATCTATCTATCTATCTATCTATCTATCTATCTATCTATCTATCTATCTATCTATCTATCTAATCTCATTCTCTTCATATCTATCTATCTATCTATCTATCTATCTATCTATCTATCTATCTATCTATCTCATTCTCTTCATCTATCTATCTATCTATCTATCTATCTATCTATCTATCTATCTATCTATCTATCTATCTATCTATCTATCTAATCTCATTCTCTTCATATCTATCTATCTATCTATCTATCTATCTATCTATCTATCTATCTATCTATCGAATTTTGTTAGCTGCTAGTGGTGCTAAATTGCCACCAAAATCAAGATGTCGATCATCGAACTCGAAAAATGTCACCCTTTGTTCACTATCAAGTCCTTTCTTACCCGCTGTCCGTGTGCGTATGTAGTTGTACATTCTCTGCTATTCCTGCTGCGTGCGATTGTTTGTAAGTGTACACGTGTATATGTATATAGGTGTGCATGTGTTAGTCCATGGAAATCTAGAAGGCGAGATTTTTGCAGTTGCAAAACTGCACTTATTTTTGCGGTGTCAGTCAGATGGTCGCCTCACCCCAGCCGTTCCTCTAAGCTGAAGAAAAACGGTTCCCAGATTCCAAGAGGAAGTTTTGTTTCATAAATCAAGTCGAACTTTAAAAGACCGTCCACTTATAGAAATTTTAAATAAGAGTTTTATTTCCTCAATGTCGTTTCGTCGTTTCAACGAGTCTGGATTTAGCGAGGAATAAAAGAGTTTCCAAGTGATTCAAAATGTCTTTTTGGTGCGAAACATTCTCATTTGCATTAGCGGAACTAATATCCAAGAGACGATAAATCATGGTGGCCGAGAATGAGAGGAAGGAGAAAGAAAGTGTGGAGTGGAGATAGAGAAGGAAAAGAGAGTAAGGAGGAAGAGAGAGAAAGAGAGTAGGGAAAAGGGTATAAAAGAGGGAAGTAAGAGAAAAAGTGAAGAGAGAAACTGAAAAAGAAAAAGACTGTACGGAAGGAGAGAGAGAGAGAGAGAGAGAGAGAGAGAGAGAGAGAGAGAGAGAGAGTAAGAAGAAGAAGAAGAAAAAGGAGAAGCTACGTTCAAATAGTTAAATCGTTTAATTGGAGGGTAAAAATGTTTCGTCAATCTTGAAACTTTTTGATTTCATTTTCAACCTTATCTTTTAAGTTTGACGTCCAAATAAAAACAGAAAGAAAAGAACAACAGACTGGAGTAAAGAGAGAGAGAGAGAGAGAGAGAGAGAGAGAGAGAGAGAGAGAGAGAGAGGTGGGGGAGAGGGAGTAAGAGAGGGAGAGAGAGAGGAAGAGAAAAATAAAGTGTAAGAGGGAGAGAGACGAAGAGAAAAATAAAGTGTAAGAGAGAGAGGGAGAGAAAAATAAAGTGTAAGAGAGAGAGAGAGAGAGAGGAAGAGAAAAATAAAGTGTAAGAGGGAGAGAGAGGGGGAGAGAAAAATAAAGTGTTAGAGGAGTAAGACAAAGACGCAGACAATGAGGCAAATTTGAAGAGTAATAAAGGAATAGAAAGCCATCAGGTAAACATGAGAGAAGAAAGAAAGAAAGAAAGAAAGAAAGGAAGAAAGAAAGCAAGAAAGAAATAGAAAGAAAAAAGCAAGAGTGACAGAAACAATGGCAAAAGAAAGAAAGAAAGACAGAAAGACAGAAAGAAAGAACGAAAAATAGAAACAATTGGAAAGAAAGAAAGAAAGAAAGAAAGAAAGAGAAAGAAAAAAGCAAGAGTGACAGAAACAATGGCAAAAGAAAGAAAGAAAGAAAGAAAGAAAAATGAAGGTGTTCAGTAAGTAATGACGTTTTATTAGTAATGTGGAATTCAGATTTATTTAGATATTATTCATCAAAAATGTGATGATTTCCATTTTCAATGACGGAACGCCCAACGGAAAAGCAAATTTTTGATTTCACGTTCAAAGAAATTTGTTTTTTCCCCGAAGAAAAAAAAATGTAAAAGACTCTCTTCAAGTTGTTATTTGTTTCTAAATATTTTGCTGCTTATGAGATGTTCAAGTGAAAAAAACAAAACAAATAAAAATCTCTCGCGGCCAAATCTGGTGTCTATGGAACAAAGTGCGTTGTAGTGCAGAGGGGGTATGGGCTCAGAATTAGGCAACTAACATAGAGAATGCTATGTAAACTGACACACACACACACACACACACACACACACACACACACACACACATATATATATATATATATATTCAGAAATTATAACATCCATATTATAATTTCTGAATAAATATTATTAGCTCTACTTTGCATTGAGCACTTTTTTTACCAATAGTGTTTCTTTGGATAAGGAATATTATTCCATCCATACGTACCCTATACTCGGATATATATATATATATATATATATATATATATATATATATATATATATATTTCTTGAAGAATTGTGCCCCTGAACTCTCCTCTATCCTTTCTAGTCTCTACAACCTCTGCCTATCTTCCTCCTGCTTTCTTGCCTGTTGGAAGTCTTCTTCTGTGGTTCCAATATTCAAGAAGACTGGTGAACCATCGGACCCCGCAGATTACCGCCCCATCAGGCTTCTTCCGATCTTCGGCAAAGTGTTCGAAGCCATTATCAATGCCGAGGTCGTTCAGCATCTCACAGCCCACGGGCTCCTCTCGGACAAACAGTATGGCTTCCGCTTCACCAGGTCTACTACTGATATGCTAACGATCATCACCGAGTATATATAACATGCTCTCGACAAGAATGGTGAAGCCCGAACCGTCGCCTAGGATATCTCTAAAGCGTTCGACAGAGTATGGCATGCCTACCTTCTACGGAAACTGCGAAGCTGTGGCATAACTTGACTTTTGTTGGACTTAATCCAGTCATTCCTCTCTAACCGCACACTGAAGGTGGTATTAAACGGACATGCCTCCCAGAACTACCCTACAAACGCGGGTGTCCCCCAAGGCTCTATCCTAGGTCCTACGCTCTTTCTAGTCTATATCAATGATCTCCCCGATATCATAAGATCACAAGTAGGCATGTAAGCCGATGATACCACAGTTTACTCTCGCCTCGATCAAAAACCTGGTGTTGGTGACAAGGCGAACCTCGCTGCCGAGCTTGAAAAGGACCTCCAATCCGTGGGGTAAGAAATGGCTCGTAAAATTCAATTCTTCCAAAACGAAGCTGCTGTCAATTAACCACCACAGACAACCGCACCTCCCTCACATTAGTATGGAACAGGCTTGCCTCCCAGAGATTAAAACACCACGCCTGCTTGGCCTGACACTCTCAGCGGACTTCAAGTGGAATGACTACGTCGAATCCATTGCTAAATCCGCAGCTATGAAAGTCGGCTCTCTGTGCAGGGCCCGGAAATTCTTTCCGCCTGAATTTATCCTGCACTTATATAAATCTACCATCCGCCCGTGTATTGAGTACTGCTGTCATATCTGGTCGGGTGCCCCTTCTATTCTCCTCGGGGTTCTTGACAGAATACAGAGAATAATCTGCAATGTGATTGATACCGACTTGGCTGACCGCCTGCAGTATCTCTCTCACCGGCGTGACGTGGCTTCCCTGTGCCTCTTCTATAAATACTTTCATGGCTTCTGCTCTGACGAAATTAAATCACTGGGGCCCCCTAGATGTGAATTTGCACGAGATACTAGATTGGCAACTAGGTCCCACCATTTTACAGTGAAACCGATGAAATGTAACCGCAATTTCTACTCCAACAGCTTCTTTCCTCCCACTTCCCGCCTGTGGAATTCCCTACCGCATGCTTGCTTCCCCGACGGATACAACCTCCAGGAGAAATGTAAGGTCAATAGACACCTCCTAATACACTAACTCACACCCACTCTCTCCAACTTTCACCCTATGTACATCCTAAGTAGTCTATCACCCTCCTGACATTTCCTATACCCAATCGCTCTATGTAAGCCCCTGCGCTATAGTGGCAGTGGAATGCCTTGCTTGTGGTGACACGACTAATATATATATATATATATATATATATATATATATATATATATATATATATTCATTTTTAAACGAGTTATTTCGCTACCTTGGTTTCTACCATGAGTGGTGTCTTTAGGCGATTTTTAATAACTTAGTTATTAAAAATTGCCTGAAGACACCACTCATGGTAGAAACCAAGGTAGCGAAATAACTCGTTTAAAAATTAAAAATATTCAAAAGTTTTACAATATAATTGTATAAAACACTTTTTAATACAGGTGTGTACTGGTCTAACCCTATTAGGATCCAAAACTAATTATTAATCAATCAACATATATATATACGTAATTTTCCAGTGTCTGAAAGCGCTTATTGAGGGTGGGCCGGAGGCTGATCATCTCTGGTCGGGTCGGTGCGGTGAGGGGGGTATGATGTTGAGAGACCCGAAACCCCCTAGTGATCCTCGCGATGACATCACTGACGACACTCTCTAGCGCCCCCATTACAGTGCGTATGTTTGAAATATATATATATATATATATATATATATATATATATATATATATATATATTAATGCAGGTTTCATTGAATAATATAGACAAGTTTTGTCTATTAATTTTGTGTAGGATCCGTTCGTACCGTCTGATATACTTGATGGTGATATCGTTGAAAGACAACAAAAAATCACAGTAATTGTTGATTTTTTTATCGGGTCTAAGCTTTCGGCTCCCATAAGCCATTATCAAAGAATAAATATTAACACACAGTAAACATAGAACATTTAAGCTATTAACAATAAAGAGAATTAAATAGAAAATACAAGTCCATCCCTACCGTGGCGGATGGCCGAAGACAGTGACAAAATAGTGGCGTTGTGGTCCCTGGTCTGATTACAGGCATTTGAGTACGTTATTGGAAATATCAAAATTGATCGTATTCAAACCAAATTTAAATTGTTTAATGTAGATTGCTTCCAGGATTTTGAGTTTCTGTTTATTATTTTTTATTAGAGCGTTTTTCTCAGAAGTCTGCGTTGATAACCGTGTTGTTTTCAATGTCGGAATATATTTGAATTGTCATTTAAGTGCAACGTCAGACGCCGTGAGAGCGAATTTGTAGTATGGCCAATGTAGATATTATTTAGGTTGTTAGAGATACATTCTCTAAATGGACATTTGAAATTATAAACTACATTGGCTTTTTGCAAATCAAGAGGGGAAGAGTCGTTGCGGACGAATGAATTGGATGTAGTGGATTTAGTGTAATATATAATAAACTTAATTCTTTTGTTAGAGTCTGTCGGAGAAATATTAGTGTTTATGAGTTTTTTTTAGGATATTTTCATCTAGTTGGTAGTTGGAGTGCATCTGGCTACGGTATAAGAGAGTGATATGTGTAGGATTGGTTGGGTTAGTATCATGTATTGGTTTTTCCATGTTAAGCTTTTTAAGAAAATATTGTATTTGTTCATCAACTATGTAGTTGGGAAAATTATTGTTGATGAATGTATGTTTTATGTTTTTTAGTTCACTGTGGAAGATCTGATTTGTAGATGAATTGACTTTTGCACGAGATAACAGATTTTTTTATAATGGCTATTTTGTAATAGTGGGGGCCATTCACTAATATAATTGAGTGTGGAGGGATTTTTGTTAGTGGGTTTTTTATACGGTGAGATAGTGAATTTATTGTCATCAGTGTTAATTAATATGTCAAGGAAAGGAATTTTGTTATCATTGTGAATATATATATATCTTTCTTAAAAAATAACACGTACCGAAACCAAACATCCCTTCCTACGCATTTTTGGAAGTTAAAGGATACAAACAAAAACCCCAAAGTAAAATAGAAGATTCTGGAAGAAACAAGAATATGTAAATCGTTCTACGACATCTGCCCTCTGTGCATGAATGCAAAGTTGTAGATTTAAAGATTCACTAAAAATAGGAAACTATTGAATCAACAAATATTTCTCTTTAAAATTTAATTAATCACAATGTTTCATTTATAACTTATGCTCCAATATAACTTAAAAATTATTTTACTAAAATAAATGATCCACACAATGCTTATTTGGTTTTCTTAACTACAATATACCTTAGTATACCATACTTATTTATAATTATAATTCTAACCTAAAGATTCCAGCCCCTTTACTCATGAGGTAGTACAAAAATCAAATTAAAAAAAATCCAACCTGGTTTTAAAAATTATTGTCTACCCATTTAAACAATATATGTCCTCACTATGTATTTTATCCAGAAAAAATATTTTTCTTTAAAATTTAATTAAATAGAATGTTCCATTTATGACTTATGCTTCAATAGAATTTATAAATTAAAAATTATTTTACTAAATTAACTAACCCACACAATACTTATTATTGTCTACCCATTTAAATAATGTCGAGTCCCACTATGTATCTTACTCAGACAAAATGAAAAAGTGACATGTCTTGACACCAGACAATTCTGCTTCTTTTCGCGACCCAAAATCTTCAGCTTCATGCTTACCTAATTCTCATTTTAGATTGAACAATATTGACACACCTACAAGCATATTCACCAAATACAAACCCTTCAGTTTCTAAATAACAATGAATTCGTCTTATATTTTCTAAAAAGATCATTTTCACAATTTATTTTAAACTATCACCTGAACAAAAACAATATTGTTTTTAAACATGAAAAAATTTCTTTAGTGATATAATCTAAACTTATTTATAAATGGAACTTTGTGTGTGTGTGTCTGTGTGTGTGTCCGTTACCTATAGACTCCGAAACGGCTGAACCGATTTTCTTGAAAATTTACACAGTTGTACTATAAGTGTCTGCGAGTGTTCTTAGCTAGGTTTTGTGTCGAGGTACCCCCGATAAATATCGAAAATCGATAATCGAATAAATCGGGTTATAGAAGGAATGGTCCCATTTTAATCAAATTTGATACACTCATAGACAAAGACATAAGAAACGATATTCAGAAGTTTCAAGGTTGCAGTGTTTACAATAGTGCTAAAAATCGATAATATATATATATATATATATATAAGGCAAGATGTTTGTGTGTGTGTCTGTTTATCTGTCTGTATGTCTGTATTTATTTTTTTCAGCCCTTTTATTGTAGTTTTTGCTTCGGGTTTGGCTCTAAGTAGGTATAATTGTAGTTCTTAGTCTCAGCCATGATACCATTTACTCAGAGGACTTATTTAGCCTTCAAAATTCAGTTTACGACAAAAAAATCTTATTTGATATCGATACCAGGAAATCAAAATTTGACTTACATCCATTCATTTTTCTTTCAGTCTACGGTTTCGCTTTAACTGGAAACGACTATTGCTTTTTAGTCTTTCGTGCCAACGTCCAAAGAGTCTGAGCTCCAGGACCATGGATTAGTTTTAAAGCCTTCATTACGCCCGAGCAACGCCGGGTTATACTGCTAGTAATAATAATAAGAATACTAATAAAAAAAGTAATAGGACTTTACAATAGAAGTAGCACAGACAGAACAATCAAAGGTAATCACCCAGACATCGTGATCAAAGACTACAAAAACAGAATTTTTCTTGACATGTTAGTCTCTGCAGTCAGTTATGGATGTGCATTGTGGCGCAGTGGATATCGGCTTGGAAGGAGAAATTGAAGAGCCGAGTTCGAATTCCAGTCAGATTCGTTGCATTCACTTACGCGTAAATATCCTTGGGAAATGTATTAATCCGTCTCTTACCTCCAGTTATGGGTTAAATAATAGAACAGATTGAGTTCTATGGCCTTGGCTGGCAACCAGTCTATCACAGAAAGTAATGGCAACCTAATGTGGGATAATCTTCTGCTCAGTCAGTAATGTCTTTTTCGAGACGTGATCGCCCAAAGCGTGTTTCACTTATGGCACTTAACTGACTGACTGAATATAATAGTTGGAAACATAATTAAAACTTCTACTGGGCAGAAAATGAGAGATCAGTTTTCTATTGTTATGAAATAATAAACTGATCCCCCACTAATTATACTTAATGTAATATAATCTATCTCTTATCGTTCCAGTTATGGGTTAAATAATAGGACAGATTGAGTTCTATAGTCTTGGCTCGCAACCAGTCTAACACAGAAAGCAATGGCAACCTACTGCGGGATAATCTTCTGCCCAGTCAGTCATGTCTCTTTCGAGACATGATTGCCCAAAGCATGTATCACGTATGGCACTTAAATGACTGACTGAGTCTCTGCAGACTGTAATGCATCTTTGAAGATCTTCAAACCAACTATCAAAACACAAAGATCTTAAAGTTTAAATCTAAAACAATGTGGCACATAAAGACATCAATAATTTCAGTTGAAGTTGGAGCCCTCGGATTAATTGGAAAAGGTTCTGATGGACTCATTGAAGGGGTTCTTGGAAGCGCTTGCCTAGAAAAAAATACAAAAGAATTGTTCTCACAAGTTCACCTTACACTTTACGAAGGGCTTTATCTATGTAAAATGGGTGTCGTCTTTGCTTGTTATTTATTTTTTTTACAAAGAGGTTCACTGAAAATGTCATGATACTATTTCTGATCTTAGGTCTCTGGTTGAAATCCAGAAAGAAATGAATACACAATAATAATAATAATAATAATAATAATAATAATAATAATAAGAAGAAGAAGAAGAAGAAAGGGGCATAAAAGTGAGAAAGAGAAAAGACAGGGTAAAGAAGGAAAAAAAAAACAAAGAAAAGTAGGAAGCGAAGAAAAACGGAATCCTTGGAAACATTAACAAAGAAGAGTGAATTTTGGGTAAAACTTGGCCGACAAAAATGCTGCGTTTGCTTTTGTTCAGTTCATTTTGGGAAGGACCAAATTCCTATTGATTTGCTGTTTCAGACACTGATCATTGCTTGTCTTTCTTGTCTTTTTTTATTCTTTCAAAAAAAAAAAACTTAAAAAAAACTTAAAAGAAAAAACAGCAATTAAATAAACGAAAAGATGAACAAAATCGGCAATAAATCATTTCGAAAATAGTTTCGTTGCTGAAATCGGAAGTTACAATTGAAGTAAAATGGTGCCAGCATCTCAGCCAACCCAAATTGGGGAAAATTTAGATGTGAGATGCTCAAAATGAAAAAACCGTTTGGTTTATAACAGTAAATAAATTAAGGAAGATATTTACTCAGTTTACTTAGTTTTTTGTTCGGCACAAGTTTCTACTAGTGGGGTGGGAGGATCCTTTGAGAGAATTGAACACATTACAGTGCAGATGTGCGTTCTAGGTCAGTCAGTCAAGTTTCTTTCGAGACATGATCACTTAAGCGCGTATCACGTATGGCACTTCACTGACTGACAGCAGGAATGGCCTGTGAGATTAACAGCAGGTACTGTATAAATTTAGTAAATATTGTAACATAGAAAAAAATTAGCTATCTGTAGCAAGACTTGAACCGATTTAAGATGCATCTAAACACTGAATAAACATAAAGAATTTCGAAACAGAAGGCAACCTGTAATAAACGAGTTATATGGCGGGAACAAGACAACAAAAGGTGAAATAAACGGGAAGAGTGAGGAAGCCTATTGGGAAAATATTTTTTAATCAGTCCATCCCAACCAAGATGATAACAAAACCAATGAAAAAAAAAAACAAAAAACAAAAAAAAAAATGCAACATTATTGAGGAGTAAACAGAATAAAGAGAATTTTATACAAAAAGACATAAAGTGACAATTGGAGTTGAATTTAAATTATGGAATATCGTAGTTGACAAGAAAGCAAGAATCCAGAAGATGTTTCCACAAGCGAGATTCTGTAACTCGAGTCAGTCAGTCAGTCAGTCAGTCAGTCAGTCAGTTAAGTGCCATACGTGATACACGCTTGGACGATCATGTCTAGAAAGAGAAATGACTGACTGGGCAGAAGATTATCCTGCAGTAGGCTGCCATTGCTTTCTGGGGTAGACTGGTTGCCAACCAAGGCTATAGAACCCAATCTGTCCTATTATTTAACCCATAACTGGACGGAAGAGCGAGATTAATACCTTTCCCAAGGGTATTTATGCATAAGTAAATGCAAGGAATTCAACTGTTATTTGAACTCGTCAACTCGATTTGTCGTTTCGAGTCAGTATCCACTGCACCACAAAAAGCAATGGCAATCTACTGCGGGAAAATCTTCTGCCCAGTCAGTCATGTCTCTTTCGAGACATGATCGCCTAAAGCGTGTATCACGTATGGCACTTAACTGACTGACTGATCACGGGAAATGAACTCGGAAGAAAACCGGTATGAACATCACCCAGACCCGGTTACAGACAAAGGATCTGTAAAAGATTTTATGAGACTTTACAAGATACACAGACAAAACAATCAAAGCTAATCGCCCAGACATCGTGATAAAAAAAACTACAAGAACAAAATGCGTTTTCTTTTTAACTTGGTGACCCACGCAAACTGTAATATATTGTTGAAGATCCTAAAAAAATACAAAAATACAAGGATCTAAAAAATCTAGCACATGTGGACATCAATACTATCAGTTGTGGTTGGAGCTCTCTGGTTGATTGAAAAAAAAAAAAAGGTTTCATTAAAGTTGTAGCAGAAGACAAAGTTTAATAAGTAAAATAAAAATCGTTTTAAATTCCCCTGTAAGTATCATTTACTTTGGATATCCTTAACATTAACATCAACGTTCTTAAGAATAAGTCAATTAGCTAACCTCGTTTCTGAAACAGAAGTTCAAAGAACCAGTACCAAAGCAAAGGACAGTCCTATACACTAACTGCATTCCCCGATCATTTACAGGCCTTAGTATAAATCCAGAGAAAAATAAGAGTTCAACGTTAGCCTCCTCTACCCTTTCGGAAGAAAGCGAAACAATCTTGTCTACTCTAACCGCCAAAGAACTGATCAAGACGACTTCATGATACAAAGAAATAGGGGTTTATCTCTCTCTCTCTCTCTCTCTCTCTCTTTTCCAATGTATCGCGGTCAACAAACTCTATTTCACAAGAAAGATACAAATTTATAGGCAAAAGAATATAAACCTTCCAAAAGACAATAAATAAATAAATAAATAAATAAAAGAAAGAAAGAAAAAAAAACGTTAAGTGCTCGTTCAATTTAAATGTAAAAAACAACCTTTGTTGTGTCACCTCCTCAAGTGTAAGGGATTTTGAGCAGTTTCAAATGGCAATTTTCGTATTCTTCCATTGATGTTTATCAATTTAACTTTCTGCAGTTTAGCGAGAAAACTTCCCGCCATTTTTATGCTGTACCTATAAAAAAAGAAGGAAAAAACAGACAAACAAAAAAACAAAAAGAACCCCCCCCAAAACTCAGGTAATTGTCTTATAAAAATAATTGTATCTCAACAAAAGGAATTCAGGCATGCTTACATCGCCTGTTGAAAAGTCGACAATCATTCTGAAATCTGTCATAACTGGTTTTTACTCAAAAACAAGGCTTTGGCAAAGGCTCAGTCAACTCATGTCGAATGACAAAATAGCCGACGCCATTTTAATCCGGTAACCGACAAAGCGATTAGTGATTGTTGAAAAAAAAATATGTATATAAAACAGATAAAAAAAAAAAAAAAAAAAAAAAAAAAGGATTGAAAAGAAAAGGAAACGAAAGGAAATTCTCAAACAATCAAGAGTTATGTCTCAGTGGCCTGGGGTATTTCTCTCTCTTTGAGGACTATTTCTATCTATCTATCTATCTATCTATCTATCTATCTATCTATCTATCTATCTATCTATCTATCTATCTGTCGCTTTAGTCTCTTATCTATCTATCTATCTATCTATCTATCTATCTATCTATCTATCTAGTCGACTTTAGTCTGCTCGTATCTATCTATCTATCTATCTATCTATCTATCTATCTATCTATCTATCTATCTATCTGTCGACTTTAGCCTGCTCGTATCTATCTATCTATCTATCTATCTATCTATCTATCTATCTATCTATCTATCTATCTGTCGACTTTAGCCTGCCTCGCTATCTATCTATCTATCTATCTATCTATCTATCTATCTATCTATCTATCTATCTATGCTCCCTTTCCTATCTATCTATCTATCTATCTATCTATCTATCTATCTATCTATCTATCTATCTATCTCTTTCTTCTACATTTTTTCTCACTTTTATGATTTCTTTCTTTTTTCTTACTATTTTATTTATATTCTTCTTTTTCTCACTTTTCTTCAAAATCTTTCTTTCTTTCTTTCTTTCTTTCTTTTTTTCTTTCTTTTATTTCTCAGTTTCATGCTTTCTTTCTTCTACATTTTCTCTTCTTTTCTTTTTTTGGTTTCTTACTTTTTTCTTTCTCACTTTCACAGTTTTTGTAAATTTTTCTTTCTTTCTTTCTTTCTTTCTTTCTTTCTTTCTTTCTTTGTCTCATGCTTTCTTTTATCTCCTTTTACTTCTACTTTATCTCTTTGTCCTTTCTTTCTTTCTTTCTTCTACATTGAAATCTGTTAACATCAATCCCCAATACAGCCTGCCAGCTATCCTCACCACCTCACACACTCTTTCGCCACGTTCTTTACCACCACGGCAATAATAAAAGGCAGTAGTCTTTCGGTTCAGGCCCTTCCATTTATGATCCACCTTCTTACGTTTATTGACATAAAAAAATACCACTGCTGAAGACCCGTGCATGACGACTTTGGGCATCGACTTGATCAACTTGCCATATTTGCTTCTCTCATCGTCATATTTCTTCTTTTTTTTCTTGATGGACATCGTCTCCAACGACAGAAGTATTTCGCTACATTAATTTCGCCTCAGTGTAGCTATATAGCAAGACAGTGTGTGTGAGAGAGAGACAGTGCTTGTATAAACAGGGTCGAACTATAAAGAGTCACACCCATATTAGAAATGAAAGAACGTAGCTAGATCAGAGAGAGAACGCCGACAAATAGGTCAGTTCGACGAACCTATTCACACACGCACATACTGGGACAATGTCAAATGTACACACACTCTCTCTCTCTCCATCTGTCTCACAGAGAGACACACGCACACACACACAAATATATATATATATATATATATATATATATATATATATATACTACACAAGAACAAACATGACCTCTACAACAAACTGAAAGATGTAACTACCCCAAACCAACTGGAAGATATTATGCTCAGACTGTCCACAATCACCGAAAAATCCGAAGTTCAACACCATGCTAAAATTGTAAAAAAAACTAAATTCACTATACAATGGGAATGGCACGATCACTCTCCCCAATAAACTCGATAAAATCATCAACCTTTCCAATCACGAACTAACTAAACACCAAAAAGAACGACTCAACCTCGGACCTAACTGCCATATATACCGTAAGTACAACCAGCTCACTAAAAAAATTGAAATCGAAACACTCTATCAAAGCATCACTAAACTACAAGACAAAAAACTTATAACAACTAAACCCGAACTAAAAGACCTACTTAAGGCCGAGGCACTCAAGGATCACCATGATAAAAGCCGAATTGAATTCTATCCAAACAACTAAAAAGTGCTGCGCACAAACTACGCAGCCACCTCCACATAATTGTAAAAAAAGCCGACAAGGCTAACATTTTTGTCGTACTTAACAAATCCGATTACAACACAAAACTTATAATAATTAGAAAAGGGGACCTAAAGGAGATCCCATCGCAATACCATCTATTTGTGTATAAATATTGCCTAAGGGATCGTGAAAGGGTATTTGTGTGGTGCATGCTAATAATAGTTTTTTTAATATAGTGGGTTTAATATTGATTGATGGGAGAGTAGCATGGTTGTATACATCACGGATAATGATGTCAATTGTTTCCTGGATGGGAACATTTGTGAATAAGTTTTGGACATCCAAAGATGCAATTATTTGATTCTTAGGTTTTACGGAATGGAGAATCTGTAAAAATTTTCTAATTATTATATGGCAAATCTAGAAAATAAAATAATTAATGACAACAATAAACCCTCTATATATGTAAGATACATAGATGACATCTTTGTTTTAGCTAAGAATATCGATCAAATTAAATATCTTAAAAACAAATTTGAAAGTCACTCCGTCCTCAAATTTACATTAGAACTTAATATTAATAACAAACTCCCATTCCTTGATGTATTCATTGATTCTAGCACACATAAATGTACTACTTCTCTATATAGGAAACCAACTAGCATAAATTCGTGTCTTCTTAATTATAATAGTGAATGCCCCCAACGATATAAGTTAGCTGTTATAAAAAACTTACTTCAACGCACACAAATGATATCTTCTTCCAAATCTATATTTTATAAAGATTTACACAACATTAAGCAAACACTAGTCAATAATGGATTTCCTAATTCCGTTATTGATCAACAAATTAAAATGTATCTCAACAAAATTAACAATAGCTCTAACAATAATGATAATATTAATAATAATGGTTTACATCAAAATAAACATAACACTATTAACTTATACTATTGCAACCAAATACATAATAATTACAAACAAGATGAAAAACTCTCAAAAACATAATACGTAGAAATGTTAAACCAGTCGAAAGTAATAATCAAATTAAACTCATTATATATTATAAAAAGTTTAAAACAATTGACCTCATAGTCTATAATAACCCAACAGGCACTAAACTAAATTCTTTACAAAAAACCAATGTAGTGTACCAATTCACATGCCCATTCAGAGATTGCATCTCTGATACTAATCAAAAACCTAGTACATATATTGGTTTTACCACAACCACGCTCTCCCGTAGACTTACATGTCATCTTTCTGATCAGAGTACTATTAAACAACATTTCTCTGAAAAACATAAACATGTAGGTAATATCAGACAGATTTTGGTCAACAATACGGTGATCCTTACTCATACACACAGTAAGAGGAACCTGCAGATATTGGAGGCCATGTACATCAAATCAAAACAACCAACACTCAATAAAATCAACTTTAAAACAGGAAATAACATATTACATTGCATTTGACTACATGGTTTTGTTGTCATTTCGCGCTATCCCGCGGTGTGACGTCATAAAACCGCATCGCAAACTTAAGAACTGCGTTTATTATTTTTGGTAACTATTGCCGTTGCCAAGCGGAGTTTTATGTCAACACAAAATAAAATCGTCGGTGATGGTGGATGTTATCGTGTTACCATCTTAATAACCTCTCTGAAGATGGCTCATGTGAGCTGAAAGCTTAGAACCAAATTAATAAAAAAATATCCAAATGTTGGAGAATTTTTGTCTTTAAATTCAACTGAAATTAAAGCAAAAATACGACGTTTAGAACGGCTCATGATTAAACATAATAGACATTCATTGTCTCTTATATTTAACAGTATATGTTTAGAAAATTATTTACTGCCTCGATACACTAAATTTGTATATATATATATATATATATATATATATATATGCTAGCTGGAAAGTTCTCGGCATAAGAATCTCATGTGTGCTAAATTTGTTCATATTTGGTGACGTGGATAAATATGACGATAAATTTTTAACTTCTCACGTACATGAATAAGAAGCAAAAAGAAAAAATACAGTAATGAGCTGTTTTTGTTGTTATGTTAATAGCTAGCCTTCATGCTATTAAAAAAAATAGATGAAAATTTGTTAAAACTTATAATTTTCCCGGCATCACGTGGTACAATTAGATTCAGAAAGAAATTATTTGCGACATCCAATAAATATTTTTTTTATTGTTTTGCAGAATACACTAAAAGTTACGCTTTTATAGACACTCTCTTTCACTCTCTCTCTCTCTCTCTATATATATATATGTATCAGCCTGTATTTTATGTGAGAGATGCTTTCTTTAATGTAGTTACCTTCATTCATTTTCAATACCTAAATTTTAAATTGAAGTTTTAAAAATAAAGTTTTCTTGAAACTTTAATTTTAGATTAATTGAAAGCTAAATGAACGAATTTGCGAATTCCAGTAAGCAAAATACTTCGGTGTTTTTCAAACAGAAATTATATTAATTAGAATCTAAAATTTTTCAATTTTAAATCTTTTTTTAATTTTCGGCCATTTTCGAGCAATCGACATCTGTAAACAAAAGTTAATTCTCGATTTTAAAAAATGTTGCAAAAGTAAAGTATACATCAGTGACACGTTATATTTGGAAAAATAGCAACTTTAAAGTTAAATCAATCTGATTTGAAGCAAATATAACTTGTTTATGGCAAGAACTTTTTTTTTTAATTTTTTTTATAAGCGTTTCACCCCGAGCAAGGCATGTCACTGCCACTACTGTGGCTTTAGAATAAAAGCATTTCTTCATCACGGAGGTTTGGTTCGCTGACATTTCAAGTAGGCGATGACAGCCCTGTCATCAAACATTTTGCACATCTAGCCAAGTACGGTTGACAAGAATTGGCACAAATTTATAAAACCTATGTGAACGTTTCGTAAAAGGAACAACCATTGAAACACGTGACCGTTTAATAATATGGTAGTTATGGGCTATCATGAATTAAAAAAAGACAGATATTTGCACATACATACACAAGATTTTTATTATTTTAAGAATTTTAGTGCGAGAAGATATGTATTAACCTTTACAATTTCCAATTAGTAAATATAATCTTCACTTATTAACTTGATAACCTAATATGGACAGGGAACAGAAAAAATTTAAAGTAATTTTTAAACTTTATAAATTATTTTAATTAAAAAATAAAAATGAAAGCAATTCTTGTAAAAATTCATTATTCACGGAAAATTTTTTCTCTTCAGACTATGATATTCTTAATATATATTATTTATAAAAGCAATTAAATCTTATCTAAATTTTAAAAAATGGCATTGTTTTGTTGTATTTTTTATTTTACTATTCGGAGCAGATTTTCGAAAAGGTAGCAACTTTTTGAAGAAAAAAAAAGGTGATTTATATTTAATTAATGAAATAAGATTTGCAGAGAGTAGAGGATTTCTAAAAAAATTAGGAAAATAATTTGAGGTGGGATAATACATGTAAAAACGTAATACGTGTTTCAAGGGTTTGTTCCCCTTACCGGAAAACTATTCTGAAAGAAACTTTTTCGGCAGTGTACAATTCTTTCATTTCACTTACGCGTTTTGTGTGTATGTTTCAACATTCAACAAGCGTTGCAAATTCTCCCTTCAAAATTTAAAAGTTTTATTTTTTTTAATTCCTCGTTTCCGCATTTTTTAAAATTTAAAAGACTTAACAGACCTGCCAATTTCTTTTTTTGCTTATCCAAAATATGCCGAAGGCCTGCATGAAATACTCAATGGTAACATAGTTGGCTAGACCATCAGACAAATTTGGACATTTGATGGTATAAACTGTGATTATGTTGTAAACATCATGAGTTTTGTAAATCCTTTAATAGGATTTCCTTTTTTTTTATTTTTTTATTTTTAATCGTATCACCCCGAGCAAGGCGGTAACGCCACTGATGTGCAGGGGGCTACGTAACTGTGAAAAGATTGGAAAAGAGAAAGCCGGAAACCACATCCTAAACAGGGAACAAGGGATGAGCCTCTTAACCTGTTCAATAGATGTGGGTGGAGTGTGAACCGGGCGATAGATAGATCTATCTACTCCAATTAATAGATAGATAGATCTATCTACTCCTATCTCAACGATATATTTGACGACTATCAATTGAACAAATACAAAGTTGGTGCTATGTTATTCAGGATCCATAATCATCATTATTCGTAGCCTTGTGTCAGACTAAGAATGAGTCTTGAGATTCTTGATGCGCGTAATTATGATAAACGCAATTTTATAGCAGGTTATTTAATTCACTTTATATGGCTTGGGTTATTTGGGCACCTCAAGGGTTATTTGGGCACCTCAAGGTGATGTAATGTTTAGCAAGCTTGTCTCTCTAAAAACATTGCAATTGAGTAGTGAGTGCGATCTTTACTGGGTGCTCCATACTTTCGGCCTTGTGTCACATATTAGCTGCCTTTAGAAAATCACCATATGGTTTGGGTTCTTTGTTTTTGATATCGGGATAATTGGGTTCTCTATGGATGTGCGTCGTGGCGCAGTGGATATCAGCTTGCAACGAGAAATTGAGGAGCCGAGTTCGAAATCCTTGCATTCACTTACGCACAAAGACCATTAGGAAAGGTATTAATCCGTTGTTTTCCTCCAGTTATGGGTTATATAATAAGACAGATTGAGTTCTATAGCCTTGACTGGCAACCAGTCTACCGCAGAAAGCAATGGCAACCTACTGCGGGATAATCTTCTGCCCAGTCAGTCATGTCTCTTTAGAGACATGATCGACCAAAGCGTATATCACGTATGACGCTTAACTGACTGACTGAATATAATAGTTGGAAACATAATTAAAACTTTTACTTGGTAAAAAGTGGGGATCGGTTTTCTATTGTTATGAAGTAATAAACTGATCCCCAAGTAATTATGCTTAATATAATAATGTAATATAATCTATTTCTACTTCCACTTATGGGTTAAATAATAGAACAGATTGGGTTCTATAGCCTTGACTGGCAACCAGTCTACCGCAGAAAGTAATGGCAATCTACTGCGGAATAATCTTCTGCCCAGTTAGTTATGTCTCTTTCGAGACATGATCGCCCAAAGCGTGTATCCCGTATGACACTTAACTGACTGAATAGTTGAAAACATAATTAAAACTTCTACAGGGCATAAATCGGGGGATAAGCTTTCTATTGTTATGTAGTAATAAACTGATCCCCCACTAATTTTACTTAATATAATAATGTAATATAATCTATCTCTTCTCCTTCCAGTTATATGTTCAGTAAAAAGACAGATTGGGTGCTGTAGCCTTGGCTGGCAACCAGTCTACCGCAGAAAATAATGGCAACCTTTTGCAGGATAATCTTCTACTCAGTCAGTCATGACTCTTCTGAGACATGATCGCCTAAGCGTGTATCACGTATGGCACTTAACTGACTGAGTTCAAAAAGATGCTCTTCGTGACGAAGCAGAAGAGATGAGTCGTTAAAAATAGTAGCCTTTTCGTCTATTGACGGGGCTCCTTATAAATCCAAATAACAATCGCATTTAAACTGAGTGGGAGAACACAAGATTCAGTGAAATCAACCAACATCAGTGCTTCTACCTCAGTGGCGAGAATTCGTTGCTGGCAATGTTTATTTTCCACAATAGGTAGACAAATAGATAAATGGGTATATTCATTTCCAGGGTATGCAAAAGTAGGTATACAACACAAAAAGACAAATATCCTTTACATATCCCCAGAAGAAGTCCATAGGATTGAGTTCCGCTGAACTTATTATACATTATTTTCCAAAAAGTCAAACAGTCATAACCATATATATATATATATATATATATATATATATATATATATATATATATATATATATATATATATTGTACTACAATAAACACTGTTATCATAGTTTGATAAAACTACGAAAAACAATATTTTTCTTTCCTGAAGTGGGCATAGATCCTATCTATCTATCTATCTATCTATCTATCTATCTATCTATCTATCTATCTATCTATCTCAGTCTTCTTCATATCTATCTATCTATCTATCTATCTATCTATCTATCTATCTATTTCAGTCTCTTCATTTTCTTTCTTTCTATCTATCTATCTATCTATCTATCTATCTATCTATCTATCTATCTATCTATCTCAGTCTCTTCATTATCTATCTATCTATCTATCTATCTATCTATCTATCTATCTATCTATCTGCAGATAGTCCTGTTTCTCTGTATCACAGTTCATGGGACTGTCTACAAATGACTATATTATGCTCTCATTACAATTGAGATCTCTAGAGAAGAACATTTTTAAAACAGTTTCCACTTCTGCGATATAAGCATTGCTCTTCAGAAATTAATCGAGTTCTTTTGGTGACTGACGTGTGTATACACTGCTTATATACAACACGTTAAAATTTCCCTTCTCTGATTGCATTTGCTTGCTTCGGGGGCAGCGACTCCGACTGACACCAAATCGGTCGAGTTTCGATCCTGGCCAGAAGCAAGTGGATGTGTCTCGCTCGATCACCGAAGTTAAGCAACGTTGAACCTGGTCAGTACTTAGATGGGTGACTGCTTGGGAATACCAGGTGCAATAAGCATTTAATGACGGATGTGCGTTGTGGTACAGTGGATATCGGCTCGGAAAGAGAAATCGTTGAGCCGAGTTCGAATTCCAGTTGAATACCCTGCATTCACTTAAGCACTGGTACCCTTCTCTCCAGTTATGGGTTAAATTACAAGGGTAGGACTTGGGGACCCTGCCCTTAAAAACAAATCTCAGTGAATCTTGATACTCGAAAAGAAAGTATTACTAAACATAAAATCTTATATAAAAACAACAATAAATTGTTGAAAAAAAAGGTATTACCAGCAAATAAATAAATAAAAAAATTTAGTTGGCAATAAATAACCCGCCGAGGTTGATTTGCCATAAAAATAAAACAACCAACCAACTTATCAGAAGAAATAGTCGTTTTCAGATTTCAAACGGCTCTATGCCATATTGAGATACGAGAATGCAAAACACAAAGCGACAACGAATAATTGCAGTTTTTTGTTTCCGGAGATGACGAATTCAGTCAAAACACCACTTTTCCTACGTTTAATCGATGAGTTAATTTGACTGGCGACATAAAACGATTTCAGTTGCATTAAAAACACTTTTAAAATTACGCTTTTCCTGCTGAATTTCTTTGATTCATGAAGTCGATTGTTTTGTTCTTCCCCCATTTTCTCAATCACTTCCTTTCCATTGGTTTAGCAGACGACTTCCTGGTTAACAAAAGGCCAGTTTCCCGCCTTTTATTTTCTCCGTTGCCTTCTTTCCTTTCTTTCTGTTGATCAGTCAATCATTTTCATCAGTGGAATGATTTGATGGACAACTTTCTTTATGTATTCACTCCGTTTCTTAACCGATGAAATAATCTTTTTTATAGTAAAATCAACACCTTTTTTCTTTCATTTCATTTGTCCAAATGATTGTTGTATGTTTCCTACACAACTTTTTCACCGATTCATTTTCTTTTCTTTTTTGATTAGGTTTTTTTGTAGGCCCTTTAGCCGTGTTTCACTGTGGGACATCATAGACTTAGGATTTTATGAATTATGCCCTTTCTTTCATTTAAAAAAAAATCTGCTATGTTCGTTATATTATTATCATTAATGATTTCCAACGACTATTATTCTCCACGATTGCCTAAAGTCATATATGCCAAGTCTAAGTTTTCTACAAAAAAGCAAAATAACAATTTCTCCATCAGTGGCTTTTACTGCAACTATGCTGAGCAGATCTTAGTTACAGTTTCTGGGAGACTCCGTGTTATCTCGCGTGAACATCAGTCTGAACAAAGCCAGGACGCTCAAACCCTCGGTCACTATGACTTGAAACTTCGAGCTTGCACAACTATCAACGGCCCCCCAAAGGATTCTGTTGACCCAGTTCAACTCACAAGGCTTCAGTTAATCCGTCGTAGGGTTTCAGGTATTTTCAAAAGTTGCTGCACGCTGGGGTTGCCTCACCGAGACCGGTAATATGAAGAAAGCACCTTCATGGCAAATCGTCCATGGAAAGTTCGAACCCGGGTTTCATAGGGTCGCTGCAAAGCAGGAGGTTGAATGTATATATAGATAGATGGATAGGCTCTGTGGTTAGCTGGTTGGCGTAGTTCTGCATAGATAGAGGGTGAGGTTCAATGCAAAGCTGGATGGTTATGGCCAGTGCATAGGTAGATGGAGAGGTTTTGTGAAAAGCTTGATGATGACGTTAAGCGGGTAATTGTAGAGCGAGTTATTGCTTAGATGAACGGAGAGGTTCGATGCAATTATGAAAGCGGAGCTGGATAGACAGAATCTGCATAGCTAGATGGTGAGGGTCAGTACATAGATGGACAGATGGTAAGGGTCAGGGCATGGATGGACACTTGGTGAGGGTCAGTGCATAGATGGACAGATAGTGAGGGTGAATGCATGGATGGACAGAATAGTAAGAGTCAGTGCATATATGGACAGATGGTAAGGGTCAGTGCATAGATAGACAGATAGTGAGGGTCAGTGCATAGATGGACAGATAGTGAGGGTCAGTGCATAGATGGACAGATGGTGAGGGTCAGTGCATAGATGGACAGATAGTGAGGGTCAGTGCATAGATGGACAGATAGTGAGGGTCAGTGCATAGATAGACAGATAGTGAGGGTCAGTGCATAGATGGACAGATAGTGAGGGTCAGTGCATAGATAGACAGATAGTGAGGGTCAGTGCATAGATGGACAGATGGTGGGGTCAGTGCATAGATGGACAGATAGTGAGGGTCAGTGCATAGATGGACAGATGGTGGGATCAGTGCATAGATAGACAGATGGTGAGGGTCAGTGCATAGATGGACAGATGGTGGGGTCAGTGCATAGATGGACAGATGGTGAAAGTCATTGCATAGATGGACAGATGGTGAGGGACATTGCATAGATGTACAGATGGTAATGGTCAGTGCATAGATTTACTGATGATGAGAGTCTGTGCATTGATGGACAGATGATGACGGTCAGTGTGTAGATGCTCAGATGGTGAGGGTCAGTGCACAGATGGACAGATAGCGAGGGTAAGTGCATTGATGGACAGATAGTGGGGGTTAGCGCACCGTTAAACGGATGGTGAGGGTCAGTGCATAGATGGACAGATGGTGCGTGTAAATGCATGGATGGACAGATGGTGAGGGTAAATGCATAGATTGACAGATGGTATAGTTCAGTGCATAGATGGACAGATTGTGAGGCTCAGTGCATGGATAGACAGAAGGTAAAAGTCAGATGGACAGAAGGTAAAAGTCAGATGGGCAGATAGTGAGGATCAGTGCATAGATGGACAGATAACGAGGGTCAGTGCATAAATGGACAGATGGTGATGGTCAGTGCACAGATGGATAGATAGCTAGAATCAGTGCATAAATGGACAGATAGTGAGAGTCAGTACATTGATAAACAGATGTTAAGGGTCAGTCCATAGATGGACAGATAGTGAATCTCAATTCATAGT
Source organism: Ascarosepion bandense (assembly GCA_037127315.1). Taxonomy (NCBI): domain Eukaryota; kingdom Metazoa; phylum Mollusca; class Cephalopoda; order Sepiida; family Sepiidae; genus Ascarosepion; species Ascarosepion bandense. The sequence continues at coordinate 536,006 of JBBBDQ010002093.1, forward strand.
TGGACAGATGGTGAAGGTCAGTGCATAGATAGATAGATAGATAGATAGATAGATAGATAGATAGATAGATAGATAGATAGTGAGGCTCAGTTCATAGATGGTCAGATGGTGCGGATCAGTGCATAGATGGATAGATGGTGAGGATCAGTGCATAGATAGACAGATGGTGAGTGTCATTCATGGATCGACAGATGGTGAGGTTCAGTGCATAGATGGATACATGGTGAGGATCAGTGCATAGATTGACAGATGGTGAGTGTCATTCATGGATCGACAGATGGTGCGAATCAGTGCATAGATGGATACATGGTGAGGATCAGTGCATAGAGGGGCAGATGGTGTCATTCATGGATCGACAGATGGTGAGGTTCAGTGCATAGATGGATATCGAGGCTTTTTGTGAAACTTGAAATTCAGGTACAGTCCATGGACGGATATGGAGGATCGTTGAAAATTAGATTATGTGGTTTTGTATCGATGGATTGTGAGCGTCGTTGCGAACCTGGATGGTATGGGTCTTTATGTAGATGGATGGAGAAGCTTGGTGGTAAGCTGGCTGGTGTGAGTTTCTATAGATGGGCTGAGAGACTCGGTTGAAAGCTGGACAGAGAAGCTCGATGCAAAGGTAAATTGTGAGGCTCAGTGCAAAGCTAGATGAATAGGTTCTGTTTAGAGCATCAAGAACATCTGTTCAATGATGGAAGGTGAGGGTCTCAATAGGTAGATTGAGACACCCGAAGTAAGACTGGATGGTGAGTGCATAGGTGTAGGGTGGCCTGATGCAAAACCCAATGATGTTGATGGGCATAAAGCCTCAATGTGAAACTGAATTGTCATGGTTTGTGCAGAGATGGTCGAAGAATTTTGGTGCAAAACTAAATAGAGAGAGGCAATACATCGACGAAGAGACTCGATGCAAATCTGGATGAAAAGTGTCAAAAACGTCAGCGTAGATGGGTGAGAAGACGAAGCAAATGAAGATTGTAAGAGGTTATATAGACGGATGGGAAGGCTCAAAGCACTTGAGGAATTGTGTGGGTCTGCATGGATAGAAAGGATGGCTAGAAGCAAATGTGGATCGTGAGCGTCTGTATAGAAGGTTGGAAAGGCTTTATTAGCCTGGATTGTGTGGGTCTGCATGGATGGATGGATGGGAAGGCTCGAAGCAAATGGGAAATTTGAGAGTCTGTATAGAAGGTTGGGAAGGTTTGATTATTGTGGATTGTGTTGGTCTGCATGGATGGATGGATGGGAAGGCTCGAAGCAAATGGGAAATTTGAGAGTCTGTATAGAAGGTTGGGAAGGTTTGATTATTGTGGATTGTGTTGGTCTGCCTAGATGAAGGGTAAGGTCCAAAGCAAATGTGGATTGTAAGGGTCTGTATAAATGACTGGAAAGGCCCAAAGCAAATCTGTATCATGAGGGACTGAATAACAGGTTGGGAAGGTGGATTGTGTAGGTTTTCATAGATAAATGGAAAAGTAAATGTGGATTTTGAGGGTCTGCATGGATGGATAGAAGGCTCAAGTGTAGATTGTGAAATTCTACATAACTTGTTGGGAAGGCTTGAGAAGATTGTAGACTGTGTGATATCAGCAGATAAGGATGGGAAGGATCGCAGCAAAAATGGGTTGTTTGTGTAAAAGTGGATAGAAATCCCTAAACCAAAAGAGTATTGTGTGGGTCTCTATTGAATGGATGGAAAGGTAAATGTAAATTGTAAGGGTCTCTATAAAAGCGTGGAATGGGGAGATGAGATTGTGGATTGTGTGGGTCTTTATAGATGGATCCGAAGGTTTGAAGCAAATGAAGATTGAGTGAATGCACACATATGGATGGGAAGACTCGAAGCAAAATACATCGAGAGGGTCTGTATAGAAGGATGACAAGGATTGCTGAGATTTTCGATTGTGTGAGTTTGCATGAATGGATGAGAATAATAAAATCAAATGAATATTGTGTGCATTGATGGGTGAGAAATCTTGAAGCAATTGTTGATTGTGAAAAACCTGTATAGATGGATGGTAAGGATTGATTTGATTGTGGATTGTGTGCGTCTGCATGGATGGATTGGATGGCTCAAAGCCAATGTGAATTTTGAGTGTCAGTATAGAAGGATGGGAATTATGGATTGTGTCCGCCTGCATATATGAATGGGTAGGCTAGATGCAAATTTCGATTGTGTGGATTTGAATTTAAGGATAGGAAGGCTTGATTAGGTTGTGGATTAGGTGGGTCTGTATAGATGGGAAATCGGTGCAAATATAGATTGTACGGGTCTGTATATATGGCTTGTAAAGCCTTGTCGCAATCCTGGACGCAGAGTCTCTGTTCAAAGGTGCATAATGACGTTTATCCCAAAGATGGATATGGAGGCTAGATGTTGAGAGTCTTTATAGATGAATGGAAAAACTCAATTCAATATTGGATTGTGAGGTTCAGTACACAGAGCATAAAATATCTCTATGCAAATCTTGATTTGTACGATTTATATAAATAGAAATTTATGTTCGATGCTAAACCTTATGGTGATGGTTTGCTTAGTTGGATGGAGTGTCTTGATGCTGAAGTTGATGGTAGACGAAAGGGGAGTTTCGGCGCAAAGCTGCATGGTAAGATGTTGAGCATAGATTGATGGAGAGACTCAATGTAAAACTGAATGCTTGGGGTTTGCATAGTGGATTGATGTGCTCGAAGCAAACTTGGATGGTTTCGATCTGCATAGATCTATAAAAAGAATTGTTGGTGTTGAGAATTCCGGGTGAGGAACCACACAAAATAATGAACAACAAAACAGATAATTGAGATAGAAAAATAGGTTATATTAAACGTAAAGATAGAAACTGGAATACAAGTTAGTAATCCAGGAATACGATTAGTAAGGAATTATATATATATATATATATATATATATATATATATATATATATATATATATATACTAAATCTAAAAAGGGAGCCAACACCGACCGCAGTTTCACGCAACGGATCGTCAGGGCCAGGTTAGCAATTTAGATAAAAACGGCAAATAAATAGAGCTCAAAAGAAGAAACCAAATTAAATTAGGGTAAAACAACATTTATTACAAATCAAAAAAACAAAAACAAACCAAAACACCTATTTTAACAAGCAATTTTTTATGTTTACATCTATTAAGGATTTCAGTTTTTGAATTAAGGAAGTTCTTTTTTTTTTCTTTTTTTTTTTTTTGCTCAACTTTCGTACTTTCGTTTTGAGCACTTTTCTGTTATGGTTTTCGTCTTGGTTTTTTTTCTTTCAAACAAGCTCTTGACCCATTGTTCTTGTGCTTGGTTTGTTTCTTCTTTTTCTTCCCCTTTTAACCTACGAGGTAGTCCTCGTTGGGTTATTGACGATTTAATTTATTTACTAATAGGTTAGCATTAGTTTTTCGGACATTAGTCTTCAATTTAGTACTACTTTATGGTAATTACGTATATCAATATATATATATATATACAAGTCTTGAAGAGAAGGCGTGCTGGAATTAGTATATCCGTGTAATACTATTTTGGCTGAGTGGAGCTCAGAGCTACTATGACTACTGACGCGGTATTCTCCGTGTAACTTCGGTATCTCTCGGTAACTTCAGGATCAGTCACTGTTCTTCTACGGTTCTCTTACTGTTCACTCCGGTACTCTTACGGATCTAACGTATCTCACTATATATATACTAGCAGTGTAGCCCGGCGTTGCTCGGGTGTAATGAAAGCTTTAAAACTAATCCATGGTCCTGGAGCTCAGACTCTTTGGACGTTGGCACGAAAGACTAAAGAGCAATAGTTGTTTCCAGTTGAAGCGAAACCATAGACTGAAAGAAAAATGAATGGATGTAAGTCAAATTTTGATTTCCTGGCATCGATATCAAATAAATTTTTTTCCTCGTAAACTGAATTTTAAAGGCTAAATATGTCCTCTGAGTAAATCGTATCATGGCTGAGACTATGTACTACAATTATACCTCCTTAGAGCCAAACCCGAAGCAAAATCTAAAATAAAAGGGCTGAAAAAAATAGACATACAGGCAGATAAACAGACACACACACAAACATCTTCTCTTTTATATATGTATATATATTATCGATTTTCTGCACTATTGTAAGAACTGCAACATTGAAACTTCTGAATATTGTTTCTTATGTCTTTGTCTACGAGTGCATCAAATTTGATTAAAATCGGACCACTCCTTCTGTTACCCGATTTTTTCCATTATCAATTTTCGATATTTGTCGGGGATACCTCGACACAAAACCCAGCTAAGAACACTTGCAGACGCTTATAGTACAACTGTGTAATTTTTCAAGAAAATCGGTTCAGCCGTTTCGGAGTTTATAGGTAATGGACACACACACACACAGACAAAGTTCCATTTATAAATAAGTTTAGATAAGTCGAGTTCATTATCATAGAAAAAGGGGAGATCTCACAACAGTTGCGAAATTGGATTGGGAGTTTCAGAGTATAGATGGACGGTGAGGGTTGATGCAAAGTGGGATACTGAGGGTCCGTATGACTGAAAAGGCTAGAGACAATGCCGCATGCAAAAAACAAAACAAAAAAAAACAAAAAAAACAAACGGAGAAACTTGATGCCAAGATGATGAAGACTAGTGCATATATTCAAAGCAGGATGTTCAGTGTCTCTGTATCTAGGGCCGGAGTGGCTTGTTGCAACTTTTGTTGAGAATAAGTGCTTAGACTATGGCTGAGTTCAGTTCACAGCTTGATAGTGAACCCCGGATAAAAATTAGGCTGAAGCTTAATGCAAATATTGTCTCTGAAGATAAAAATATTGATTGAGAGGCTCAATAAATGGAAGGTTTGCGAGGCTCTGTGCAAAAGATGTGTCGTAGACCCGGTTAAGAGTCCAGTAAGAAATAATACAACAACCAAAATAGAAAATAACGATATATATATTAAACACAACAAAATACAAATACTTGGAACTCTGTTAGTAAAACGATGAATAAGGGTTAGGGAGTAATACTAGAACTGGGACTCGCAATGGTCGTACGGTAGCAGTGTTGGCTATCTCTGCCTATCGTTCTCTGCTAATCTGGTGATCTGCTGATCTCACTCTCTGAGCTCTCTCTCCTCTTGTGAGGGAAAGTATATGTAGTTGTAGGAAGAGTTCAATCTGTTGAATGGCTGATGCCACCATGACAGTTTTAGTCCCAAACTAGACGCACAAAGTGCGAAGTGTGAAACTTACTTTGAATTTGTTTGTATTTTCGGACTTTGAGGCTAAAATATGAAACTAATTATACTTACTCTTAGAAAAACCACGCCCCCATAATTACCGACAATGAAAAGAAATACACAAAGAATATATAGAAAGTAATGCTTATTTTGACAATAGTTGATGCTCATATTTTATATATATATATACACACATCCAAATGAATAAGGAACTAAGAAAATAAATGCAACGTTCAAAACATAAATATAAAACAGTGTTCAATATAAAAATAGAGCAATGAATATTTATTATCAGTTATACTTTAGAACATGTACAAACGGATCTCTCACTCTCTGAGCTCTCTCTCCTCTTGTGTGGGAAAGTATATGCAGTTGTAGGAAGAGTTCAATCCGTTGAATGGCTGATGCCACCATGACAAAATGGAACGAGAAACACAATGTGAACGTAGATAATGAGGTTTAGTGAAAACAGAAATGAAGTTGTTTAATGCAAAGCTAGATGGTGAGGCTCAGTGCAAATTCACACATTGAAGAAATGCAATGAAGTGGATTTTCAAAGAAGAAAAAGAGAAATTGAATCAAAAATAACTTTGGAGGAATTTTCAGAAATAGCTAAAAATGGGGAATAAAAGAATGAAAATAAATTTTTAAATTTAAATGAGGGAAGTAGAGTGAGAGGGCGCAACACACGCACACACACACGCACGCACACACACACGCACACACACGCACGCACACACACACACACACACACACACACACACACACATATATATATATATATATATATATATATATATATAAATATAAATTAGGCACCTGCACTTATTTTCGAGAACTAGTTTTTAAATTAAATTTTTAAAAATAAAAATGTTTTCTAGAAATGTTTATTTCAGTTTCAGTTGAAAGTTAATTGATTAACCCTACTATTTCCAGTAAGCAAAATACTCTGGTGTATTTCAAACAGAAATTATATTGAATGGAATCTAAAATTTTTCGATTGTTTTTAATCTTTCTATTTTTCGGCCATTTTTGAACGTTCAACACATTTGTAAACAAAAGTTAATTCTCGGTTTTAAAAATCTTGCGAAAATATAATATATATCAATGACACATTACTTTTAGAAAATTAACAAATTTAATTGTAAATTAATCTGATGTACACAAGTATTACTTATTTATAGCATGAAAGTTAGAATAAAATTATTTGTTAAACAGAGAATTTAATTTTTTTTAACCTTCCTGCCGTATTTGAAATATGAAAACTGATTGGCAAATAAGAGATAGATGAGTTTATGGCGATCACAAGTGAGACAATTGCACATTTTTTACCTGTAAGGGGAAGAAAGCCTGAAGCACATGACCTTTAAATGTACAAATAGAATTACCATACAAAAAAAAAAAAGACTTCAATACACAAACATTTTTAAAAAATATCTTAAAATAGAGAGGCACGACGATTTGTATCAAACTTTTCAATTTTCAATTAGCAAATATAATCTTCACTTAATAAGTTTATAAAATGACCACAGAAAATCTTTGAAGTATTTTCAAAATATTTTTAAAACTTCATAAATTATTATAATTAAAAAAAAAGAACGGAAAAAATTATTTTAAAATTTCATTATTAATCGAAATTTTTCTTTCTTCAGTCTATAATGTCCTTCATATATATTACTTATTAAAGCAATTAAAAGCTTATCAAATTAAATAATGCTAATGTTTTATTGCATTTTTTATTTTGCTATTGTGATTAGATTTTCAGAAATAAAGGTAGAATATTTAAAAAAATAGATGATTTACAGTCCCCAATGAGTCCTGCGTTTAGCTAATAAAACCAATTTTACTAACAAAATTTAATTTTTTAAAATTTCATGAACTTACGTGGAGGGAGGTAACATATTTAAAAAATAATTTTACAAAGATTTTTTAAAATAATAATTTAATTCATTTGTGAATAAGTCCTGAAAGTTTCATTAAAATTTGACTATTATTTAATTTTTGCAAGAATTTCCAAATTAATGTGTTTGCCACCGTAAAACAAAAAACTGTGTTATGTAATATTACGTTTTCTATTCTAAACTCTCGTAACGACTTGGTTACCCGCTAACTAAAATCAAAACAAGATTTTTTTACCAAAATTCGAACGTGTTAGAAGAAATTACATTTTTTTTTAAATACCTGGAAATTTCCTCTTAATAATAACATAAACATTTTGATGAGAAAAGTTCGTTTTTTAAGTTTGGGGCCTTTTTTTATTCATACTATACCGTTTTCCCAGCGATTTAGTGGAGGTACTTAATATATATATATATATATATATATATATATATATATATATATATATATATGTTACGGAAAATCTCGAAGATTATCGAAATGTTTTTTGACAACCGACATATTGAAATTATATGTTTGAACATCATTTTTAATCGATACTCGTATTTGAGTAGATATTCTGTTTTTAATCAAACATTATATTTATATATTTTTTTCTACCGGCCTGATTATTTACGATAAATCTTGTACGAAAATGTGCGTCAGTCGGCAGGATTCGAACCTGCAACCCCTATCAGCATAGGTTCGAATCCTGCCGAATGACTCACTTTTTCGTACAAAATTCATCTTAAATAATCAGGGCGGTAGAAATAAATATATAAATATACTATATGATTAAAGACATAATAATCACTCAAATACGAGTATCGATTAAAAGTAATGTTCAAACAAATAATTTCATATATATATATATATATATATATATATATATATATATATATATATATTGCTTAATTGTGATAATGTTTAGCGCCAAGGGTGTTGTTTTTCTAGTGGTTCTACTGATAAAATGTATTTGGTATGCGAATTTTTATGGTAAAGTGCCCAATAGTGGGGTAGAGATAAGGCTATTTGATAGCCTTGACAAGCGAGAACATTATAAAGTTATTCTCATGAGATTTCGAAGTCGGTATGAATCTGCTCAATTAAAGTGATATATATAGATATATAAGCTACATACCTCCCACTATGTGCGTTGTGGTACAGTAGATATCTGTTCGGAACGAGAAACCGGGGAGCCGAGTTCGAATTCCAGTTGAATCCATTGTATTCACTTACGCGCAAATACCTTTGGGAAAGGTATTCATCCGTCTCTTCCTTCCAGTTATGGGTTAAATAGCAGGACATATTGGGTTCTATAGCCTTGGTCGGCAACCAGTCTACCGCAGAAAGCAATGGCAACCTACTGCGGGATAATCTTCTGCCCAGTCAGTCATGTCTCTTTCGAGACATGATCGCCCAAGCGTGTATCACGTATGGCACTTAACTGACTGACTGACCGCCCACTACCAGAGAAGAAATTACTACTAAAATCCCCCTAGCTTAACCCTATAAAAACCAACAGAGAAAAAAATTAAAATTCTGAAATTTATATACCAGAATATACTCCTAAATAAAGGGAGGGCGATCATTAGTATGTGTCGTCATGGAAATAAATATAAATTGCAATAATTATCCTATTCTTCCAATTAGTCACAATAGGGTATTTAAAAAAAAAAATTGGCTAAGCAGTTACTTCCCCACTACCTACTCAAGGGTCAAGCCACATACCTCCCACTACCAAAGAAGAAATTACTACTAAAATTCCACTAGATTAACCCTATAAAAACTAATATCCCCCTACCGCTTCCTTTACTAGAGCAAACCTCTGGGCTTAGAATTTTTCCTCATTCTTTGTTTATACGGGGCTGAGAATGATATGCTGAAAATGACATGTTGAAAATGATTATTTCCCCTCTAAGTTTTATCTGAATTTATATATATATATATATATATATATACAGAAAATCTAAGCAAGAGCCAACAAACCTACCTAGGTTTCACCCTTCGGCTCGTCATGGTAAATTGGCTGACAGCAAAGATATGGTACTCAAGTCCAAGACAAAAAAGACCTCAACGCACACGAAAGGGGGTGGGAGAATCACTTTATTGAGTGGTGGGGGGGGAGAGGTAGGGTTTTCGTCTTGGTTTTTTTTTTCTTTCTGTGCTTGACTTTTTGCTCATGTACTTCGTTTGTTTCTTTTTTACTTCCCCTCCTTTTCCCTCCGAGTTCTTCGTTCTCGGTGGGGTTTTCAAGACGAACTTAATTATAGTATAACAATTACTGGTATGAGCAGAATTATTTTTGTTACTAGTAATATATATATATATATATATATATATATATAAAATTAGACCAGTGCACATTTGTATTAAAACGTGTTCAATACAATTATATTGTAGTACTTTTGTATATTTTCCATTTGTAAACGAGTTAATACGCGACCTAGGTTTCTACCATGAGTGGTGTCTCCTAGGACGCGTATTAACTCGTTTACAAATGGAATATATATATATATATATATATATATATATATATATATATATAGTCATCCGCAGACAGATCTGTTTCGCTGTATCACAGCTCATCAGTACGGTTAGACAGCCGATTGCCTTTTATCCAGGATTGAAAGGGGGCCGAATTGGCATCAGTCGGCTCTCGGTAGAAGGAGGCATACTTTTTAGCGTGTATATTATCATGATATACGCCCAATAGCTGAGAGAGTTCTAATTCATTGCTGAATGAACGATGCGTATATGCTAGAGTAGCTACTGTTTTTCAAAGTCTACCATTCTTCCAGAATACTCAATCAGGGTGTGGGGGCGTAAATAGTCATCCGCAGACAGATCTGTTTCGCTGTATCACAGCTCATCAGTACGGTTAGACAGCCGATTGCCTTTTATCCAGGATTGAAAGGGGGCCGAATTGGCGTCAGTCGGCTCTCGGCAGAAAGAGGCAGACTTTTTAGCGTGTATATTATCATTATACACATCCAATAGCTGAGAGAGTTCTAATTCAATGCTGAATGAACGATGCGTAAATGCCAGAGTAGCTACTGTTTTTCAAAGTCTACCATTCTACCATATATATATATATATATATATATATATATATATATATATAGAGAGAGAGAGAGAGAGAGAGAGAGCGAGTGAGACTAGAAGATGAAAATGAAAAAAGACAAAAAGTATGGTAGAGAGACAACATGGGTTTAAATGAAACTGGAAACAAGAAAACGTAAAAAAAGTAAAAAGTAAAAAATTTGACAAGAAAGCGAAAAAAAAAAGAAACAAATAAAAAAAAAGGCCGAGGGAAAAGAAGAAAAAAAGGAAGAAAGCTTTAAGAACGAATAAGCCAAGTTTAAAAAAGTTTAAATAAATGAATTCCTTCGTTTTAGTGAAAATCTCTTCTATTATAAAAGCTAAAGCAGGCACCAGTTTGGCTTGTGTGCCTCTTGCAATTAAGATTATGCCGATTGTGAAGAACAACGAAAAAAGAAAAACTTGAAAATCGAAAAAAATACAAGAGAAAAGGAAGAAAAATTGAGCAAAGGAAGAATTAAAAAAAAAAATGGCGAATGCGAAAATCGAAGAAGTGAAAAAAGGAAGAAAAATGTTTTGCGTTGAAAACAGAAGTTTTATATTTTTTATCGCATTTATCTGATCATTGGTTTTTGTTTTTTTGCAGAACGAAAACTTGAAGAGACAACGAGTAATTCTTAGTGGAAAGCAAGGCGACATGGAGTCCGGTTGAACACAAAGACCTTGGTGCCAGACATGAGTCAGCCGGAATGACGAGGATGACTTCAAATATTACGTGGTCTTCACGATAAAAAAGGTCGAAAATAGTTTTCTCTCTCTCCTCTCACCCGGTATATATATATATATATATATTCAGGTATGTGTATATATATTCAGGTATGTGTATGTGTGTGTGTTTATGTATAGTGGGGATGAGAAAAGTCGATTTAGGTTTGAAAAACTGTTAATGATGAATTTGAGAAGAGCAGAAAGAAAAATATTGAATAAGTGAGGAAGCAAAATGTTACAGAGGGATGACTCGATAGAAGTGATCTATCTATCTATTCCAGTCTGTTCATATCTATCTATCTATCTATCTATCTATCTATCTATCTATCTATCTATCTATCTATCTATCAGTCCCTTCAATCTTCATATCTATCTATCTATCTATCTATCTATCTATCTATCTATTCCAGTCTGTTCATAAATATCTATCTATCTATCTATCTATCTATCTATCTATCTATCTATCTATCTATCTATCTCAGTCTGTTCATATCTATTTTGATAATGAACGAACACTTGCTTTTTTAATCGGAAATGTCTCAATTTGCAAGAGATTCTTCCTCCATCATTTCGGAGATGGAGTGGGCCCAACTGTAGTGTATCTAGCTGTCTCACCATTGCCTCATCTGTTACAACCATTGCCTCTTTCACGCCAACACACACCGTTTCCTAGTCATTCCCTCCCTGCTCATCCACCTGTTATTTTACATTCCAACACTCTTCCTCCTTTCTTGATTTTTTATTCGACTTTCCTTCTTTCTTTATTTCGTTATATTTTTTTACTCCTTTATTCAAAAATAAAAGTTCAAGGATCTCGACCTTTAAAAAATCTGCCCGTCGAAAGTGATTATTTATCGAATATGCAGTCATGTCGGCTTCTTGGGTTGCATAATTTCCCTTCCTACCGCGCTTCTTTTCCTTCTTTCCTTTATCTACCAATCTTCTAATCACGCTCAAATATTGCGAAAGTGAAGCACCATATCCTTATCGCATTTGAAAAGTCTAACGAGGAATAAACATCACACACAGCCAAGAAATCCTTCCGCTGTCATCATTTCGACCCCGACCGACATCACCCATAAGAACCCCCACCTGTGAAGCCACCCGGACTCCGAAGTGGAATTGGATGTCGCTTTCAACTCTTTCTTCTTTAGCTTCTTCAAAAGAAGTTGGCCATGTTTCGATTGTTTTTCTACAAGGCATTGTATGTATTTCCGGTCTGCATATTCAAGGGTTTTTTTTCTGGGCCTTCTTTTGACAGCATTCGACCCTTTATAGAAAAAAAGGACTTAAAAGTTAGACTGACGCACACACATCCGCCGGAAGAAGGAAAACAAATGTGAGACAATGAAGCATATATTTGGGAGTGCATATGTCTTTGTTTCACACACAAATTCAGGGTTTATCTATCTATCTATCTATCTATCTATCTATCTATCTATCTATCTATCTATCTATCTGTCTATCTCAGTTTGGTAATATCTATCTATCTATCTATCTATCTCAGTTTGGTAATATCTATCTATATATATACATATATATATATATATATATATATATATATATATATATATATATATCTTTCTCTATCTATCTATCTATCTATCTATCTCAGTTTGGTAATATCTATCTATCTATCTATCTATCTATCTATCTATCTATCTATCTCTGTTAAAGTCTATCTATCTATCTATCTATCTATATCTATCTATCTATCTCAGTTTGATAATATATATATATATATATATATATATATATATATATATATATCTTTCTCTATCTATCTCTGTTAAAGTTTATCTATCTATCTATCTATCTATCTATCTATCTATCTATCTATCTATCTATCTCAGCTTGGTAATATCTATCTATCTATCTATCTATCTATCTATCTATCTATCTATCTCAGCCTGTTAATATCTAACTATCTATCTAGCTAGCTATACGTCTGTTCTTTCTCTATTGGCGTTTACTCCTCTCGATTGTGATAAGGTTGTTTGATGGCTGAGGTAGTTGACAATTTCTTATCTTCGGCCGCCTACTTATTGACTAAGGCAAGTATTTGTTTTATCTGCTCGACTACGCGTCATTTGAATAATAGTAAAATACTAAACACACTCCCAATGCTAATCTTCAACCAAGAATGACCTTCCTTTAAATTTGCCTGCTGTTAAACAAGGAAGGGATTACAGACGAGATATTTTTTCAAAGTGCTGATTCTTTCTTATCAACACATTTGCTATGATTCAAAAGTTCGATTTTGAAGACATTTCATGATGTCAACACATTTATATTTTTTGTCAAGTCATTCCACGATTGTTAACGGTACCATGTAACCTAGTATAACCTGCCACATTGTCGGGTCATCGATGAATAAACACGTTTCTATACTCGGCTTTTGTAGTGAGGAGAGCAATTAGACACTTAGTAGGACTAAATACACGACCATATAAACGGAGGATGAATCGTCTTATGGGGTCCATTTTTGTCTTCTACCCTCCCACAAAAAAAACAAAAAACAAAAACAAAAACAAAAACAAAACAAAACAAAAACAAATGTTGGCTGGGGTCCACAGCTATGTACGTACCCAGTGCATTGAAAACTCGGCATAACACGTCGGAGGGTTTCCTAGATTGAAGTCAGTGACCAAAGTGAGCCTTCAAATTGGTGTACATCGTCTGTAGTTTGAACTGGACTGGAATGGGCTTTGTTAGATCTATTCGTTCATAAAATACTATGTATGTGTGAATATTTTTCTGGCTTTCAATTCAGATATGTAGAGGGATGTGCGTTGTGGTGCAGTGTATATCGGCTCGGAACGAGAAATCGAGGAGCCGAGTTCGAATTTCAGTTGAATATTTGCATTCACTTACTCACAAATAGCTTGGGAAAGATATTAACCCGTCTGTTCTTTCCGGTTATGGGTTAGATTTCTATAGCCTTGGCTGGCAACCAATCTACCGCAGAAAGTAATGGCAACCTACTGCAAGAAAATCCTTTGCCCAGTCTCTCATGTCTCTTTCGAGATATGATCACTTAATTGTATATCACGTATGGTCAGTCAGTTAAAGTGCCATACGTGATACACGCTTAAGGGCGATCATGTCTCGAAAGAGACATGACTGACTGGGCAGGAGATTATCCCGCAGTAGGTTACCATTGCTTTCTGCGGTAGACTGGTTGCCGACCAAGGCTATAGAACCCAATCTGTCCTGTTATTTAACCCATAACTGGAAGGAAGAGACGGATTAATACCTTTCCCAAGGGTATTTGCGCGTAAGTGAATACAATGGATTCAACTGGAATTCGAACTCGGCTCCCCGGTTTCTCGTTCCGAGCCGATATCCACTGTACCACAACGCACATCCGGTATCACGTATAGTACTTAACTGATTGAATGAAGGTAAGATGAGCAGATGAAAATAAGAAATAATAGATTGGGTTCAATAGTCTTGTTTGGCAACCAGTCTACCGGCAGAAAGTAATGGTAACCTACTGTTCTGCTCAGTCAGTCATGTCTTTCAAGATAGGATCGTCCAAAGGGATATCAAGTATAGCACTTGACTGATATGAAAGATTGTGACGTGTTTAACGTCTTTGCTGAGTACTCTGTCGTGAATTGTCGTTAATTGCTTTCCAAGAATGACATCAGAAGTACGTCATCAAAATCCGATTTTATCGATAGGAATACTCTTGTCGATAAGTACCGAAATGAACACCCTCGGGAGGTAGTGTGGACTTGGACTAATAGGGGCAGCTTGGGTTCAGTGGTGCGTGCTAGCTACCTCGACCGAGTCCTAGTTAGGAGAGTCGACGTAGGGCTCTTAGGTTGTCCAAGTTTCCATTCGATATTTTACACTGATCATAGGCTCGTCCGGGTCTGGGTCCGTATATACTTACATAAGCCTAAGGTTAAGTTGGCTGGATACTAGAAATTGAACGAGTCATTATTTGATAGCCAAGATTTCCGGTAGCAGCTGTTGCTAACATTAAAGCGGGAATTGACGGGGGCTGTGTTTGAAATAAGTGGTGGGATTCCTTAAAATCCATACTTAGGCCGTTTGTTGCTCAACTTAGCTAATTTAGCGGCACAAACTGCAGTAGAGAAAAAAGCTGATCGAGCAGTGAAATCCTGTAATAGGCCTTATTACACGTAGCCTTATCCAGGGCCGAGCTGGCCTCTTTGTTTATCAAGAAGGACCAAGTTAGGGCTAAGTTAAAAAGAATGTCTTCTGAGGCAACGAATATGGTCGCTGAATTGTGTGCAGAGGAAGCCAGGAAAACAGCCAATCGGCATATCAAAGACATCACATTGACGGACGGGTGTACCGTGACCACAGACGTAGGTATATGTAGGGCTTTTTGGGATTACTTCCAGAATCGTTTCAACAGGGAGCCCGGTCTGAGCACTGCTCGGTTCGACGCCTATTTAGCTGACTTTCACCGCCTCGAGGCGGCTGAAGCTGCTGGGTGCTAGGAGCCCATTACTGAGTTGGAAATCTGGGATTCGCTGAAACAGGTTGGTCGGGACAAGACTCCGGGATTGGATGGTCTTCCCTACGTGATGTATTTGAGGCAGTTATCCGTTTGTGTCCCCTTGCACTAATTTACAACAATTGGATAGAGCAGGGGTCTATACCTCAACGCTTCACCAGGGGTGTAATCAAGTTGTTTCGTAAGAGCAAGAGCGGTGTGGCTTAGATAATTATCGGCCTTTAATGATGCTAAATACTGACTTAAAGATTTTTGCCAAGGTCTTGGCCCGCCGTTTGTAGGTTGTCCTTCCTAGTCTGATTGGCCCTGAGCAGACTTGCGCTGTAAAGGGCAGGACTATTCAGGACAACCTTCATTTGGTACGCCTGATCATCGAGAAAATCGATAGTGAAACCGCGCTGATCAATTTTGATCAGTCCAAGGCATTTGATAGAGTGGACTATCGGTTTTTGGAGTTTGTCCTTTCCGCCGCCGGTTTTGGGCCGTGCTTTTGCTCCTAGATCCAGTTGCTGTATTCGTCCCCTGGTGCGCTGGTGGAAGTGAATGGGGTAAGATTGAATCCTTTCACATTATCTCGCTCCATTCGCCAAGGTTGTCCACTTTCGCCTTTGCTTTACGTTCTTGCGTTGGAGCCCTTCCTTTGCAAGTTAAAGGTGGATCCAGTCCTGCGCAGAATTTCCCTACTTGGTGCTACCACTTCGGCCAAGTACTCTGCCTATGCTGATGACGTTTCGGTTTTTGTGTCTAGCAGATTGACGAAGTTAGCAAAGAGATCATCACACGCTGCGCATTAGGTTCCTGGATCGAATGTGTATGCAGGCGGATGAGAACGGTGCCCTCGTTAAAGAAAACGTTTATAATCATTTTCCATCCTTGAGAAGTTGTGCACTTCTCTGAGGATGAGGCCGGCTATACTACTCGCGGCGAGTGCTCCTATCACGAATGTCGTTTGGCTCTTCAGTTCCTCTTGCAGGCGACGGATGGCCTCTCCAACGCCCAAGCGTTGCCTCGTAAGGCGTTATATCGGGTGTTAGTGAATGGGGCCGTTCAAGATGAACTTATAGGCGAGCTCGGGCTGACGAAGCAGGAGGCTCGCTTCATATGGCTTTGGACGCCCGGGTTGAAATGTCTCATTAACGATGAGGCATCACTCACCTGACTGATGATTGGTAAGGCACTCTGGGTAGGCAAGAAGCTTCGTGCAGCGGGCCTAAAATATTTCAACTTGCGTGCGTTGAGGGGTGACGACGGAAACCGTCGATCACGCCTTCTTCCACTGCAGAGTTGTTGCCGCGCTGTGTAAGTTTCTTGAAGATCTCATGGTTCGTATGCTGGGTGGAAAGTTCTTTGTCCTTGAGGCTAGTTCTGTTTGTAGCAATGTCGTACCTCCGTTATCTAGGGCTGAGCACTATGTGATCTTTTGCTTACTAGGGGTTATGCGAGTCGTGATTTGGACGACGCGACAAGAAGGAATTCTATGGCGATGAGAAGTTTACCTCTTCCCAACTGATCTTGTACTTTAAGCATCAGCTTAAAGTCAAGATTAGGACGGAAAGGAAACGACTCGCTCCATCAGAATTTGCAAAAGGTGGGTGAGTCTTGCGCGTTTCTGTCGTGTGAAAGGTGCTGACCTAGAGTGGTTGTTTGATGCTGGTTAGGCATCAAGATTTTGGGTGTGCTGGGCGGAACATGTGCAGTCCTTTCCTGTTAGCTTAGAATAGGAGTTTTTTGATTTTTAGTTATTCTCTTTAATGTTAACTTAGCTAGGTTATGAATGTTCATTGGCCCCTTTTCTTTTTTGATCCCATGATTATTTTTAGTTTAATCCCCATCCCTTCCCCCTTTTAGGTGATTAGGAATGTTAGTTCTCTGGTAGATGCGTGGCCTTTCTCGTTTTTTCAAGTGTGCTTTTTCGTTCTTGTTGTAGTGTTTACATGTGTGAGTCGTTGTGTGAGTGTTTGCTGACTAGATGAGAGGTATTGTTATATTCTCAAAGCAGCGTATTATTTTCGTCCAGTGAACTGATTTTCTCATCTGTCTATTATACTCCTCTTGACACTTCCTATAACTAACCCTTCTTTCTCATCACTTTCCCCTATGTAACCCCCTCTGCAACAGTGGCAGTAGAATGTCTTGCTTGGAGTGAGATGATTAAAAAAAAATAGAGTAGTTGGCGCGGGGGCTTTCTTACTAATACGATTTTATTTAGTTTCTTGTAAATATGGTTTTTCATTGTATATATTCATTGAGGAAATTTTTAATGTTGTTATTTCTGCCCATACCCTCCACTCAATATTGTAGATATGGGAGTTAAGTAGGATTTCATAGAGTATCTGAAGTATTATGGTGGACGTGGTAAGAATGGTAAGAGAGAATGTGGTATTATGGTGTAAGGATTATTGTAATGTGCTTGGCTCAACGAAAGTGAATAGCTAAGTTAAACTACGTCAGATGATGACCAGCCTTCCCATCTCCGTATTCGGCCTTTTGCCACATTTGTACTTATGTGTACAACAAATATCATCACTGAAAAGTAGCCACAGAGTGAGTGAATGAGTGAGTCAGGACGCCTGCGAGAGAAAGTACTCTCCAGTCCACGTTTACCTTTGTCCTACGTTTCCCGAGAATATACTATTCAACCTTATATCCGAGTCCGTGTTGTCTTCCTGTAGCCCTTACGTCATAACAGACATTGATTTGTGTCACTTCATGTCTTCTATAAACGTCCTGGATATGACGATAAACTGCATCCGGCAGCAAGGCCTCTGATTAGGAGGTTGTGAGGAGCATAAAATCACCACTATTGTTCCCAGGTTCACCTTGAGTGTTGCACTTGTTAGGGTCACAGCTGTGAACAGATAGTTAACCCCCAAACTGGGTGGGGTCAAAACACTGTGAACGTATAAAAATAGACTTTTAGTTTAGTTTAGTTGTTTGTTTTACAAGCATATTTACCTATTTGTGTCATTTAATACTGAAGAAGTTGTTTGGTTTTTGTTTACTGCTTGTTGATCTTTTGTGAGTATTGCTGTCGAGATATAAGTAGAGGTGTTGTGAATAAGAAAAAGAAGGAAAGAAAGAAGAAGAAAAAGAAGAAAAAGATGAAGAAGAAAAAAGAAGAAGAAGAAAAAGATGAAAAAGAAGAAAAAGAAGATGAAGAAGAAGAAGAAGAAAAAATGAAGAGTAAAAGAAGATGAAGAAAAAGAAGAAAAAGTTGAAGAAGAAAAAAAAGAAGATGAAGAAGAAGAAAAAATAAAAATGAAAAAGATGATGAAGAAGAAGGAAAAGAAGATGAAGAAGAAGAAAAAGAAGATGAAGAAGAAGAAGAAGAAGAAGAAAAAATGAAGAGTAAAAGAAGATGAAGAAAAAGAAGAAAAAGTTGAAGAAGAAGAAAAAGAAGATGAAGAAGAAGAAAAAATAAAGATGAAAAAGATGATGAAGAAGAAGGAAAAGAAGATGAAGAAGAAGAAAAAGAAGATGAAGAAGAAAAAAAGAAGAAAAAAAGATGAAGAAGAAGAAGAAGAAGAAGAAGAAGAAGAAGAAGAAGAAGAAGAAGAAGAAGAAGAAGAAGAAGAAGAAGAAGAAGAAACCGGAATATTTGCAGCAAATGCGCAAAAGAAAGGTCAAGAGAATATAAGAATAAATGGTCATGTCTGTGTAGAGCTCCTGACATGGAATGCAAATTGGTGCCTCCTCACCCTTTAGTAGGTGTGAATGGGTGACAGCAGTATGGCCGATTTGAAGTCTAGTCATTACTACTTCTTCTCTTCTTGACATTTTCCTCTTGGAAATTTTAACTTTTATCCATTCTTTGAGGGTGGGTTTAATTTTGTAGAGTTTGTTATTTTTGCAGGAGTTCCACAACTCTTGTCATTTGGTCGTAATAAAGTTGTTGATTAGAGGTTTGTAATCTGTGTGGGGTACTTTTATATCACTAATGTTGATGTTTAATGATCTTTTATCTGCTATGTCTACTTTTTCGTTTCCTCTGAGATCAACGATTCTTTGTAAAAGATTGATGATCAGAGGGTTATTTAGGTTTTTGTTTTTAGTGCCATTTGCACTGATAATGAGTCTGAAAATATTGCATATTTGTTGAGGTTAAGTTTGAGGATGAGGACTAAGGCTAAGTTTATGGCTGTAGCTTCAGCACTGAAAATTGATGTATTGTCTGGTAAAATTCCACGAATATATTTCTGGAGGAAAGTAAAATATTACTAGCAATACATTTTTTAGAAACAAATACACACCAGAAATACATCTTACTCTCAACAAAAATCACTTCAAAAAATACTTCAAAGAAAACTGATCTACAAATAACCCATTGAGGTGTTGATATGCCGTAAAACAAAACAAATCAAACACTGATCTATAAACGTATTTCTTACAGAGAATATTTATTCTATTCATACAACTCTTTTGTAAAAATCTTGTCGGCATTAAATAACCCATTGAGGTGTTGATATGTCAGAAAACAAAATAAGCCTACACCTTAATCTACAAACTTATTTCTTGCAAATAATATATATTCTATTCATTCAAATCTTTTGTAAAAATATTATCGGCATTAAATAACCCATTGATGTGTTGATATGCCATAAAGCAAAATAGGCCCAGACCTTGATCTACAAACTTATTTCTTACAAAGAATATATATTCTATTTATACAAATCTTTTGCAAAAATCTTGTCGGCATTAAATATATCCCCCACTTTATGCCCAGGATAAGTTTTAATTATGTTTCCAACTATTATATTCAGTCAGTCAGTTAAGTGCCATACATGATACACGCTTTGGGCGATCATGTCTCGAAAGAGATATGACTGACTGGGCAAGTCTCCCGCAGTAGGTTGCCGTTGCTTTCTGCGGTAGACTGGTTGCCGACCAAGGCTATAGAACCCAATCTGTCCTATTATTTAACCCATAACTGGAGGAAAGAGACGGATTAATACCTTCCCCAAGGGTATTTGTGCGTAAGTGAATGCGAGGAACTGGAATTCGAAAGCCATAATCATCTACGTTTTGAAGGAATGCACACGCAAACACACATTTATATATATATATATATATATATATATATATATATATATATATATATAAAGCCAATTTCATACTTACAGGCATTTATAGATGATCGAATAACAATAGATGTTATAAAAAAATAAGAAATACGAAAAACGACTGACCGGTTTTCATTCCATTCATCATCAGAGCCAACTGGGATTTTTTTTTTAAATTTAATTTTTTGACATTTAAAATATTAAAAGATGAAAATGAATCATGACGTATTGGGGAAAAATTATGGGGAGGGTACGAGCAGGTAGTAAATAGTAATAATATGGAGTCCGATAGCACATGCTCTCACAGAGACGGCGTCCTGGTCTTAATATATATCGACTCCTATGCCTGTAAATGGAATGTAGAGTGTGAACCAGACAACACAGTGAACTGCTCCACCCTGAAGCCATTTGCACAAGTTCTGTTGCTTATCAGGTGTTCAGCAATGGCTGACCCGGAAGTGTTCACAAATTGATCCATACGAACATCCGTTTTGAGTATATATATATATATATATATATATATATATATATATATATATTGCTCGTTCAGTAATGAATTAGAGCACTCTGGCTATTGACGTATGATACATCATACGCTAAAAAAGTCTGCCTCCTTCTATCGAGCGCCCATTCGGTCGGGTTCAAGCCTGGGTTAAAAGCAATCGGGTGTCTAACCGTACTGATGAGCTGTGAAACAACGAAACAGATCTGTCTGCGGATGACTCTCTATATATATGTGTGTGTGTGTGTGTGTCTGCATTAGTTCGTCGGTTAGTATGTTTGGGGAGTGGAAGAATAAGCTTGTAGCCTGGCACAGTTAATGTTTAAATTTTGATAAAAAATGTCTCTGATATTATTCGATCTTTGTGATTAAGTGAAAAAAGATACGATTCGATTGATTTGTTTTTAACACGGCATATGAACGCGTTTTGGATAATTTATCCATAACGCGTTATAATATATATTATAATAATATATATTGAATTTAATAATATGATATTATAATATATCATAATATTATATATATATTATAATAATTATATTATCCATAACTGAAATTGAATTTTTCTTTGGAGTTTTGAAGTAATAAAATACATGGTGGCACACAACGTTTTTTGCATTTAAATGTTTGTGAAGACAGAATTACTAAAAGAAGTGATATGTGTGTTTTATATTGTACTTCGATTCAAGTTAAATTTTGGCGTACAATCTGATTTCTTAGAATTGTAGGATACTACAGTGTAACCCGGTTATAAGAGAGTTGCCTGGACCAGATAAAATCTCTCTTATACCAGGGAATCTTATATACGGATATCTTATATCCGGGTTACAGTACAGTGTAACCTTGATGTAAGAGAGATGTTGGAACCGGATACACGTTCTCTTATATCCGGGTTCGGTCAATTTAAATACAGTATACCCGTATATAAGAGAAATCCGGATATAAAATAACTTTTACCCAGTTCCGTACAACTCTCTTATATCCGAGTTACACTGAACATTACCACAGTCTCTAAATTTGGACCTGAGAAAATCTCTGTTATATTCGGGTTATAGTACCGTGTAACCCTGATATAAGAGAGATAACAACTATCCTATATCCACGTTTCTCTTATATACGGGTTTGTTATATTTTATATACATTACCACAGTCTCTAAGTTGGGACCAGATAAATTTTCTCTTATATTCGGGTTTCTCTTATATTCGAATATCTTATATCCGGGTTATACTGTATATGGATTAATGTTACGAAAGAGTTATTTCATGTTGTTTGGTTGGTTGATTTTGTTTAGTGGCATATCAACACTTTTATGGGCTATTTTATGACGATATCTAAATATTACTTACATAATTGTATGTTTATATCTACAGATATTTTATAAATAGTTTTATACTCTCAGGGTAAAAGTATGTCTTCTACAGATATTGTTATAGATCATAAATTGCATTGTTGTAAATTTTATTATAAAAAACAGCGAAACTCAAAGAATCTGCAATCGCAGATTAAAAAAGAAATTATTTCAAAACTTTTTTTTAAAAATCATTTCACCCCAAGCAAGGCATTCCATTGCCACTATTGCGCGTGGGGCTACATAGGGGAAGGTAAAGAGGAGGAGTGGTTAGGTGTAGGAAATGTCAGAAGGAAGGTGATAGATGGGTAAGGATACCGAGGATGAGGGTTGGGCAGATGGGAAGAGTGTTTGAAAGAATGGGAGCGAGTTAGTGTGTTAGGAGGTGTCTATTGACCTTACATTTAAACTCCTGGAGATTGTAGCCGTCGGGGAAGCAATCATGTGGAAGGGAATTCCACAGTCGGGAAGTGCGAGAAAAGAAACTGTTGGAGTAGAAGTTGCGGTTGTATTTTATCGGTTTCACTGTAAAAGGGTGGGATCTAGTTGCTAATCTAGTATCTTGTGTAAATTCGAACCTAGGGGGCACCAGTGATCTAAGTTCATTGGAGCAGAAGCCGTGAAAGTATTTATAGAAGAGACACAGGGAAGCCACGTCACGCCGGTGGGAGAGAGAGTGCAGGCGAGTCTGCCAAGTTGGTATCGATCACATTACAGACCCTCCGCTGTACCTTGTCGAGAAGCCTGAGGAGAATAGCAGGTGCACCCGACCAGATATGGCAGCAGTATTCAATGCACGGGCGGATGGTAGATTTATATATATGTAAGATAGATTCAGACGGAAAAAACTTCCGGGCTCTGCACAGAGAATCGGATTTCATAGCAGCGGATTTAGCAATGGATTCGATATAGTCATTCCATTTGAGGTCCGCTGTAAGTGTGAGACCAAGGGGGCGTAGTGCTTTACTCTCTGGGGAGGCAAGCCTGGTCCATGCTAATGGGAGGTAGGTGCGATTGTCTATGATGGTTAATTGATAGTAGCTTTGTTTTAGAAGCATTAAAGCTTACGAGCCATTTCTTACCCCAGTCCACTACGGATTGGGGGTCCTTTTCACTTATTTCGAATGTTAAATATCAACGAACATCTGAAGAAGGCCGGAAACCCCAACGGTGGAAACATTGTGATAATAACAGTAAAGATAAGGATAATAGTCCGAATGTAAACAATTTGATTTGTTTGTTTAACGGCACCTCCATTTGTTCATTTAATGACACATGGGTCATTTAATGCTGAAATTAAATGTTCTTGGGAGTTCTGAAGTAATGAAAATACAATATATGTTATTCTGCTTTCGTAGTTAAATACATGGTAGATGACACAACCTTTTTGCATATACATGTTTAAGAGAACATAATTACTAAAAGAAGTGATATGTGCGTTTTATGTTGTAATTCTGTTGGAGTTATATTTTGACGTACAGTTTGGTTTTTAGAAAATGGATATTATATAGATTAATATCATGAAAGTTTTCTTTCATGTTGATTGGTTGATTTGGTTTAGCAACATCAGGTTATTTAATGCTCAAATCTAAATATTTTGAATACAATTTATGGCTTATATTTTAGAACACAGTTTGATTTTTAAAAATTGTAGGATATTATATGGATTAATATCATGAAAGGTTTTTTCATGTTGGTTCATTGATTTCGTTTAGTAGTATCAGGTTATTTAATGCTCAAATCTAAATGTTTTGAACACAATTTATGGCTTATATTTTAGAATACAGATTGATTTTTGAAAAAATTGTAGGATATTATATGGATTAATATCATGAAAGGTTTTTTCATGTTGGTTCATTGATTTCGTTTAGTAGTATCAGGTTATTTAATGCTCAAATCTAAATATTTTGAACACAATTTATGGCTTATATTTTAGAATACAGATTGATTTTTTAAAAATTGTAGGATATTATATGGATTAATATCATGAAAGGTTTTTTCATGTTGGTTCATTGATTTCGTTTAGTAGTATCAGGTTATTTAATGCTCAAATCTAAATGTTTTGAACACAATTTATGGCTTATATTTTAGAATACAGTTTGATTTTTAAAAATTGTAGGATATTATATGGATTAATATCATGAAAGGTTTTTTCATGTTGGTTCATTGATTTCGTTTAGTAGTATCAGGTTATTTAACGCTCAAATCTAAATATTTTGAACACAATTTATGGCTTATATTTTAGAATACAGATTGATTTTTTAAAAATTGTAGGATATTATATGGATTAATATCATGAACGGTTTCATTCATGTCGGTTCATTGATTTCGTTTAGTAGTATCAGGTTATTTAACGCTCAAATCTAAATATTTTGAACACAATTTATGGCTTATATTTCAGAATACCATTTTTTTAAAAATTGTAGGATATTATATGGATTAATATCATGAAAGGTTTCTTTCATGTTGGTTACTTGATTTGTTTTAGCAGCATCAAGTTATTCAATGCTCAAATTTAAATATTTTGAACACAATTTTATTAACTCAGCTAAATATATTTTATTGATAGTAATTTTTTTATATAAAAATATATTGATGGTATTTTTTACTATAAAATGTAATTCTGTACTTTCATAGTGTTGTGTTTTTTGTTTATAAAGTTTAGTATTTGCTCATAGCTGGCACCCTAACAGGTGCTACCACTCTGAGTCAAGATGGACTTGGGAACAGCAGAAATTAACATGTGGTTCCATGCTTCTTAAGACCTCCAATCTCCCGATCAGAGGCCTTGCTGCTGGATGTAGTTTATCTTCATACCCAGGACTGGAAAAGCTTTTTAAGTGCATTGACAATGAAAGAGATTATGCTGTTAATAATGGAGGGGGGGGAATAAAAGAGAACGAGGATAAAAATTGGTTAGCAAAAAACAACAAAAAGAGAAAAATGAAAAAGAAAGAAAATGAAAAAGCGAGTAGCAATCTGAAAGAAAAAAATCTTTTTTCAAAAATATATCATGAATAACTTTGAATACTTCCGGTCAAATTCTGTTCGTTGGCTACTTCCTGTTAAACTTCCCCATCCCCATTTCTGACCCTCACTTCAGCTTCAAGGGAAAAACCTCATCGGATACCCACCCCACAATTCACATCCTGCTTCTCTTTGAATAAGAAAGAACCTTTTCAACATGAGGCATTCAGTGATTTTTTCCTCCTTTTTCCTTTCTCTTAATTTTCTTTTTCACGCCTCTGTCTTTCCTCTAAATTCCAGATCCTTCTCTTACTTTTTTTCTCTTTTCAGTCATTCTTTTTGAAAGACTTGTAAATCGTCCATTTTTCTTTTACCCCCTCCACATCCACTTCTTATTCCTGTTTTTCTTTATCTTTCACCGATATTTTCACCCGGTTCTATTCGTCTTTTGTTCGTGTAAGATGTCACTTTTCAATGTTTTCCGACTTTTGTTGCCATCAGTGTTGCCGTCGTTTCTCTTGCTCGTTCGGGCAAGACAGCCAATTTGTATTTGCCGCTCCACCTTTTCACGCCAACCCCAAATCGTTAAGGTCATTTTAAGGCGATTAATTTGTTTTATGATTGGTCGACAACAACAAAACGAACGCAATGTAAAAGAAGAACCGGGCAAACCGAAACGAACACTCGAAATAGTTGTTGCAACATCGTTTCTCAAACTCACAGCGGGTGGGAGCACACATACCTCTTCCTGCACACATTCCCCTATTTCCTTCAAGCGCAAATTTCAATAATGCATGCACTATATATATATATATATATATATATATATAGAGAGAGAGAGAGAGAGAGAGAGAGAGATTAAAGAAAAGTGAAAGAACACGTAGATTAAAAAGAAAACCCACTGTTCAAGCATTTACTTTTATAAAGAGTGCTCAATACAAAGTAGAGCTTTATATTGTAATTCTGTTATTATAATGGTTTATAAAAGCATTATATCACTACTATACAAGAATTTTCAGGTTTCAGAACAACTCTGTTCTTCGTCAGGTGATAAAATAAATGGTGGAAATGATCTATTTTGAAAATATAATATGAATTCATGGTTATTTAGAAAATTAAGGAGTGGTAGTTGGAGAAAATGTTTTAGGTGCGTCAATATTGTTCAATCAAAAATGAGAATTAGGTAAACATGGAGTTTTAACATTTGGGCCGTAAAAGGAAGCAGGATGGCCTGGTGTCTAGATATGTCACTTTTTTAATTTTAAAAATTTTATTTTGACATCACCTGAAGAAGAGCAGTTTTGTTCTGAAACATGGAAATTTGTGTAGTGATATAATGCTATTATCTTCTTCTTCTATGTGCCCTGTCCCTTCAGGACGTAGGTGATCATAGCTTTCCACGACTCCATATCCCTAGTGGCTCTTAGCACGCCTTCTCCTGTTACACCATGCAATCCTCGTTCCGTCATCCACCTGATTAGGTCCTTCAAGTATGTTATCCGTTGCTTTCCCCTGTCTCTTTTTCCCTCTATCTGGCCTGTTAGTATCAGGTTCTCCAAGCCGTCCTTCCTCATTGCGTGTCCCAGGAACTTTAGCTGTCTCTTCCTGATTTCCTCTTATTAATTTCCTTTTTGTTTCCATCATTTCTAAGACCTCATCATTGCTCACATGCTCGATCCATGATATTCGCAGCACCCTTCTGTAGAACCACATTTCAGTTGCTTCAAGTTTTTCCTTCATCTTGGATGATATTGTCCAGCATTCACTGTCATATTGAAGAACTGACAACACATAGCAATCCAGTACTCTCCTCTTTGTTTCTAGCGAAATTTTCCTGTGTCTTAATACTTTACTCAACTTCTGGAATGATTCTTTCGCCATAAACCATTGTAATAACAAAATTACAATAAATAAATTAATAAATTATAACTTATAACGATAATTGTTAGGGTGGTTAGGGTATTTTTTTTAAGGATTTATAACTTCTTTGAGAAAGTTTTCCTTATCACCATTTGTGTGCTGATCCCCACAGGTTGAAATCGTTGAAATATTTATACCATCCAAGAATGTTGCAAAGAAAGAAGAAACAGAAAATTAAGAAAAATGTCTCAATTTTAAGGTGTCATTTTCATAGTCCAGAGTCAATCAATTTAAATAAGAAAAGTCGTCAAAATAGTTCTTAGAATATGGGACGTTCAGGTCACTATTGTCACAGCTATCAATGGGGCGTCGAGATCTAAAAAACGAACTGAAAGTCCTACACAGAGAAAATTAGAATAAAGCACCTGGGAAGTGTTATACCAGAAGACGGAAAATGCGACACAGAGATCCGAAGGCGAATTGGCATGGCCAAGGAAGAATTCCAGAAGTTGAGTAAAGTATTAAGACACAGGACAATTTCGTTAGAAACTAGGAAGAGAGTACTGGATTGCTATGTGTTGTCAGTTCTTCAATATGACAGTGAATGCTGGACAATATCATCCAAGATGAAGGAAAAACTTGAAGTAACTAAAATGTGGTTCTACAGAAGGATGCTGCGAATATCATGGATCGAGCATGTGAGCAATGATGAGGTCTTAGAAATGATGGAAACAAAAAGGAAATTAATACTGAGCATCAGGAAGAGACAGCTAAAGTTCCTGGGACACGCAATGAGGAAGAAGGCTTGGAGAACCTGATACTAACAGGCCAGATAGAGGGAAAAAGAGACAGGGGAAAGCAACAGATAACATATTTGAAGGACCTAATCAGGTGAATGACGGAACGAGGGTTGCATGGTGTAACAGGAAAAGGCGTGCTCAGAGCCACCAGGGATAGGGAGACGTGGAAGGCCATGACCGCCTACGCCCTGAAAGGACAGGGCACATAGAAGAAGATATATGCCAACTGTTTATAAGCAATTATAATGTGGATATAAAGTGGGGAGTCAATTCTACATTATAATCAATAAATAAACTGATCCCTCATTTTGTGGCCATGCTTATTTCTATACATTTATATTCTAGATTTATGGGCTAGAGCGGGGTTTAGGTGGTGTAACAGGAGAAAGCGTGCTAAGAGCCACCAGGGTAGGGAAACGTGGAAGGCCATGATCGCCTACGTCCTAAAGGGACAGGGCAGATAGAAGGAGAAGTATGTTCCATCGCTTCAGAAGTTTGAGTAATCAGCCTGAGGTCGTATGAATTTCATGGAAAACACCCATAATGCAAGACAACAGACCTCAAGTGGAATGACTATATCGAATCCATTGCTAAATTCGCTGCTAAGAAGGTCGATTCTCTGTGTAGAGCCAGGAAGTTTTTCCCCGTCTGAAACCATCCTGTACATATATAAATCTACCATCCGCCCTTGCATTGAATACTGCAGCCATATCTGGTCGGGTGCCCATACTATCCACTTAAGAGTTCTTGAAAATTTCCAACAGAGAATCTGTAATGTGATCAATCTCGACTTGGCAGCTCAGATACAGTCACTTTCTCACCGGCACAATGTGGCTTCTCTGTGTCTCTTCTACAAGTACTTTCACGGCTTCTGCTCCTATGAAAATGGTTCCCCCTATGCATGAATTTACTCGAGCCACAAGATTGGCAACTAGGTCCTAACTTTTTACTGTGAAACCAAGAAAATGCAAACGCAAATTCTACTTCAGCAACTTCTTTTCTCGCACCTCCCGCCTGTGGAATTCCCTTCCGTTTATTTGCTTCCCCGACAGCTACAATCTCCAGGAGTTTAAATGTAAAGTTAATAGTCATCTCGTATGCATCCTCTCTCCTTCTCATTCTCCTTTCTCCGTCCACTCCACTCTCATCAGTATTCTCATCCTTCTCTTACCCACTTCCTGACACCCCCTATAACCTGACACTCTTTCTCATAACTTTCCTCCTATGTAACTCCCTGCGTACCAGTGGTAGTAGACCGCCTTGCTTAGGGCGATACGATTATAAAAAAAAAGACTTCAAGTTGAAAATGGAAACTTTAGGATGATAATAATAATAATAATAATAATAATAATAATAATAATAATAATAAATTAAGAAGAAAAATTGAAGCAAATAGGCCGGATATTATTGTTAAAAACCAGAAAGAAAAAAACTTGTCTATTAATTGATATGGCTTGTCCAGCGGATTGTAACATAGCAACCAAGGAATTTGAAAAACTGTCAAAATATAAACACCTGGAAATTGAAATAGAAAAAATGTGAAAATTGAAAACAATAATCGTGCACTGGTAGGTGCACTTGAAATGATAAAAAATGGAACAAAACAACACATTGAAAGAATCCCTGGAAACCCCAGTTTAAGAGATATACAAAAAATTGTCTTATTAAGTACGGCCCACACACTAAGGAGAACTTTGTCTATGTAACGCTTGAGATGTTAGGGGAGATAGAAAAAACATGAAATGGAGTCATAACAACACGCCACGACCTGCCTTAGGTCTTCCTGGAGACTTGGTAGGTAGTGCGTCCATAGCAGAAATCGAAATATGATGAAAAATGACACCATAATAATAATAATTGAAATGCAAAGTCTTGCACTCATGGGTTCTTCCCACAACTCCAAGAAAGATTTACCGATGCAATAGTTTATTCTATACGATTAGAATTTGCATTCACATTCTCAGAAATTCACAGAATTCTACTCTTTTGGTAATGATTTCCTTTTTATATTTGGAAGATTCTTCGGTGACTTTTACTGAATTTTCCACTTGGTACAGAATTCTGTTCTCCTGATTCTCCATTTATTCCGATTACACATTTTAACTGAATAACAAATTGTATCTGCGCAGATTTTAATGGAAATATAGACAATAATATGGAGGCACGGTAGAGGAATGAATTGTGGCTTGGACTGAGAAATCGGAGAGCCGCGTTCGAATTCCAGTCGGGTTCATTACATTCACTTGCATGCTAATACGCTTGGGAAAGGCATGAATCCAACTCTTCTTTCTTTTTTTATTATTATATGTGCTTATAAGGAGGCACAGTAGAGCAAAGAATTGTGTCTCGGATTGAGGAATCGGAAAGTCGATTTTGAATTCCAGTCAAGTTCATTACATTCACTTACGTGTTAATACCCTTGGGAAAGGCATGAATCCAACTCTTCTTTCTTTCTTCTTATTAATTGTGCTTATTAGGAGGCACGGTAGAGTAATGGATTGAGGAATCGGAGAGCCGAGTTCGAATTCCAGTCGGGTTCATTACATTCACTTACGTGTTAATACTCTTGGGAAAGGCATGAATACAACTCTTCTTTCTTTCTTCTTATTAATTGTGCTTATTAGGAGGCACGGTAGAGTAATGGATTGAGGAATCGGAGAGCCGAGTTCGAATTCCAGTCGGGTTCATTACATTCACTTACGTGTTAATACTCTTGGGAAAGGCATGAATACAACTCTTCTTTCTTTCTTCTTATTAATTGTGCTTATTAGGAGGCACGGTAGAGTAATGGATTGAGGAATCGGAGAGCCGAGTTCGAATTCCAGTCGGGTTCATTACATTCACTTACGTGTTAATACTCTTGGGAAAGGCATGAATACAACTCTTCTTTCTTTCTTCTTATTAATTGTGCTTATTAGGAGGCACGGTAGAGTAATGGATTGAGGAATCGGAGAGTCGAGTTCGAATTCCAGTCGGGTTCATTACATTCGCTTACGTGCTAATATCCTCGGGAAAGGCATGAAATCAAACACTTCTTTCTGTTTTTATTATTATATTTGCTTATAAGGAGGCACAGTAGAGCAATGAATTGTGTCTCGGATTGAGGAATCGGAGAGCCGAGTTCGAATTCCAGTCGGGTTCATTACATTCACTTACGTGCTAATACTTTTGGGAAAGGCATGAATCCAACTCTTCTCTCTTTCTTCTTATTAACTGTGCTTATTAGGAGGCACGGTAGAGCAATGGATTGAGGAATCGGAGAGTCGAGTTCGAATTCCAGTCGGGTTCATTACATTCACTTACGTGCTAATATCCTCGGGAAAGGCATGAATCCAACTCTTCTTTCTGTTTTTATTATTATATGTGCTTATAAGGAGGCACAGTAGAGCAATGAATTGTGTCTCGGATTGAGGAATCGGAGAGCCGAGTTCGAATTCCAGTCGGGTTCATTACATTCACTTACGTGCTAATACTTTTGGGAAAGGCATGAATCCAACTCTTCTCTCTTTCTTCTTATTAACTGTGCTTATTAGGAGGCACGGTAGAGTAATTGACTGTGGCTAGGACTGATGAATCGGAGAGCCGAGTTCGAATTCCAATCAAATTCATTGCACGTAATAATACCCTTGGGAAAGGTATGAATCTATCTCTTCTCCCCACAGCTATCGGGAGAGATTGGACCTGATAGACTTGGTTGGCAACCAATCTAAGAGAAGGAAAACTCATGCGGCAACATACAATTAAGAACAATGATGCTGGGAATTGCAGTGCAGCATTCAATAAATCCCACAAAAATCCGAATCACTTGATTTGCAGTCCCTTGAGCTTTCAGTTTGAAACTCGGAGGAGAGAAAGCTACCCGTAAAACGTGAAATAGGAGGCAAACCAATCATAATAATAATAAATGAAATCGACAAGATTCTGACCTGTTCAGAGATTCGGGTCAAACAGTTAAGTGCCATATGTGATACACGCTTTGGGCGATCATGTCTCGAAAAAGACATGACTGACTGGGCAAAAGATTATCCCGCAGTAGGTTGCCATTGCTTTCTGCGGTAGACTGGTTGCCAGCCAAGGCTACAGAACCCAATCTGGTGTATTATTTAACCCATAACTGTAAGGAGAAGAGATAGATTATATTACATTATTATATTAAGCATAATTAGTGGGGGATCAGTTTACTACTTCATAACAATAGAAAATCGATCCCCTTTTATGTCCAATAGAAGTTTTAATTATGTTTCCAACTATTATATTCAGTCAGTCAGTTAAGTGCCATACATGATACACGCTTTGGGCGATCATGTCTCGAAAAAGACATGACTGACTGAACAGAAGATTATCTCGCAGTAGGTTGCCATTGCTTTCTGCGGTAGACTGGTTGCCAGCCAAGGCTATAGAACCCAATCTGTCCTGTTATTTAACCTATAACTGGAGGGAAGAGACGGATTAATACTTTTCCCAATGGTATTTGCGCGTAAATGAATGCAATGAATTCAACTGAAATTCGAACTCAGCATCATCGATTTGTCGTTCCGAGTCGATATCCACTGTACCCCAAAGCACTTACGGGTAGATGTTGCGATAATGCGGAATGTATATCCTAAGGTTGGGGTCAGTTGCTTCTGGAATCCTCCAATCTCCGGAAACATCTTGTTATCATCGAAGTCACACCCAAAACAAAACGACAAAATCAAAAACATCACTCATGTGGGCGACAATTTACACATCGCGTCCTGTGTATTCTGATTATTGTCTTTAACTTTTGTTTTTATCACAACGTTTCAGCCGTTGCAGTCTTCAGCCTTCCTCAGCTGAATAACCTATAGGGAAGCATAAATAAAAAAAAGTATATAAAATCATATTAAAATATGTATGTAAAATTGAATGCAAATATTGGCAAATTTAATATAAATTAGTTTATTTTCCACAATGGCAAAATAATTTTGTTAACTGTATTTGTTATTTAACCCTACACAACCATTTTATTTATTTATTTTTTTTAATCATATCACCCCAAGCAAGGCGGTAACGCCACTGATGCGCAGGGGGCTACGTAAGAGTGAAAAGATTGGAAAAGAGAAAGCCGGAAACCACATCCTAAACAGGGAACAAGGGATGAGCTTCTTCAACTGTTCAATAGACGTGGGTGGAGTGTAAACCAGGCGATAGTTTAGTCTATCTACTCCAATTGAAAAAGAAAAAAAAAGGAGTAAAAAGATTGGAAAAGAGAAAGCCGGAAACCACATCCTTAACAGGGAACAAGGGATGAGCCTCTTCACCTGTTCTTTTGGAATATCTTAAAGAAATAATTCACAAATAAAAAATCCGTCATGTACTGTAAAGATCGCCCAATTTTAAACATCGACATTTACAAAGTGTGTACGTACATCTGTTCGTAAATATAGATTAACCTTTTTCTGTGTTATATTAAAAACTAAAATTTATTTGCTTGTAAGCTAAAAAATAGATTGTTATTGACCATATTTTTTTATAATCATATCGCCCCAAACAAGGCATTTTACTGTCACTGTTTTGCAGGGGGTTACATAGGAGGAATGTTATGAGAAAGAGTGACAGGTTATGGGGTGTGTCAGAAAGTGGGTAAGAGAAGGATGAGAATACTGATGGGTGTATGAATCTGCATCTTCTACCCCCAGCTATGAGTTAATTAGTAAGACTTGTATCACTAAATTATTATTCAGTCAATTAAGTGCCATACGTGATAGAGGTTTGGGTGATCATGTTCCTTCCGATTCATGACTGACTAGTCAGAAGGTTTTCTCGCAGTAGATTGCCATTTCTTTCTGCGGTAGACTGGTCAGCAACCAAATCTATCCTGTTGTTCAACCCATAGCAGGAGAGAGAAAAGATGGATTTATAACTTTCGAAAGAGTATTTGCGAGTAAGTGAATGCAACGAATTCACCTGGAATTCGAACACTGCTCTCTGATTTCTCATTCAGAGTCGATAGCCATTGCACCACAACGCACATAAAATTCCTTGCTTAGTCAACTAAAACCATTCCCTGTCTTTAAATTCGTGAATGAATATCCCCAAAAATGGAGAAACAAGCAGCTGTATGGACCTGGGATAAAACAAATTGTTGAAGCTGCCAATAAAATGATGTGGTGAGATTCGAACCCGTATCCCGTGATCGGAAAGCGAACCTTACACGCCTCATTTCTCACTGTCACTCTCTCTCTCTCTCTCTCTCTATATATATATATATATATATATATATATAGAGAGAGAGAGAGAGAGAGAGAGCGAGAGTGAGAGAGAGAGCGAGAGAGAGAGAGAGATAGAGTATAGAGAGAGTAGGAGTAGGAACAGAAAAATCAAAATAAATCAATGATTTGATATTCATAGACCTATACACTTGTAATTTCATTGTCCAAATTGTTTTATGTCGCCTGTTCTTTCTTTGTATTTAACTTTCATTTTTGTTGTTGTTGTTGTTGTCAGATCCTAGGCTGCCTGCTAATGTGTGTGTCTAGGCGTGCGCTCATGCGTGTGTATCCGTCCACCTGCATGTCTTCAAATTAATTAAACGCACACTGTTTTTGTATTTCACCGTGTATCTGCGTTTTACGCTTTCTGTGTAAGTGCTTGTGTAAAGATTTCTGCATGTCATTGCAAATTTTTCATTCTTGACGTAGTTATACATTTGTGATCTTACTCCCCTCCCTCATACGCACGACCTCGGTGCCGTGAAACTCTGTAAATGCTCCACACCATCAAAAATGGCGCTCTCTGTCGACGTTTCTAATTAAATTCCCTATTTCGAGCCAAAATGGCAACTAGTTTTGGTGGCCTCTTCCGTCTGTGAGGTGCCGTCTCGCCAAACACATCGTTTAGTTGAATTTGCTTCGCCAGGATTTCACAGA
Source organism: Ascarosepion bandense (assembly GCA_037127315.1). NCBI lineage: Eukaryota > Metazoa > Mollusca > Cephalopoda > Sepiida > Sepiidae > Ascarosepion > Ascarosepion bandense. Next base: position 570,833 of record JBBBDQ010002093.1, read on the forward strand.
CAAAACGGTCTCCTCCAACGATTCTGTTCAAATAAAGTTACAGGATCAATACAGTTTGTTCACCAACGTCATATCTGACGCCCCGGGGCAATTAAATAAAAGAAAATGTCTGTTGTTTGTTTCCAAATAGTAAAATTAAAGTTAGGACATTGATCAGATGATTGCAGCTACGTGTAATGTAATGGGTCTATTTGGCCCCATCGCTGCTTCATCACAAGACAAAAGGTTAACCATTAGCTTGATTTCCTTTGATACTGCTGCCATCTGGCTAATCAATCGCTACTTTTGTTTCGGGCAATTTCAGTATCGGCGGCAAAGAAAATGGACGTTACGGGAATGAAAAGAAAATGTGAAAGAAATGGAGAAAACGAAGAGCGAACAACACAAAACACATTTTGCCTGTACAGCGTTCTATCTATCTATCTATCTATCTATCTATCTATCTATCTATCTATCTATCTATCTATCTATCTATCTATCTAACTCAGTCTTATCATTATCTATCTATCTATCTATCTATCTATCTATCTATCTAACTCAGTCTTATCATTATCTATCTATCTATCTATCTATCTATCTATCTATCTACATCTCTCCAAGTCATTTTCTATCTATCTATCTATCTATCTATCTATCTATCTATCTATCTATCTATCTAACACAGTCTCTTCATTATCTATCTATCTATCTATCTATCTATCTATCTATCTATAGCTAGATAGATAGATAGATAAGGAAAACGAATGAGTTTGATAGATAGATAGATAGATAGATAGATAGATAGATAGATAGATAATGATAAGACTGAGATAGATAGATAGATAGATAGATAGATAGATAGATAGATAGATAGTAATGCGAGAAATATTTTACGAGCGTTGTGTGTTAGAAATTTTGAGAGTAAAGAGAGAGAGAAATTGGAACGACACGAGACAAAGAAGACGTAGAAACAGTATGAGAGAGAGAGAGAGAGAGAGAGAGAGAGAGAGTGAGAGAGAAACAGAGAGAGAGAGAGAGAAGAGTAGGGGAGAAGTAGAGAGAGAGGAAGATCATTAAGGAAAATAAGAAGGCAAAAGACGGAGGAATATAAAAAAGCTAAAAAAGAGAAGAAGAAAAAAATGGAGGGGCGGGAAATATTGCAAAATTAAAATGAGATAAACAGGGGAGTGAAATGTCAAAGAGGGCGATGCTGGGAACTAAAGAAAAAGAGGGAGATTGAAGGAAAGAAAGAGAGAGAGATGAGAGAGAGATATGAGAGAGAAGAGATGAGAGAGAGAGAGAGAGAGAGAGAGAGAGAGAGGAGAATCAAAGGTTTGATAAAATCTGATTGATTTTTTGCTACAGTTTGTTTTCAGTGATTTAGAAAACGCGTTGTAATTTTTGTGAGCGTTTATATTCGTCAGTATTGGAAATCTGGCGACGTTAAATTGTTGGTGACCGGTGTGTATGTGCAAGTTGGGGAAGCTGTGTTAAGGGGTAGGAAAATGGTGGGGTCTGGAGACAACGGTAAAGTGCAAGAAAATCTATAAGGAAAGAACTGATCGATTGAGTGATTGACTGATTGAGTGAGAGAGAGAGGGAGAGAAAGAGAGAGATGATAACAGAATGAGATAGATAGATAGATAGATAGATAGATAGATAGATAGATAGATAGTTAGATAGATAATGATAAGACTGAGATAGATAGATAGATAGATAGATAGATAGATAGATAATGAAAAGACTGAGATAGATAGATAGATAGATAGATAATGAAGAGACTGACAAGAGATAGATAGATAGATAGATAGATAGATAGAATGAAGAGACTGACAGAGATAGATAGATAGATAGATAGATAGATAGATAGATAGATAATGAAAAGGCTGAGATAGATAGATAGATAGATAGATAGATAGATAGATAGATAGATAATGAAGAGACTGACAAGAGATAGATAGATAGATAGATAGATAGATAGATAGATAGATAGATAGATAATGAAGAGACTGACAAGAGATAGATAGATAGTAGATAGATAGATAGATAGATAGATAGATAGATAGATCATGAAAAAACTGAGACCACGGCCTCAACCACGACCTCCAAATAATCTCCTGCAATTATTCTAGACGGTCTCCTTGTTTAACTTTGTGAATGCTGCCATAATCCTTGCCTTCAGTTCATCTTTAGTATTAGAAGAAGTTTTGATTGTTTCCCGCTCAAATGTGCGTACCAGTGCGTTGCAGTCTTGGGAGTTAAGGGACCAGATTTAAGAGGTGATGCAGTTGCAGAAATTGTCTGACAACCACGACTGGGTTCTCCTGCTTGTGTGGCTCGGGGCAGACTCGTGTTGCCAGACATATGGTCTTCCAGTAAACACTCTCTTAACCCATGTAAGAACTACTTCCACAAGGCACATGATGTTGATTCTGAGGCTGTAGGATACAAATCCTATATTATCCATGAACCAGGTAAAAAAAAAAAAACAACAAAAAAAAAAATACAACAAAAAAACAAAAACACAAAATAAATTGCACACCCGCAAAAATCAAATTCAAACGACTACAACATTTGGGAAAAACCCAAAATAAAATTGCACACCCGTGAATCCAAAAACCCGTGGATCCAAACAGCTAAAAGCTTTTTTTTTTCACAAGTCAGTATGAAAAGTGATACTCTTGATCCTGATTGGTTGACAAATCGAGAAATTCAAAATACGTCAGCAAAACGGGGTTTTTTTTTCACAGCTAAAGAAAAAAAATCGTTCTAGGATCCTCCCACGTGACCAGAATTCAAATTTAAAGAGGTCCCCTGACAGTCAGTCAGTCAGTCAGTCAAGAGGGTCACTGAGAGACAGCAGTTCAATCGATCCGTCACTCGAGCAAGCCGTCGATTTGTCAGTCAGTCAGTCAGCCACGCCAGTCAATCCCGAGAGGCGCAGTGTCAGATATACAGTCCGATAGGCGCCGACATCAAAGAGACCAGTGTCGACAAACTAATCCTTCGACCACTCAACATTACGAACGGAAAGAAGAGAGGAAACACCTGCAACGGCCATAAAACTTTTCACATCTCTCAACAACCAGAATGGAGAAGTAACACTGACTTACTAAGTTAAGTAGACTGATTCATCGTTTTACACATACACTACCAATTACTACTATCTCCTTTTGACTCTCTCTCTTTCTCTCTCCCCTCGGGAATTCACATTCACACTTCTTTTTTAACGTTATTTGAAACACTTTCCTTTTTCACCTATTTAACGGCTGATACATAAAAAGGAAAGAAATATTGTGCTACTACTCTGTGTAATTACAGACTCAAAACCAACACTTGCATACTCAACCAACATTCGTTCAAATACAACAGACACTTTTATATTCAACCAACATTCACGCAAATATAAATGATACTTTTCTATCTAGCAAAAACATACACAGAATTGTACAAATTGCTTATATTGTATATATATTGTAAAAAAAAAATGGTATATTTAAACAACATTTCTTATTGCGTTGTTTTTTTCTCGAAATTTGTGTTGCATTTTTGTGGACCGGATAGCCCGCTTTAAAATCGCCTTTTAATCCGGGTTGTTTTGGAACACCACAAGGCCCTGAGGAAGGCTGAATGGAGGCATAACATCGACATCACTAGTTATCACACCCAAAACCATGATGTTTACTGGATAGATAATTCAAATCTTTCCGAATCGTCAGCACTGCCCTCAGATTGACACCCAAATTTTCTGAAATATTCGTATTAGGGCTTCCGGTGCGAATGCCAAGCAGTGTTTCCAAATTTCATTTCCAAATTTCTGGCGGAGTGAATTGCGTCATGCTGTTCATTTTTTTTCATGCAGATGGTGCCCAACTGACTCAGCTATACTATGCAGTTGACAAAATAAAAACACAACGCACATGCACGAAATTAAAAATATGAAACGGCGATAATTTACCCATCGCATCATATATATATATATATATATATATATATACCATTTCGTAAATCTTCAAGATTTTCCGTAACACTGTTTACATTTGTTGACATTACGATACATTTCAGAGCAGAGATGGTTATTTGCGTAGAATAGAAAATTGTGTTATATAGGCTTGATTTGACTTCGTTTAGACTGTTGGTCATTCTTGGTCAACAGGCCTAAGACGCACCAGATCAATTTGTGGCTTCCTATATGTGGATAGGGGGTCGCAAGTTCGAATGCTGCCAAATGACACACATATTCATAACAAAGTTTATCATAAATAATCAGACCGGTAGAAATAAATATACTGTTTGATTAAAAACAGAATATCTACTCAAATACGAATATCGATTAAAAATAATTATATATATATATATATATATATATATATATATATATTGTTAACCAGTTTTGGGGTCATAATTAAATTAGGCCAGTATACAATTGTATTAAAAGGTGCTCAATACATATACAATGTAGAGCTTTTGAATATTTTTCATTTGGAAACCAAAAGAACATACATATATGTAAGCAGATATTAGTTTATCGTCCACAGTAAATTTATGTCCAGGTTCTTGTGACATTACACCTTTCTTGGCAGATCGTCTATTATCACAATGTGACACGCTTAATTACAAAAGTAATAGAAACAAGAATAGGAAATAAAAGAAACGAATTGAAATCGACTGTACCATAAATCGAAACAAGCAATTCAAATTTAAAATTTCAGCGCATCGCTCACCTTTACTTTTACATCAAAATAAATATCATTTTAATCCGTTGAATTCCTAAAAAAAAGGAAAGCATCAAACGAAAAAATGCTTTCCCTATTATGTATTATTATGGTGCCCTATTCTATAGGAATGGACTCTTCCTCCGTCAATAAATACTAACCTGCGTGACTTCCGGGAATGCAGCTTTGGGTCAGCCAAGAGGCAGTCGTGAGATAGACTAGACGCAGCGTAACTATACCGTTCGGACTTACACTTTTATCTGCTGACTACTAACACTCTTACTTGTTCTTTAATGCCCTTGTTGAACCTACCTTCTTCTTTTCCGTGTCTTTCTTCTTGCCCAAACAGGCCACAACAACTTTGCTACGAAGATTTCGCCACAACAAATACATATATTTCATTTGGAAATGAGTTATTTCCGCAAATGAGTTTTCAACCTTTTGGTATCATCAGGCGATTTACAAAAACTTTTTTCCTCTTTTCAAACGAACAGGGATTGTTTTACGAACGCGCAACTGGAATTTTCACACAACCGAAGATTTTTAAAATTAAGGTGGAGTCATTCAATAATTTTACAACACTTTCATCGATGTTTGTATGATCCTTATAGGTATAGATAGATTTAGGATGTATGTAGATATGATTAGAATTATGTTTTACATACAGTAGATAAGTACTATTAACTAAGTCAAGTGTAACAACTAGAAACTTAACTTTTTGAGGTTGGTATTTAAGATTAAAGTTCTTCAGTATTCTGTAACACTAATAAAACAACAACTTTTAGGCAAAAATCGACTTTATTCATCAACATAGTCTCCCTCTAGGGTGATACACTGATTCGAACGCTTTTCTTACAATTCAATGCCTTTTTCGTAGAACGATGTCTTTGGCCTCAAAATACGCTTCTGTTTCTGATATCACTTCTTCAATGAAGCGAAATCTCTTTCTCTGGAACATTCTTTTGAGGTCTGCAAACAGACACTAGGGTTAGGGTTAGATCCCTTTGCAAAGACAAAATTTTATCATCTGCTTCCATCATATTGCACCTGGCAAAATGCTAGCCAGAACTGTCAAAAACGGAGTGAACCAGTAGAGGGATTTTCGAATTTGATAATGCACTTGATAAAGTGTATACTGTAAATCCCAACCAGGAAAAATGTTTCTTTGTCGGGATGCTGTTGCATAATGTTAAAAGTCCTATTCATTTGAAGATATCCGTACAGTCGATAAGTTAAATAGCAAGACAAATTGAGTTCTATAGACTTAGCAAGCAGTCTAACGCAGAAAGAATTGGCAACCTACTGTTGGAAAATCTTCTGCCCAGTTAATCATTTCTCAAAAGGGACATGATCACCCAAGCGTATATCACGTACTGCAAATAACACGTCACTAAATAAGCCCCGGGCTTAACTAATAAAAGAACAATTTGGAGGAGAATCTCGACTTTATTCATTCGTATAGTCTCTTTCTAGGGTGATACACTGATTTGAACGCTTCTCTAACAATTCAATGCCTTTTTCGTAGAACAATTTGTCTTTGGTCTCAAAATACGCTTCAGTTTCTGATATCACTTCTTCACTGGAAATAAATCTCTTTCTCTGGGGCATTCTTTTTGGTCTGCAAGTAGCCAGTAGTCACTGGGGGTCAGATCTGGAGAATAGGGTGGATGCGGAAGCAATTTGAAGTACAATTCATGTAGTTTTGCCATCTTTGCGATCAACTTGTGACATGGTGCTTTGTCTTGGTGAAAGATCACTTTTTCTTCTTCATTTGTGGCCGTTTTTTTTTGGGGGGGGGCAATTTTTCATTCAAACGCATCAATAATGCTATATAATATTCGCTATTTATGGTTCTTCCTTTTTCAAGGTAATCAATAAACTAAATATCTTGCACATCCCAAAATACGGGGGCCAAAAACTTGCCTGCTGATGTTTGCGTCTTTGGTCGCTTTGGACGGCTTTCACCTGCTGTTTTCCACTCAGCTGACTCCGGAGAGAAGTGGTAGATCCATGATTCATCCATTGTCACATATTTACATAAAAACCCCTTCTTGTTGCGTTGAAACAGTTACAAACAACGCTCTGAATCGTCGACGCGTTGTTGTTTTTGATCGACTGTGAGCAAACGCGGTACCCACTTTGAACACATCTTTCTCATTGATAAATGTCCATGCAAAATGGTTAATACACTACCTTCTGATATGTTCAACTCCTCTGCTATCTCACGCAACTTCAATTTACGATCGGCCAAAAGAAGTTTGTGGATTTTTTGGTGTTTTCTAGGACAACTGACAATTTTGAGCGATCTGAGCGTTCACCATCATTTGTGTCTATACGACTGGGTTTAAAATCAGCATACCACCTCTTAACTGTTGTTTCCGACGGAACAGAGTCCGCATAACATTTATCTAGCTATTACTTTGCTTGAGCAGTATTTTTCCCATCAGAAAGCAATGCTTTATCTACACACGAAATTCAGATTTTCTCATTGTTTTGAAAATTTTCAATAGTAGGTTCACTTAAAAAAAACTGTAATTTGTAAACTAGTAATCCGATTAAGTCCAAATTTTGTGAAGTGCCATTTGAAGGTCAGTATTTCATAAAAATCATATTAATTTTTTATTAGTGACGCCATCTGTTGAGTGATGTGTTTCATGTATTTACGGAGTTAATGGAATTTTGGTTAATCATAAGACCATCTTTATGCAATCCAATATCTTTTATATTAACATAATGATGAGTTGTGAGATTGTACAAAATAAAAAGACCTTTAAGATCCGATGAGTTTTGATTCTGCAGAATCATCAGACCTACAATATCTGAAGATTTTTGGATCCTGCAGAATCATCATCTTAGAGTTTTCTTTGCTAACCTTTTTCTTTTCTTTCTCCTCTCTATTGTCTCTTCTCAATTCTTCTTTTTCTTTCTTTCTTTCTTTCTTTCTTTCTTTATTTATTTATTTTTCTTCTTTATCTGATTCTCTGTTTTCCGGTTTAATATTATTTACATGTCTGGTTTTCAGTGGCAAAATATTGAAACACTACTGTCTATAAATCGTACACACACTACTCTTTAAAACGTTATAACATCCAACCACTCTTAATTCATATCATTGGATGACCTCTTTATTCTTATAGTTTTATTTTTTTTTTACTTTATTTTTTAATCTCCTTATCTATATATATTATCAAATAAATTAACTACATTTTACTGCCTAATGATGGTGTTTTAACACCGAAACATTGTAGCGATTGAGTTTCAGTATGCTATGATAATAATTATAATAATAATAATTGCCATATATATATATATATATATATATATATATATATATATATATATATATATATATATCGAGGCAGCAAATAATTTTCTAAACATATGCTGTTAAATATAAGAGATAATGAATGTCTATTATGTTTAATCATGAGCCGTTCTAAACGTCGTATTTTGGCTTTAATTTCAGTTGAAAATAAAGAAAAAATTCTCCAAATTTAACAGCACATATATATATATATATATATATATATATATATATATATATATATGAAATGTATTTATTCCGAAATTTATTTGTTTAAACATTATTTTTAATGGATACTCATATTTGAGTAGATGGACTGTTTTATTATTAAAGAGTATATCAAGATTTTCTAAATAATCAGGCCGGCAGATGTAAATAAATACGTTGTTTAATCATAAAAGCACAAATATGAGTATTTGTTGTGAAGAATTTTGAATCAAGTAAATTATATCAGAATTATCCGGAGCTACAAGAAATCTGTTATAATCCGCAACAACGAACAGTGGACTAAGAACTCAAAGGAGAACTTTGATTTATCCATGGGTGCACTTGATTCTGCAGAAGCTTCGGATCTAACCGGATTATTCTTACTGTACAACTTAACTGCAAATAAGGAAATAGAAACGAGCAGGATAGGACCGTATAGAGACGACGGACTGATGATAATTGATAAATCTACTGGAGGTAAGGTTGATAAAACCAGAAAATGAATCCATAGATTCTTTTAATCCTTTGGCCTTAACGTAGTAATTAACCACAATATCAAGCAAGTAGGCTTCCTCGACATAACATTAGACCTAGTGTCGAATACATTCCAACCTTACATGAAAAACAACGCTAACCCAATATATATAAACCCCAACTCTAATCACCCACCATCCATTGTTAAGCACATCCCATCATCAGTTGAATGTCGCATTAACACACACTCATCCAACAAAGAGATATTTGATAAGCACAAGGTAATTTATAATAGAATGAAAGCGGGTATAAATCATCAAAAATCAGTTTTGTGGAAAAATTCAAAAGTTCAAAAAGCAGAAATAGAAGCAGGAAAATAATATGGTATAACCCTCCATTCAACCAATCAGTTAATTTCAAGCTGGGACATAAATTTCTTAAATTAATAGAGAAGCACTTTCCCAAAAATAACCCTCTAAGCAAAATCTTCAATAAAAATACCATAAAATTAAGCTATAGCTGTCTTAATAATCTAGAAAAAATAATCAAAATGCATAACACAAAAATATTGAAAATAGACAGTAAAAATAAATCCAACACTAATACAAATCCGTCCCATGACAGCAACCTCTGTAACTGTAGAAACCCCAACCAATGCCCCATGGCCAATAAATGTCTGACGAAATCTCTGATATATATGTGTTCGATTTCATCCTTAGAAAATCCTAAGGATGAAAAAATATATATTGGGAATACTATGAACGTATTTAAAAAGCGCTTTTACAATCACCTCTCATCCTTCAATAACAAAGAAAAACAAAACATGGCATCTCTCCCCAAACACTTTTGGAGATTAAAAAACGAAAATAAAACACCAAAGGTCAAATGGAAAATTCTCAAAAAGCAAGAACAGCAAAATCTATAATAGAACCATGCTTTCTTTGCCTTCAAGAAAAAATAGAGATCCTTAAATATATAAATAGAAACAAGCTCTTAAATCAGAGACACGAAACCACAGTAAACTGCAAGCACATTAGGGACTTAACCCTACAATCATGCTAAGAAATACAAAGAGTTCGATTGATATCCTCATTATAAAAGATAAAAAATGCTATAGAAAAAAATCGATCCAATAAATCCTTTTACGGAAGGTCTATCATTAAAGCCTACACCAATAACCTTACTTAACACAATAACCTTTCTTAAATACAAAAATATTCCGTACTAGAAAAATCAAAATTAAATAAATGGCTCCCAAACTTGAAAAAGAATCAAAATTCATACATTCAAAATCAAGATTAAATATACTACTTCAGAATAATTATATCATACACAAAAATAAACTGTAAGCACACGTAAGATCTAACCCTACAATCACCCCAAAAAATACTGGGAATTTGAATAAGTATTTTTGTTATTATAAAAGATAAAAAATGCGACAGAAAAATCGATGTAAGAAATCTTTAAAATAAGATCTAATGCCCGCAAAAATATCTAAATAAATAATATATATAAAAAATAAAAATAAATAAGATTCCAAATGATAATTTATAGAAAAAAGAAGATAAAAAGGAGAAAAGGAAGAAAAGAGGAAAAAAGAAGAAAAACGGAAAAAAATTAAAAGAAAAAACCGACCCTCTAAATTTAAAATTAAGATTAAACATACAACTTTATACAAAAAACTGATAAAACGCTAATTCGCATTTACTTCCCAAAAAAATGCAAATTTAGATTTCTTGAAATAACTTCGCCTAAATACAATTATACTCCAAACTTGAATAAAAGGAAAAAAAAAGAGAAAGAGGAAAAGAAGAAGAGAAAGAAAAAGAAGGAAGAGAGAGGAGAAGAGCGGTATATGTGTGTGTATATATATATATATATATATATATATATATATATATATATATATATATATTTTACCGAAAAAATCTAAATTGGAAAGAAAAAGCACCCCACCCCTATCACGTCTATGAAAACCTAGACACAGGATCAAAGTAAATACATGAATTGGGTCCACTAACAGCAGACATCAACCAATTAAACGATAGCCAACCATAAAAATGACCACTCAACAACACCCTCTTAGAAATCCTAACCAAAATATATACCCAACCGATAAAAAGGTAAAACATACATTCCAACAGATAATACCATTAATCAACAATTTCACACTTACACACCAAATTCCTAAAAAGTCTAACGATCAAAACGAGACATTCACTTAATTACCAATAACTCCAACCAACCCCCACGACAACAACGAACCAAATATAAACAGAGAATGATTCCAAAACTTTATTTCCCCTGAGGAAGTGTTTAAATCCAAACACTGAAACAAACATATGATTGTAGGGAAGAGGACATATATAGAAGAAATTATGTACATATTCTAAATCATAATATATATATATATATATATATATATATATATATCTGGTGGGTGAATCTCCGGCTGCTGATAAATCAATCTGGTTTTGGTCATGGCGGGCATTGAATCTAACTGCGCTGATGAGCCGTGATAGAGCGAAACAGGCCTGTATGCATATGATTTATATATATATATATATATATATATATATATATCGCCGACTGACGCCAATTCGGTCGGGTTTTAATTCTGTGTAAAAGCTATATATATATATATATATATATATATATATATATATATACGCAAAATGGCCACCTAGCGGTGGTATAATGGTTAGCAAGCTTGTCTCGCTTGAATCATTACAATTGAGTAGTGAGTTCGATTTTCACTGGGTGCCCCGTACTTTCCGCCGTATGTCACGTCTAAACTATGCTTAGAAAATCACCTTCCTCCAGGTGTGGGAGTTGGATGCAGGGCTAACAACCCAGTTCCATAAAAAACAAATAGGAATCGATGAAGAGAAATAACATCGTTTGTCAAATTAAAAGTCTATCTCTTACACTCTGTTCATAGCTATCTATCTATATCTATCTGTGTGTGTTCACATCTAAGATAAGAAAAACGTCTAAAAAAGAAAATCTATCTTTCTATATACTACACTCTCCTTATCTATCTATCTATCTATCTATCTATCTATCTATCTATCTATCTATCTATCTCAGTTTGTTCATAATCCTTCTATCTATCTATCTATCTATCTATCTATCTATCTATCTATCTATCTATCTATCTATCTATCTCAGTTTGTTCATAATCCTTCTTTCTATCTATCTATCTATCTATCTATCTATCTATCTATCTATCTAGTTTGTTCATAATTCATTCTATCATCTATCTATCTATCTATCTATCTATCTATCTATCTATCTATCTATCTATCTCAGTTTGTTCAATATCATCTATCTATCTATCTATCTATCTATCTATCTATCTATCTATCTATCTATCTCAGTTTGTACATAATCCTTCTATCTATCTATCTATCTATCTATCTATCTATCTATCTCAGTTTGTACATAATCTATCTATCTATCTATCTATCTATCTATCTATCTATCTATCTATCTCGCTAGCTAGCTAGCTATTTACAGGGTGGGGCAGAGCAACTTGCTTATCTGAAATGGGCGTCCTCAAGCGATGGTCGCTCCTAGGATAGTGGGGAGGGGCTGACTCGAGAGTGCGGGATTTAAAGTTTGATTCTGTTTACTTTACGGGAACCTCAGTGTGCATCATGGATTGGACCAAGTTGGAACGCGCTTTTGCTGTTGAGACATATTTTTGAAGCGGTGGCTTAATCGTCACCACGCAACGTGCATTTTGTCAACATTTCAATATTGCCCCTCCCCCCGGTCGTGTTCCTGGCCGGCAGTCGATTGTTTTCCTGGGAAAACTTCAGGGAAACTGGTGATTTAAAGAAGAAACCTGGCCAACCCACGAACAGCAAGGTCACCCCAAAACATTGGAGCGGTGAGACAATGTTTTGATATCCCCCCCCACCCGACGGCCTGCCTGCAAACAAGCATCTACTTTACGGTTGTCTGCTCCTTCTGTGAGACGAATTTTTCATGAAGAATTTAAATTTCATCTTTACAAATTGGCTGTGGTGCAGGAAATTAATCCACGCGATTTTGTTGCTCGGGAAAATGCGTGTGAGACGCTTCTAGGATTGCCTGATGACACGCTTGTTTTCTTCAGTAATGAGGCTCACTTCCATCTTTCGGGATCTGTAAATAAGCAAAACATGCGCTACTGGAGCCTTGAAAACTCTAGAAAACTTCATCAACGTCCTCTACACGCAGAACGTGTAACTGTTTGGTGTACACTATCGCGAATTGGCATAATTGGCTCATGGTTTTTCGAAGAAAACGAACAGCCAGTATCAGTGACATCTGAACGTTACGTCAGTATGATCAATGAGCTTTTCCTAGCAACACTGAACCAGATGGGTGTTGGAGATGTATGATTCTAGCAGAAGAGTACCACGGCACACACAGCAAGCGTGTGAATAACAGCTTTGCCTCAGAACTTTCAGGGACACCTCTTCCCTTTGAGCGGGAATCTGCATTGGCCAGCACGGTCTCCTGATTTATCACTCTGTGACTATTTTCTATGGGGCTACCTGACGTCAATTGTTTACAACGATCGTCCTAACACCCTGGCTCACCTGAAGAACAACATTCGTCAAGCTGTTGCCAACATACCCACCGATATGCTGGAAAGAGTTGACCGAAACTTCAGAGTACGATTAACCCAGTGTATTGAGCAAAAAGGACGCACTCTGACTGATGTCATCTTTAAAGCTTGTAAAACATAAAATTTTAATGTTGTAATTGATGCTGTTCAAAGAATTATATGTATATCTGCATTACTTTTGTTTTATTTGTTACTAGCAGTATAGCCCGGCGTTGCTCGGGTGTAATGAAAGCTTTAAAACTAATCCATGGTCCTGGAGCTCAGACTCTTTGGACGTTGGCACGAAAGACTAAAAAGCAATAGTTGTTTCCAGTTAAAGCGAAACCGTAGACTGAAAGTAAAAATGAATGGATGTAAGTCATATTTTGAAGTTTGGTGAGAATCGAATAAAAATTGTGGATTTGTATAAAAGACCTACAGACAGATAAACAGACGCACACACAAACATCTTGCCTTATATATATATATATATATCATCATCGATTTTCTGCACTATTGTAAGAACTGCAACCTTGAAACTTCCGAATATCGTTTCTTATGTCTTTGTCTATGAGTGTATCATATTTGATTAAAATCGGACCACTCCTTCTGTAACACGATTTTTTCGATTATCGATTTTCGATATTTATCGAGGATACCTCGACACAAAACCTAGCTCAGAACACTCGCAGACGTTTATAGTATAACTGCGTGAATTTTCAAGAAAATCGGTTCAGCCGTTTCGGAGTCTATAGGAAACGGACACACACACACACATACATACACACACATACAAAGTTCCATTTATAAAATAAGTTTAGATTCTAAATAAGCAAGCTGTATCTCAATCTGTCCATATCAATCTCGATCTGTTCACATCTATCTATCTATCTATGGGTTAATATATATGTACTTTTTATACTTTAAATGCAGGTATTGAACACTCTTCCTTCTGCGTTATGATAAAACTTGAGTTATATTTTTTACTACACACCGACATAGTCTTTAGACGCATACGTACAAACTCTGTACACATCTGCGCATAAATAGAAATCATTTCTTTAGATGAATGCCATGAAGCTATCCATACCCCCAGCCCAGACACCCACCCACCTACCCATTCTTATCTTCACTCCGTACTCATTTTTTCCCAACTCTCATATCCAGGCATATATTTATTTCAGCGTTTTTTTTTTATGAAAATTTTCCGCTACTTTTAGAGGTCGAGACGTGGACAGTTTTTTGTAGTGTCTGATGGCTGAGATAATTGTGCCTTTCTCAGAGACGAGCAGTATTCGTGAGTAAGTAAAAAGCCAATATCTCAAGACAAGTAATCCTTCTACTATTTGAAAGATTGTCGAATCACAATCTTCTATTTTGCCTTCGACGTATATATATATATATATATATATATATATATACGCTCTCACACCCTGATTGAGTACTCTGGAAGAATGGTAGACTTTGAAAAACAGTAGCTACCCTGGCTTGTACGCATCGCTCATTCACTAATGAATTAGAGCACTCTGGCTATTGGGCGTGTATAATGATAATATACATGCCTTCTTCTACCGTCCGCCCATAGCCCAGAGGTAGAATCGCTGACTGAAGCCGCTTCGCTCGGGTTTCAATCCTGGATTAAAAAGCAATCGGTGTCTAACCGTACTGATGAGCCTTGATACAGCGAAACAGATCTGTCTGCGGATGACTATATATATATATATATATACGCAACATTGAAGTTTAATCATAAATCAACAGTATTCATTCATATTTATATATAAGTTGGTTTACTCAAAATTCAAACTAATTGTCTGGAAGACTGTGTTGCGTCAGTAGTCATATATTTCCTGTGGGAACTAATCGGTTAGAGGCGGAAGTTTTTTTTAAAAAGCGCGTCTGAAATTAAGAAGCCTTTTTTCCTCTTTGGGGGAAGATCGAAGAAGGTCAGGGATAGAAAATTGAAGGCAGAAAGCTGGGCACCAAGAATCCATTGAAGAGAAACGAATCAATGTAAACTAAGTTTTCGATTTGATCTTGAAGGAACCATTCACAAATCCTCAAAATGGCTGACCAAAGTCTCGACCTCTTGTCTTCGAGCCGCAGTAAAAGAGATATTATGTCAGCTTCCATTTGCGAGAATGTTTCCTTCGACCAGAGAAATTTTGACTTGATTAGTACCGTTACTTTTGGACTTGGCGCAGGCAACGGGCAAAGACACCCTCGTCGCAAAGAAGCGAAAACAGTTTTCGCGATGTCAATTTCAAAATATAACTAAATTGGTTAGCAAGCGGTTGATGAAGCTCATTGGTGCCAATCATAAAATAGACCAAGGGTTATATGAATTAAAGTAGATATAAAAATATCTATCTATCTATCTATGGCTGTCTGTCTGGTCATTATTTATCTATGGCTGTCTGGTCACTATCTATCTATCTATCTATCTATCTATCTATCTATCTATCTATCTATCTATCTATCTATCTATGGCTGTCTGTCTGGTCATATCTATCTATCTATCTATCTATCTATCTATCTATCTATCTATCTATCTATGGCTGTCTGTCTGGTCATTATTTATCTATGGCTGTCTGGTCATTATCTATCTATCTACCTATCTATCTATCCCAGTCTCTTCATTATCTATATATCTATCTCAGTCTCTTCATTATCTATCTATGTATCTATGTATCTCAGTCTCTTCATTATCTATCTATCTATCTATCTATCTATCTATCTATCTATCTATCTATGGCTGTTTGTCTGGTCATTATTTATCTATGGCTGTCTGGTCATTATCTATCTATCTATCTATCTATCTATCTATCTATCTATCTATCTATCTATCTATGTCTGTCTGTGTAGTCATTATATATCTATCTATAGATGCGACTATCCCTAGCGCAGCCTATTCTATGCTTCTCTGTTTCACGGCATATCAACTTCTTGTGGGTCATTTGATGCGGAAATTTAATTTTCTAGAAAGTTTTGAAGAAATAACAATATGATATATGTTATTCTGTTTTCACAGTTGAATACATGGTAGATGAAACTCTGCTTTTGTGCATATACATGTGTGCATGGATATAATTACTAGAGGAGGTAACATGTGATTTTTATGATATTGTTTCTTTGACGCTCTTCTTCTATGTGCCGTGTCCCTTCAGGACGTAGGCGATCATGGTCGCCCACATCTTGTCTCTTGTAGCTCTTAACAACCCTTTTCCTGTTATATCGCTCAAACCCCGCTCTGCGATCCATCTGCTTTCGTCCATCAAGTATGTCACGCGTTGCTTTCCCTTGTCTCGCTTTTCCTCTATCCGTCTCGTTGACATCAGATCCTCCAAGCCGCCCTTCCTCACTACATGCCCCAGAAACTTCAGCTATCTTTTCCCGGTGTTAAGTATTAGTCTCCTTTTCGTGTCCATTCTCTCAAAAACCTAGTTGTTGCTCACATGTTCTGTCCATGGTATCCTCAGCATCTTTCTGTAGAACCACATTTCGGTTGCTTCAAGTCTTTGCTTTATCGTTGATGTGAATGTCCAGCATTTGCTGCCATATTGAGGGGGCAACATCACATAAGAGTTCAGTAATTTTTTCTTTGTCTCCAGCGAAATCTTCCTGTCTCTCAATATTCTGCTTAGCCTTTGGTTGTTTTGTTGTTGTTGTTGTTGTTGTTTTATGGCATATCAACCTCGGCGGGTCATTTATTGCCAACTAAATTTTATTTATTTATTGCTGGTAATACCTTTTCATTTCAACAATTTATTGTTGTTTTTATATACGTTTTTGCATCTAATAATACTTTTTTCTTTTCGAGTATCAAGATTCATTGGGATATTTTTTTTAAGGACAGGGTCCCCAAGTCCTACCCTTGTTATTTAACCCATAACTGGAGTGAAGGGACGGATTAATACCTTTCCTAATGGTACCAATTGCTTAAGTGAATGCAGGGTATTCAACTGGAATTCGAACTCGGCTCACTGATTTCTCCTTCCGAGCCGATATCCACTGCACCACAACTCACATCCGTCACTAAACACTTACAGCACCTGGTATTCCCAAGCTGTCACCCATCTAAGTACTGACCAGGCTCAACGTTGCTTAACTTCGGTGATCAAGCGAGGACCGGTGAATTCGCCGTGATATGGCCATAAGTGCTTAGCCTTTGAAAGGCGCCCTTGGCTTCGGTTCTCAGTGTCGCAAGATCGGGCACCTAGTCTCATTTTCCCAAAAGTGACACCGCTGAAGGGTAGAGTCTCGTCTGACTTCCTTTCCGCCTGGAGGCAAAGAGTCTGAGAAGGTGAGAGATCTCCAGTTGATGCTTTATATACTAAATATTTATAATCACCCAGACACATAAAAATGCATCCTTAGCCATACTAATACACCTTCGAATCATTGAACTGTATCACCCCACGTTCATTGAACTGTATCACCCACGTCCATGTAGTTGTCTGATTTTTCTGCTAATCTGACCAATATTCATGAGCATCCCTATACCACAAATTTTTTAAAACCAATAATATTTTTGATTTTATACATAAATGCTCAAAATTAAATCCATACATTTGACTTCATAAAGTCCATCAGAGGACAAAACACGTCGTCTAAGATGTTTGCCTTTTGTCTTTATACATATTGCATTTTTATAGATATACTCTATCTGAATTTATTCACATATTTCACGAATCCTGGGTATGACAGTAAACTGCATCCGGCGGCAAGGCCTCTGATTGGAAAGTTGTGAGGAGCATGGAACCACCTCTTAATCTTAATAATGATCCCAGGTCCACCCTGACCCGGAGTGGTAGCACCTGTTAGGGTCTCAGCTATGGGAAAATAGTTAACTTCCAAACATAGGTCAAAACACTATGAAATTATAAAAATGGACTCTCTATAGAAATATATACATAAAGATAGACTTTTATAGAAAAATATACATTTTTCGAAAGAAAAATATTACCAATACAATTTTAAAGAAAAAAACATTGCCATCATAGATGATTATTACCAGCAATGCATTTTTGAATACAAAACTAGAAGACAACTTCTGTTTTCTAAAAGAAAAAAATAAATAAAAGAAAAATTTTCATCAAAATCTGACGAAATTAATCTTCTGACTACTACCGAAAATTAAAAGATAAAACCCCCACTTTTTTGGCATTAAATGACCCACAAATGTTGATATACCGTTAAACAAAACTCAACCTTAAACATATTTCACACACACACACACACACACACACACACACACACACACACACATGTATATCTAAATCTAAACTTATTTAGAAATGGAACGTTGTCTGTGTGTGTGTATGTGTGTGTGTGTGCGTGTGTGTCTGTGTGTGTGTATGTGTCCGTTACCTATAGACTCTGAAACGGCTGAACCGATTTTCTTGAAAATTTACACAGTTGTACTATAAGCGTCTGCGAGTTTTCTTAACTAGGTTTTGTGTCCAGGTACCCCCGATAAATATCGAAAATCGATAATCGAAAAAATCGGTTTATAGAAGGAGTGGTCCGATTTTAATCAAATTTGATACACTCATAGACAAAGACATAAGAAACGATATTCAGAAGTTTCAATGTTGCAGTTCTTACAATAGTGCAGGAAATCGATAATATATATATATATATATATATATATAAGGCAAGATGTTTGCGTGTATGTCTGTTTATCTTCCTGTATGTCTCTATTTTTTTTCAGCCCTTTTATTTTTGTTTTTGGGTTTCGCTATAAGTAGGTATAATTGTAGTTCTTAGCTCAGCCATGATACCATTTACTCAGAGGACTTATTTAGATTAGAAAATTCAGTTTACGACGAAAAAATTTATTTGATATCGATACAGGAAATCAAAATTTGACTTACATCCATTCATTTTTCTTTCAGTCTACGGTTTCGTTTTAACTGGAAACAACTATTGCTTTTTTAGTCTTTCGTGTCAACGTCCAAAGAGTCTGAGCTCCAGGACCATGGATTAGTTTTAAAGCTTTCATTAGACCCGAGCAACACCGGGCTATACTGCTAGTATATATATATATATATATATATATATATATATATATATATAATTTGCGATTGGTAAATTGTCGCAATTATTTTATTATTTCAAATATTCTTTCAGCTGAGTCTGAGCTCCAGGACCATGGATTAGTTTTTAAGCTTTCATTAGACCCGAGCAACGCCGGGCTATACTGCTAGTATACACACACACATATATATATATATATATATATATATATAATTTGCGATTGGTAAATTGTCGCAATTATTTTATTATTTCAAATATTCTTTCAGCTGAGTCTGAGCTCCAGGACCATGGATTAGTTTTTAAGCTTTCATTACAACCGAGCAACGCCGGGCTATACTGCTAGTATATGTTTATGTGAGAGAAAACGGTAAAATTAGTTGAATTTATGAAACGGTTTCAATTTCAGACAAACAGTTTCTATGCCGGCAGTTTTGTTTACAGAACGACAAATCTGGAAGCCGAGTTCGAACTCTAGTTAAATTCATTGCATTCACTTTCGCGCAAATACCCCGGGGAAAAGTATTAATCCGTCTCTTCTTTCCGGTTATGGGTTAAATAATAGGACAGATTGGGTTCTGTAGCCTTGGCTGGCAACCAATCTACCGCAGAATGCAATGGCTACCTACTGCGGGATAATCTTCTGCTCAGTCAGTCATGTCTTTTTGGAGACATGATCGCCCAAAGCGTGTATCACGTATAGCACTTAACTGACTGACTGAATGTAGAAAAAAGATTGTAAGACTCATTATTTATGGTATTTCTTGATCTGGAGGAATCGGAATATGGCTTTTTTTCGCTTTGGGACAGAATCTTTTTTTTAAATATTCATTGGTAATTATTTTTTTTTTTTTGCAAATTATTCTGAAATTTGGGAGTGCTTTTCTTTTTTATCTTTTGTATTTTTTTAAAAATCTTTTTTTTTAAAGCTGCATAGAGTGTAAGGGCGTTGGCCTTCTCTTCGTATTATTCCATAAAATCAAATCCATTAGCTCCGTCTTATTTCAATGCACTGCACAACATTGGTTGTACCTCATTGGCCTTGTGGCCAACTTAATTGAACTTTAATAAATGTCGAAACGTTTGCAGGTTGTTGCTTAAAGAAGACGGGATGGGTTTTGTAAATTCTTTGGTCAAAGGAAGGAAAGATTTCGTTTATGAAGTATGATTTGTTCCCCTGGATTTGAATCTCCTCACCCACAGTGACTGAAAGGAAACAGGAAGTAGTTGCAATAAAATCCGTTTAATTTTCTTATTTTATTTTCTTCAATAGAAATTACGATACATGGGTATGTTTCTTTCTCACACTCTCTTTCTTTCTCACACTCTATTTCTCACACTCTCTTTCTCACACTCTCTTTCTTTTTCATACTCTCTTTCTTTCTCACACTCTCTTTCTTTCTCACACTCTCTTTCTTTCTCACACTCTCTTTCTCACACTCTCTTTCTCACACTCTCTTTCTTTCTCACACTCTCTTCCTTTCTTACACTCTCTTTCTTTCTCACACTCTCTTTCTCTTTCTTTCTCACGCACATACACACGCACACACGTAAATGTATTGCTTAAAATTTGCTGCACTCATTTATATGGTAGAATAGGTCATTCGAAGGCATACCAATTAACACCGCATGAAGACTGTCAGTTTCACAAATCAAGTGTCATTACTTTTGCTTGCTTCATTTATACAACTACAAATAAATCTGTAAATAACAGAAGAAATATGGTGGAGAGGAAGTAATTCCTTTTTCATAGACGGGAAAGCAAAAGATGGGCCCTAACCTGAGCAAGTATTATATATATATATAGTCATCCGCTGACAGATCTGTTTCGCTGTATCACAGCTTATCAGTATGGTTAGACTCCGATTGCTTTTAACCCAGGATTGAAACCCGCCCAAATTGGCGTCAGTCGGCGATTCTACCGCTGGGCTATGGGCGATCGGTAGAAGAAGGCAGACTTTTAGCGTGTATATTGTCATTATACCTGCCCAATGGCCAGAGTGCTCTAATCCATTACTGAATGAGCGATGCGTAGATGCTAGAGTAGCTACTGTTTTTTCAAAGTATACCATTCTTTCAGAGTGCTCAATCAGGGTGTGGGGGCGTAAATAGTCATCCGCAGACAGATCTCTTTCGCTGTAGCACAGCTCATCAGTACAGTTAGACATTTGATTGCTTTTAACCCGGGATTGAAACCCGACCGAATTGGCGTCAGTCGGCGACTCTACCTCTGGGCTATGGGCGCTCGGTAGAAGAAGGCAGACTTTTTAGTGTATGCATTATCATTATACACGCCCAATAGCCAGAGTGCTCTAATTCATTACGGAATGAGTGATATATATATATATATATATATATATATATATATATATATATATATATATATATATATCGGAAATTAACGAAGATTAACGAAACTTGGTTATAAACAACCGACAATTTGAAATGATCTGTTTGAACATTATTTTTGATCGATACTTGTATTTAAGTAGATATTCTGTTTATAATCAAACAGTATTATATATTCATTTCTACCGGCTTGATTATTTATGATAAATCTTTATGACGAAAATGTGTGTCATTCGGCAGGATTTGAACCTGCGACCCCTATCCACACAGGGGAAGCTACCATTTGATCTGGCAACGTCTTAGATCTCTCGACCACGAAAATTTATCGTAAATAATCAGGCCAGTAGATATTACAATACAATACTGTTTAATTAAAAACAGAATATCTACTTAAATATGAGTATCGATCAAAAATAATATCAAGAACAGAGCGTATCTAAATATGAAAGTGGACTTAATGAATTCAAAGTGCACTTTCATATATATATATATATATATATATATATATATATATACTAGCAACATAGACCGGTGTTGCCCGTCCAACTCAGAATATTTTAGCAGGAGAATATGCCAATGAGAGGAGGAGATGGAAATCATAAAGGCTCATTTTTTTTTAATAAAAAAATATTTTAGTCGCGTTTGACACGTGTGATTTGATTTCTGCGACGTAATTTAGCAACCATTTTAGATGTTAGATGTTTTACGGAGCAAATATAAAAATCGGCTCCACTGACCAAAAAGTGCGAAAGGGACGATTGTTGAACTTTAACTCAAAAAGTATGTGTTGACATGGCTTCCCTGTAAATATTTGTCCCTAGAAAATTGAATGGCGCAGCTTAAAAAATCTAGGCGTGCATAGGGAACAGTCACACACAGACTCACAGATTGCCTTTTATATATATAGATATATATTCTGTGTTTAGGCAACAATCTCTTTTATGCAGGTTTCATTAAAAATGGAAGACATTATCATTAAGATTTTTGTATAATTTTTCATGTGTTCTTATGATGTTTTCTTTTCAGAACTTAAATTATATAAGAATTGTCCAAATATTTTGTATTTCTGAGCTCTTTCGGCTATACTTTTAGCCATTACCAAAAATGAATTTTGTTTTACATGCAAATAAATATATGAAAAGTGTATGTATAAAGAGTCTTGTTCGAATCCTGCCGAATGGCGCACATTTTCGTAAATAATCAGGCCGGTAGAAATAAATATATAAATATACTGTTTGATTAAAAACAAAATATCTATCCAAACACGAGTATCGATTAAAAATAACGTTCAAACAAATATTTTCAATATGACGGTTGTTAAACCATTTTGTTAATCATCGGAATTTTCCGTAACATTGTAAATCTTGTGTATGTTAAGTTCCGAAGCATATTGTTACCGTGTTCATAATGCATAGAATTTTTCTTTTTTTATTAGTAATGTTTATATATACATATATATATATATATATATATATATATATATGTGTGTGTGTGTGTGTGTGTGTGTGTGTGTGTGTGTGTGTGTGTGTGTGTGTACAAAAGATGCCCGAAAAGGAATGTAGACACATTTTTATGCAGTCACCATCGGAATTTGAATCATATATCCCATGTTTGGGGGGCGAATGGACATCTTCGAAGTACAGGAGGGCCAAACATAAACACCTCGGAAAATATAATCCAGGAAGTTTCCTTTAAGTCGTACTATGGCTCTTTGGAAAGGTATGAACAGGCGAAATCAAGGATTGCTCTTTGTTGTAGATTTGTGGCACCTGGCCCGGCTGGCTCGCTGCCCCCTGGTCCGGAACCTGTAGTGATGATGATGACTGGAACCTGAGTCAGGGTTGATGCCATCGAAACGGCACCAATTATGACGACGCTCTCGGGTCGTTAATCGTGATGATGGCCTCGCCACAGCAGCTAGTTCTCAAGACGTCTATTACAACGGTGAACTTCCCTGCCCCACGCTGTGTTCTTTGATCTAAAAAAAGTCATGCTGAAACCCCGGTAGCCGTTTCTTTACCACCTCAAACCAGACTGGACACACGTGTACACTTGTGTTGATAAAATAAACACGGATCCAAAAAAAAAAAAAAAGTGAATAAGTTCGAAGACGCCTGCATGAGTTACGGAAAAAGTCTTTATATATATATATATATAAAAAGAAATTAACAATAAAAGCAGATTGTACAATCGTCGAATTCAATGTTCACAACGGAGCGAAAGATTCGTTTAGAATAATCAGAACCTTCAAATTTCTCAATTGCTTTTAAAACAAAAAGTTATTTCAAGGCTCTTTATCTAAGCTTTACGAAAATAGCCGAAGTCGAGCGAATGGTAGCGACGGCGGTAGTGAATTCGTTTGGTCTCTGTCGCTCGGCAGCTCTGAAACTTAACTTGGCTTTTTCTGCTTCTATACATCTTCAGCTAGGACTCTATCGGAGGCGCATTATTCGACTTTAACTCTTTTAAGTTGATCGGTGACAGGCTTTTCTACCTTTCTTTATATTTTCAGCCATGAGGGAGGCGACCATCACGGTCTCTACGGCTGGCACCCAAACGGGATGACTTCCTGTTGGGAACTCCTTTCCCTCGGTCGTTACATTTCGACTGCAACTGATTTTTCTCACTGGAGTCTTGATTTTTCTCACTGGGGTCTCGATTTTTATACTTGTCTCCAATTCTCTTAGGGGATGCCGAGAGACCCGGGGTATCTTTATGCAAATCAGATCTCTGACCAATGAAATTACTTCTACCTACACATCTCGAGATGGGGAGTTGTGGTTCAACGAATGAGACAACAACACCTCATCTGACGTAATTTTCTCTTCGTCCTCTTTTTAATTCAACTAATTACGTCAGCAAATCCAGCCTTTAGCTTGGAAATTTTAACTCTAGTGAGATTTATAATTTATTTCTATTCTCATAGTTAAGTCCTGGCCTCCCTAACCTGATCAAAAGTTTCTGAGAATTTATTTTGACTCCCATTGTTTTCCACTTTTACCGGCCAAAATTTCGCTTCTGAATAACAATGGAAAAAATATATTTTTCTTTTCTCCCCAAATTCTAGCTAGTTTTTCTATTTCCCGAATTTTACAAGCATCCGAGTATTAAAATATTTCTAATCAGCGCTCATATCGCAATTTACAATAAACTGCAAAATCAACAACACCGCTAATAATAATTTCTTTCGCTCCGTCGTATTAAACTAAGAAGTACATTTGTTTTTCATATGTAGAAATAGGGTTACAGATTTTCTTCGAAACTATGAGCAAATCGCCGGGTATGTTGAGATCTTCTATATTTCTAAGGGAAGGTAGTCTATCAGATACAAGTCTGGACTGATATAAAATCCAACTTACTGAACTACCAAAGACATACGCCATTTCTAACGAGTAGACTTAGTGTGTGCGAGCTGGTCATAACTTTAAATAAATGGCGCAAGGTGGTGGAAAAACGCTGAAATTTGAGAAACTTTCTATCACCACCTGACTAGTTTACTTCACATATTAGGGTAGAAAACCGGGGAGGTACTCACACAAAAGTAGCGTATTTCTTCAGTCTTGGTTGATAACGGGTGTTCCCTCGGAAAGACACGGTGCCTTGAGAGATTGGGTCTTAAACTCACACTTGACATCCAGGCTTGATTGAGAGATTGGAGGTTTTGAGGTACTTATTTCAGCATTCACCCTGGTCGGGTTGAGCCGGCTTCCTCCCGAGCGCGAACCACACCTCGGACCACGTTCATCGATACTGAGCCAGGTCGCACGAAATGTTTTGATGAGTGTGGAATCACCTCTTAATTGCTGTTATTCCCAGGTACACCCTGACGCTGAGTGGTAGTACCTGTTGGGGGGGGGGTCCCAGCCATGGGCAAATAGTTACCTCCTCAAATAAAAACAAAACACTATGAAAGTAAAAAATACGTTTTATAGCAAAAATGCCAGCAATACATCTGCATATACTAGCGGAACCCGTGGAATTTCCACGGAAGGATAATTATGATTTCCTGGAAAAATTTTACTTTGTCATACTACAAATGATAGTAACGTCTTCAAACATAAAGGTATTTGATAATAAAATAGCGATAACACAGAGTGTAATTTTATTAAAATATCTATAAAAGTAGTGTCCATAGAAGCTACTTTACTGTAATCTTATATTATATTAAGCGGCGTATGCACAGACCATGACCAAAATACTGCATGCTATTTTGTGAGAGATTTTGAAATTTTCGTATCGCGGGATACGACAACATACCTACCTATTTTTACTATATTGTATAGTACACACACATATTCACACACACACAATTACTGCTACTACCTCCAGCTTAAGTTGTTAATGATACGGTAATGCTATAGGCTCTCTCCTCATACTCTCTTACTCTTTACTACTCTTCCGTTTGGCAAAGGTGTGAGAAAAAATGAGGAGAGTAGCGTTTATAAAAAGATAGAGGGGAAGGAAAAGCTCTTGTAGAGAGTAAGTGTGTTAGCTTTCTTCAGTGGCGTAACGGACGGAGGAACTAAGTCACTAAGGAAGGAGTAAGCAGAATTATTATATGATGATGATATATAAAATTACCAGCAATAGATATTTAAAGTAAAATGATCACCAATACATGTTATATGTTGTTGAAGACATAACATTTTGTTCAAAATATTTAAATTTTAGCATTAAATAAACTGTTGTGGGATCTCCCCTTTTTGTATATGATAATGGACTCGACTGAGTATACATATAGTTGCTGCCATAGAGTTGAGAGTAGAGAGAGTATTCGTAGAGATCCGTGCGAGTTATCGGAGAGTACTGAAACTGATACGTAAGTTACCGAGAGATACTGAAATTACCCAGAGACTACCGCATCAGAAGTCAGACTAGCTCTGAGCTCCACTCAGCTAGAATAATATACACAGATATACCATTTCTAACGACTTCACTACAAGACTTGTATATATTTATTTCTTACTAATAGTATTCTTGGATTTACTAACCTGCGTTCAAGTTTGTATATTACGTTCAAGATAACACCCGGAATCCACAACATAAACCATGTAGGTGTTGATATGCCGCTAAGCAATATCAACCTGACCTCAAGTAAAATTCGTATAACGAGTTATTGGTAAGGATGCAGGTAAAATGGTCAGTCCCCTGTACTGCTCCAGGACTGTACCATAAATCGACGAGTGCTATTCAGTTTTCATTTTATAGTCTAGATAGAGTTCAAAAGCGTCTCCGCTTCCTTGTTGGTGACAAATTATTTTCAATCCACTAACCTTTCTCCCATAGGCGGTATGTGGCACCTCACTGCTCTGTCGATACTTCTACGGAAAAATATTCGGATGAACGACATTCTTTGGTTCCACCAGTTCTATGACCAGCCAGGTCACTTACACAACCGGCCATGATTACTAGGCCACCCCAGTGTTTTTTTTAAAAATGGTGTATTTCATACTATTTTTTAGTATTTATTGCTAATTGAATAATTGTAAATGAAAATAGAATGGTTCTTTTGTAATTACTGCACAATAATATGTGCATTAAATGAATTTATAAATATTTAATAAGTATGTATATTGCAGTTTCATCAATAAAAAAATCAAGAAAATTTAGGGTGATTCGAACACGTTCATCTTTGCTTTCTTGCCTTGTAAAATTTTGCAAAGTAATAATAACAAAAGAACCATTCTATTTTCATTTAGAATTATCCACTTGGCAATAAATACAAAAAATAATATGGAACACATCATTTCTTAAAAAAATGGGGTAGCCTAATAATTATGGCCGGTAGTATATATATATATATATATATATATATATATATATATATATATATATAAGTAAATCTACAGGGTGCAATGTGTAAATTGTCGCTATTTGCCTTGTAAAATTTTGCAAAGTAATAATAACAAAAGAACCATTCTATTTTCATTTAGAATTATCCACTTGACAACAAATACTAAAAATAGTATGAAATACATGATTTCTTTAAAAAACAAACTGGGGTGGCCTAATAATTATGGCCGGTAGTATACATAGTAGCAAACAACCCCCATTTCTTCAGTATTCCATCGGCGAGAAGTTCCACTTGAACAGCTTCTTCCCAGGAACCACTGCCCTGTGGATCTGACTACTAAGTTTATATATACCCTCCTATCCGTACACTCCACTGCCACCTAATGTAAGCCTCTACCTTTAGTGGCTCCTGGACCTTGTACACACGGTGAACTTTACTGTAAATTGAAGAACAAAAAGTAGACTTGGCGGGGCATATTAGTCTGACCACTAGAAGGCTCACCCTGTTCACAGAAATGTGTTCAATGCGTATCTAGTACTGGGTTCCATAGCTATGGACGGAGCAAATGTTGTGATAGCTCAGTATCCGATGTGTCCATCAAGTGGACCCTTGACTGTTGACATCTGTCAAGGAAGCCCACCATCAAGTATACTGAGCTATCACAACACCTGTCGTGGGTGGAGTGTGAACCGGCGATAGTTTAGTCTATCTACTCGGTTAGCAACAAAGAATCTGCAAAAATATTTTTTTTTATTTGCAGACCAATTGCTGGAATGACAATTGATATTTTGAAGAATTCAGAGTTTCAACATATAAACTGACCCTAACCCTAACCCTAACCCTAAACCCTAACCCTAACCCTAAATCCTAACCCTAACCTTATTCACAATATCTCGAGCCCTGTTTGTGTCCCGATTCTAAATCTTGAAAAGTTTTTTTTTATATAATCGTGTGGCCAAAGCATTTTACTGCCACTGTTGTGCAGGGTGTTACATAGGAGGAATATTATGAGAAAGAGTGACAGTTTACAGTGGGTGTCAGGAAGAGGGTATAAGAAGGATGAGAATACTGATGAGAGTGGGGTGGACGGAGAAAAGAGCATGAGAGAGAGAGAGAGAGAGAGAGAGAGAGAGGATGCAAGTTAGTGAGATAGGAGATGATTATTGACTTTACATTTGAATTCTTAGAGATTGTAGCTGTCAGGAAAGCAAGTAAACGGAAGGGAGTTTAACAGGCGGGAAGTGCGAGAAAAGAAGCTGATGAAGTAGAATTTGCGTTTACAATTTATTGGTTTCACAGTAAAAGGGTGGGACCTAGTTGCTAATCTTGTGGCTCGAGGAAATTCGTATATAGTGGGTACCAGTGAGCTAAGTTCATCGGAGCAGAAGACGTGAAAGTATTTGTAGAAGAGACACAGAGAAGCCACACTGCGCCGATGAGAAAGCGACTGTATCCGAGATACCAAGTCGGGATCGATCACATTACAGATTCTCCGTTGGATTTTGTCAAGGTATTTGAAAGAAGGACATTTTTGAATATTTTGGGATTAACAAAAGTGCCAGCAGTGTATTTCAATGAATAAACATAATTTTTTTAGAAAGCTTAAAAAAAACTCGAGGAACCTTATTTCATGTGCAATGAACTGGGGGGTGGATCTGAAGTAAAGCATTTCTGTTATGACTTATTCAAGGTTATTTTCTTAGTCGGGACAAGAATTTTTTCTCATCCCATCGTAATGTCGCTATTGTTTTGTTATTTTCATTTATTTATATCCTTCAACAAAAGTTTATTTTTTTCCCAGGTGGGTCATGTGACACAAGTCCACTTCAACCCCAACTGCCTTATCCAACAGCTTCATTATCAATTAGAAAAAAAAAGAAAGAAAAATCATTGAATTTGCCAATGACAACAGACACCATTTGCAATCATGCAACTGGAGAAGTCTCTTTTTTTATTTCCTTTCTTCATTTCCGCCATTACGTTTTTTTTTTATTTCCTTTTCGTTTTCTTGCTATTGTCACAACTTTTTTAGCTGAATGAAGACGAAATGCTATTTTACAGAGTTGCACATAAAAGCGTGTAAGGATTTCTTTCTTTCCACCGCCCACTATTCCACTTTGTCAAACGCACTTTTTTGTGCGACTGACGGAAACCGTCAATAAATTTACACAACCGTTCCGAATTTTTATACAACCTCAAGTCAATTTGATGACGTAAGAAGAGGTTTTGATGTGAAAACGAGGCGAGAATGAGGTCCCACATCCTGAAACACACACGATAAGAGATTTTTTGTGATAAGTACAATGAAATAAGAAAACTTATGACAGACTGAAATGGCAGATTAAATTTGGGCACCTAGAGAAAAGTGCTTATAAAATCTGTGAGCACTTGGAATGGTCTCAATGATTCTTAGAAATTCTTCAGATCTTAAAAAGAATTGAGTATGATGGAAATTTAAAAAGGTTTGATATCACTTCTTCCCAGAAGTATTCATCAGTGGGACAATATAACATTCATTATTATTGCTTTTCATCCTAATTCGATTTCTGCTATGGTCGCACTTCCTATCAAGTCTACGGAAAAACCTATTTCATGTTTTTTCTATCTCCCCTATCATCCCTAGCGTTACATAGAAAAAGTTTTCCTTAGTGTGTGGGCTTTACATAACAAGACAATTTTTTTGTATATCTCTTAAGCTGGAGTTTCCAGGGATTCTTTCAATGTGTTGTTTTGTTCTATTTTTTATCATTCCAAGTGCACCCACTATCACAGGTACGATTATTGTTTTCAATTTCTACAATTTTTCTATTTTAATTTGCTGGTCTTTATATTTTGATAGTTTTTAGAATTCCTTGGTTGTTGTTAAAATCTGCTGGACAAGCCATATCAATTAATAGGCAAGTTTTTTCTTTCTGGTTTTTAACAATAATGTCTGGCCTATTTGCATTAATTTTCCTGTCTGTATAGAGGTGTAATCCCATAGAATGGTGACATCTTCTATTTCTGTAACCGGTGCTGGGTGATATTTATACCAGTGTTTGTTTACATATTTTCCATAGTGTTTGCACATTGTCCAATGTAAATATTGCCCCACTCGATCGTGACGATTTTTATATTCATTTTATTATTATTGTTATGTCATTTTTCATTATAAATCAATTTCTACTATGGTCGCACTACCTACGAAGTCTGCAGGAAGACCTAAGGCAGGTTGTGACGTGTTGTTATGGCTCTATTTTATGTTTTTTTTTCTGTCTACACAGAAAAAAAATCCCTAGTGTTACATAGACAAAGTTCTCTTTAATGTGTGGGCTGTACTTAACAAGACAATTTTTGTATATCTTTTAAGCTGGGATTTCCAGGGATTCTTTTAATGTGTTTTTTGTTCCATTTTTTATCATTCCAAGTGAATCCACATGGAATGAT
Organism: Ascarosepion bandense; assembly: GCA_037127315.1. Taxonomy (NCBI): domain Eukaryota; kingdom Metazoa; phylum Mollusca; class Cephalopoda; order Sepiida; family Sepiidae; genus Ascarosepion; species Ascarosepion bandense. The sequence goes on from JBBBDQ010002093.1 coordinate 601,717, forward strand.
TATGATTATTGTTGTTATTATTATTTATTTTGATTTCTGTTGTATGCACATTTCGTACCGGGTCCCAACCAGAGATCTAAGGTCAGAAACGGCTTCATAACATTTTCTACTAAAGATTTTTTTTTGTAAAAACAACAAATAAATAACAAAATAAAACAAAAAAATATCACACACATTTTACATAAGTAAATATTTCGTAATTTGTGAGCCATATTTGTTTAGTACATTTTTCTTTAAAACATAGGCTACCAGAGATCTCTTCAATAAGTCTATGGAAACATTTTCTTATCAATCCGATGGTTCAAACTATAACTGTCATTGTTGGTGTTCTCTTGTGCCACATTTTTTAGATTTTCACTTCAAGGTCCTTGTTTTTTAGGGGGAGGGTGGGGTGGGGGGGTTCAGTTTTTTTGAGGATCTTCAAAGTTACACTCCTGGTAAAAAAGACCAGAAACAAAAGGGTTAAAAAATATAAAATACTGTCACTTTAATCGAAATATATTTGCGAAACATTTACATTTGATTAGAAAATTAGAATACTTTTCAATGTTTATTTAAATTAATCAATTAAAAGTTTAAATTTTTCACTTGTGCGATGATGAACTACATTTTGTAAGTAAATGTAAATGTTTTTAAAATATATTTCGACAAAAGTAACAGTATCTAAACTTATTTATAAATAGAACTTTGTGTGTGTGTATGTGTGTGTGTGCGTGTGTGTCCGTTGCCTATAGACTTGAAAATTTATACAGTTGTACTATAAGCGTCTGCGAGTGTTCTTAGCTAGGTTTTGTGTCGAGATACCACCGATAAATATCGAAAATCGAAAATCAAAAAAATCGGGTTATAAAGGAGTGGTCCGATTTTAATCAAATTTGATACACTCATAGATAAAGACATAAGAAACGATATTCAGAAGTTCCAAGGTTGTAGTTCTTACAATAGTGCAGAAAATCGATAATATATATATATATATATATATATATATATATATATATATAAAAGGCAAGCTGTGTTTGTGTGTGTGTCTGTTTATCTGTCTGTATGTCCTTTATACAAATCCACAATTTTTATCCGATTCTCACCAAACTTCACACAAATATTCTTTAGGCTGAGTCTGAGCTCCAGGACCATGGATTAGTTTTAAAGCTTTCACTACACCCGAGCAACGCCGGGCTATACTACTAGTCACTGATAAGACTGCCCTGAAAAAAGTAAAAAGAAATGAAAAACAAATTTAAAGGTGGTGGTAGTCTCATTTAGGTTCGCCATTGTTTTATATGCCTGGAAACTCAGTCGACCATTGTAGTTTTGAAGAAAAATTCTTGTCTTTTAATACAAATTTTATTCTTTTTTCTTGTTTCTTACTTCAGTTAGCGTTTAACGTAAGAACGTCTAAACACTTGTAAGTTTAGGTGCAGTCATATGTGCGCATGCGTGGGGCCACATTATATGTTGATGTGTGTTGAAAATCTATCCAGATGTAATAAAGAAAGCCGCCTTCTACTGACGGTCAATACACATGCCAAATCCTCAAGTACTTCTCGTCCTTCGAAAAGTAAGCGGGTCAGTTGCCGTAAATGACCCGTCATTCGTTTGATCTGCACAGACGCAATCGACTTCCGCAAGTAAAACTTTTTTTTTTTTTTATAAGCGTTTCACCCCGAGCAAGGCATGTCACTGCCACTACTGCGCAGGGGGCTACATAGAGTGGAGAAAGGATGATTAAATATAGGAAATGTCAGAGGGTGGGTGATAGGCGGGTAAGGATACCGAGAATGAGGGTTGGGTAGATGAGAGTGTTCTGAGAATAATTGGGAGTTAGTGTGATAGGAGGTGTCTATTGACCCTACATTTAAACACCTGGAGATTGTAGCTGTCGGGAAAGCAGACTTGTGGAAGGAAGTTAAAAGTAATTGCCAACTTTTTGAAAAATATCCAATTGTCTTTAGTTACATCGACAGAAAAACAAGGGGATTTAAGCTAATTTACAGGTTCGGCGTGTAATTTATTCAATAATTAGGTTTTTTTGGTGATGTCTTTACAAATAAATAATCTGTCCGTTCGACTTGTAATTATCACATCAATAGTATCAATCCTAATTGATAAAAATCTAAAAAAAAAAAAACAATTACTAATCTTTCTTTCTTTCTTTCTTTCTTTCTTTCTTTGTCTGTTTGCACTTCCCGGCCAAAATAGAACGCCCTAGGGATTTTACTCAAATTTTATCGGCAAGACATATTCATTTTGCCAAATTGTCATATATACAGTATCCAATAAAAATGTACTAACTTTTATTTTAATTCATTGTTAATTTGAATATTTATAAGCATGCATTTCATTTCATTTTATTTAATGATCATTTCATCCCAAGCAAGGCAAGACCGCCACTGGTGCACAGGGGTTTCAGAGAGAGAGAGAGAGAGAGAGAGAGAGAGAGAGAGGTACAGGGGATGTCGAAGAAACTTTTGGAGATTGTAGCTATCAGGGAAGCAAGCAAACAGAAAGGAGTTCCGGAAAGAAGAAGTGCGACAAAAGAAACTGTTAGTGTAGAAGAGGCGGTTACATTTAAGTATTTTGACAGTAAAAGGGTGGGGCCTTGATGCCCATCGTAAATACATGTGATCGGGGTACCAGGAAAAAAAAGGTCGTCAAAGGCAGTTGCCGTGAAAATACCCGTAGAAAATACAGAGGGAAGCCACATTACGGTGTGATTGAGGTCATAGTTTGCTGCAATTCTTACAAACAACCTTCAAATTTTAAGTTTTTATCACATTTTTAAATCTATTCACAGGCTGTAACAACAAAAAAAACTTCACAATAGTAAATATAGACCCTGATGATGGTTATAACAACCGAAACATTATAATGTTGGCTACTCCAAAATAAATCCATATTTTGTTGCTTCTCAAGTATTTTTTATCTCACATTGTCGAAATTTATTTTTCCCTTAATATATATATATATATATATATATATATATATATATATATATATATCAGCATGCGGTGTAGATATAGAAGAATCCAAAGGAGTATTCTCATGTACAGTGGTAAGATAACTCTCTAAGAGAGCTCTAAATATATATGTATATAAATACATATAGAGCAAATATAAGAAACAATTAAGGCAGACATGTTATTTCATGGTAAATTAGAAATATAGGCCTATTTCAGGCGAACCGTCATCAGCTTCCGTTTTTATTGTACAAAAGATTTTATACGAATGAAATCCGGGTTTTTTTTTCTTTTTTTTTTTTTTTGAGGTCTTTGTGAATTTCATTCGTGTAAAATCTTTTGTACAATAAAGACGGAAGCTGATGATGGTTCGCCTGAAATAGGCTAATACGTTCGATTTAACATGAAATAACGTCTCTGCCATAATTTTGCCTTCATATATATATATATAGTCATCCGCAGACAGATCTGTTTCGCTGTATCACAGCTCATCAGTAGGGTGAGACTCCGATTGCTTTTAACCCAGGATTGCTGTAAACGTAAGGACCAACAATGGTTCACCAGTCCTCCAGGCTTGGGGGCTGGGCTAACAACCCTGCCCCGTAAAAAACAGTTAGTTACAGAAACAGTAACAAAAAGTTGCTGCCCTATGCACCATCTGGGTGTGATGGATAAATGATGATGTTGACTTTATTCTATCATCTTGTCGGATTCCGATCCACATATGGCATTTTAGGCCAGTAGTTTTCTTTTCTTTTTTTGTTTTTGTCATAAAGTAATAGTTATTTAGATTGAAATAGAACGTTAATGTGGAGAGCAATGTTGTTTTAGTCATGCCGACTACAAACTTTCGGGAAGGCTTTATTGTTACGTTTTCAGGGATTTTGTTTTTATGCTCTTGTTTCCTATCTTTTGATATAATTTGATATTTTTGTGTGTGGGCGATTCTATTTTGCTTGATGAATGTTGTTTCTTTGCAGTCTTCAGCGGCACCCAGCTCACTCCTGCAGTCTCCAGCGGCATCCAGCTCACTCCTGCAGTCTCCAGCGGCATCCAGCTCACTCCTGCAGTCTCCAGCGGCATCCAGCTCACTCCTGCAGTCTCTAGCGACATCCAGCTCACTCCTGCAGTCTCCAGCGGCATCCAGCTCACTCCTGCAGTCTCTAGCGACATCCAGCTCACTCCTGCAGTCTCTAGCTGCATCCAGCTCACTCCTGCAGTCTCCAGCGGCATCCAGCTCACTCCTGCAGTCGCTAGCGACATCCAGCTCACTCCTGCAGTCTCCAGCGGCATACAGCTCACTCCTGCAGTTTCCCGCAGCTTCCAGCTACCTACTGCGGCGTTTCACTGACGTCCCGCTACCGGTTCCAGTGCCCACTGATGTCCAACGACCGGTTCCAGTGCCCACTGACGTCCCGCTACCGGTTCCAGTGCCCACTGATGTCCAACGACCGGTTCCAGTGCCCACTGACGTCCGACGACCTGTTCCAGTACCCACTGACTTCCAGCGACCAGTTCCAGCGCCCGCCGATGTCTGTATCTCGCTCCAGATACATGACCTCCATTGCCTTAACATTCACCGTTCGCTTAAGAAAATAATAAAAACCCGATTTGCATCGTCTACAACTGACCATCTGCGTTTGTCATCCTTCTTTGCTATTGCCGTCTCCTTTCCTCGCTTTTGTGTCTACTTTCTTAGTTGCACAGTCGATTGGCACTCACACAATTCGGACCCGACTCCGCAACATCTTAAGTGATGTGGGTGGTTAATTTTTTTAATTGTTTTGATTGTGCTGACATCCTTTTAGCGTGCTTAAATGCTGTAGGATTTATTTCTTAAGAAATGTAAAATTTGCAAGTACTTTTTTATTGTTTTTGAAGTGGTGTAGGATTTGGAGGTGGTTAATTGCTTTATATTGTATTTTGTGCTGGCTTCTTTTTCTGTGTTGGGTCGACTTTTTTATCGTTTTGGTTTTAAACGTATTTGTTGCAAATGTTTTCTTCAAACATAGTTTACAATTTCTGCTATTGTTATTGTGTTGCTCTTTTTATGATGTATCATTTCATTTTGGAAGAAGAAGATCTCATTTTCTTTTTAGCTCCATATAAACTGTGATACTATTGTGTTGCTTTTGTGTTTCTGTTTTGAATGATGTTTCGTGATTGTTAAATCTTTCTTTGAAAGTTGTTTCTGTGGCTACGATGTAAGTTTAGTTTCGTCTGTGTTAATGCTATTTTTTTTTTACGAAGGTTTTATATATTATTTTGTTAATTTGTTTTTTTTTGTTTTTTTTTTTGCTGGTTTGTTTTCTTGTTGTCATTAGTTTTGTTGATTATTTTCTTATTGTGTTTTTTTTCCCACCATGTTCTCCATGTTTTTCATGTTCCCCATGTTCTTCATGTTTTTCATGTTCCCCATGTTCTCCATGTTTTTCATGTTCCCCATGTTCTTCATGTTATTCATGTTCCTCCATGTTCTCCATGTTTTTCATGTTCCCCATGTTCTCCATGTTTTTCATGTTCCCCATGTTCTTCATGTTATTCATGTTCCCCATGTTCTTCATGTTATTCATGTTCCTCCATGTTCTCCATGTTTTTCATGTTCTCCATGTTCTCCATGTTATTCATGTAGTCGCAACTGATTTTGACTGTTTTTGTTGATTTCTGATAATTTGTTGTGTTTAGAGAATATTTTTCTTATTTTTGTTTTCATTGTATTATTGTAAGGCGGATCGAACCAGATTCTGTTTCGTCTTCTATTGTTTTATTTGGCTTGTGCATTCAAGCTTGATTGACCATTCTCTGTTTCTTAATGCTGATTCGTATATTTCTTTGTTTGGCGGACCTGAAGTAGACTACCACCACGTTTAATTTCGTTGTTTTTATTTTTATTTTTTTTTTACTTTTTTCAATGCAGTTCTATCGATTACCCACTTAGCTTTATGACTGACTAAACAATTTTTGAAAAATTTCAGTATTTAAACATTTTCTAGGGGGTGATCAGTTTCTCATACAACGTTATAGTAAATCGAGCCTCCATTTTGAAATTAGTCGCCAGTACGACATTACAGCCACCTGTAAATTTGTTCATTATCAAATTTGTGGACTTTTTCAGTGCAATATTATTTTTTACACCTTAAACGTTACAAATGTCAAAAAAAAAAAAAAATTGCAAAAATTTCAATATTTAAACAATTTTAGTGGGGGTACCAGTTTCTCATACATGGATTAAAAATGGAGGATCGATTTACTTTAATGTTGTATGAGAAACTGACCCCACCAACAATTTCTGTAAATATTTGTATTTAAAAAAAATTTTTTTATGATCGGAAAGTTTAAGTAAAAATCGATAGAACTGCACTGAAAAAAGTAAAGAAAAAAAAAAGAAGAAAAACAACGAAATTATACGTGGTGGTAGTCTGCTTCAGGTCCGCCTTTTGTTTTTATTGAATATTTAAAAAAAAGGAAACAATAGCAGCAAAACAAAAACTTTAAAGAGCGAAGACGTAATAATAATGCTTTCACGTAACTTTGAAGTCGACATAACTCAAACAACACTGATCCGCTAAGTGAAAAACCTCTTGACATTTTTTTTTAATCATATCACCCCGAGCAAGGCGGTAATGCCACTGATGTACAGGGAGAGGGGGCTACGTAAGAGTGAAAAGATTGGAAAAGAGAAAACCGGAGACCACATCCTAAGCAGGGAACAAGGGATGAGCCTCTTCACCTGTTCAATAGGCGTGGGTGGAGTGTGAACCGGGGTCTGAAAGGCATCATTTTAAGGACAATGTTTGCAAAATAGATTTTCAATAGTTTACTAACATGAGAAGCAGGAACTCCATTTAACTGTCAGTTAAGTGCCATACGTGATACACGAAAGAGACATGACTGACTGAGCAGAAGATTATCCCGCAGTAGGCAAGTATAAACATTTTACAACTAAAATTAAAAACTATTTTAAATATTTAATTCTAGGTGAATTTGCTAAATAAAAACAGAAATAATATACTCCATCAGAAGTGCCCCTCGGGGCTACCACCCTATCGGCCCTCCACTGTACATATTTCTATTTTATGCAATCTGTGGTGATCCAAACAGAAAACATTTTGTGTAAATGTAAATAACAAGGATAGGACTTGGGGACCCTGTCCTTAAAAAAACAAATCCCAATGAATCTTGCAAAACAAAAAACAAAAAAACAAAAAAACAATAAAACAAATAAACTAAATAAGACAAATCAAAATGATTTTCAGTATTAAAATGACGTAATGAAGGTTGATATGCTGGTTAAATAATCCAACCAACCAATCAACCAACAACCAAGATTTTACCCCCATTCTGTAAATTGTTGTAGAACAGCTGTCTGAAAGGCATCATTTTAAGGACAATGTTTGCAAAATAGATTTTCAATAGTTTACTAACATGAGAAGCAGGAACTCCATTTAACTGTCAGTTAAGTGCCATACGTGATACACGAAAGAGACATGACTGACTGAGCAGAAGATTATCCCGCAGTAGGTTGCCATTGCTTTCTGTGGTAGACTGGTTGCCAACCAAGGCTATAGACTAACCCAATCTGTCCTGTTATTGAAACCATGACTGGAAGGAGAAGAGATAGATTATTTTACATTATTATATTAAGCAAAAACTAGTGGGGGATCAGTTTATTACTTCATAACAAAAGAAAACCGATCACCCACTTTATGCCCAGTAGAAGTTTTGTTTCCAAGTATTATATTCAGTCATTCAGTTAAGTGCCATACGTCATACAGGTTTTGGGTGATCATGTCTCGAAAGGGACATGACTGACTTAGCAGAAGATTATCCCGCAGTAGGCAGCCATTGCTTTCTGTGGTAGACTGGGTTCTATAGCCTTGGTTGGCAACCAATCTGTCCTATTATTTAACCCATAACTGGAGGGAGGAGACGGAGTGATGCTTTTCCCAGGGGTACTTGTGTAAAATTATATATATATATATATATATATATATATATATATATATATATACACGAATAAAAGGAACGAAGAAAATAATAAAACGTTTATTACCATCATTATTAACTACCAATTTAAAGGGGCATATCTTATGCCTAGATCATATTTCACCACCAGTAAACAGAACGTGCTGGTTTATTTCACTGTTCAATTTAATATTGTCACATTTACTGGAAGTAGGAATTCTGTTTAAAAAATAATAAAAAATTAATAAAAATTAAAAAGAAAGAAACGAATAACATGACGTTTCGGTTGTTTTGGCCTTCTTCAGGTGCCAGAAATTTTGAACCCTTTAGACGTGTGTATGTGTTTGACTCTGTCTGTCTGTCTGTCTGTCTGTCTCTCTCTCTCTCTCTAACTCTCTCTCTCTGTCACATAGCTGCCGATCTAAATCTTGAGTTATAGGAATGTACAAGTTTGTAGTAGTTTGTAGTTTGTACATGTTGTATATATATATATATATATATATATAGAATGCCATGTTGTCTAAATGCCACAAAAATAAAAATGACATTAACATTTAATTTTAACATATATTTACAAAAATTACAGATAAAAATATCTACGGAAATAAGCCATAATCTTATAAATCCAACTTTCTACAATTAACACTTTATCAAATGAACAATCAAATAGGAAGGAGTAATACCATACAATATCAATAACAAAAATTGTAAATTATACTAAGATGAAAAACTAACAATAATCAGTCATAAAAACAAAAACAAAACAAACTGTTAAATAAGAAAAATGAAACAATAGGTAAAGGAAGACACATAAAGAAACATATAAAAGAAATCCTTAATTTACCACCTGATTCACTAATTAAAATAAATACATAAATGTAAATAAGTGTGAAAAACTTCAAACTAATAACCGAAATAAATAATAAAACTCCATCTACTACCAACAATTATAATTATTGCAACATAAAATCGTATACATGTATGCGCGTATACATGCATGTATGTATATATATATATATGTGTGTAGGTGTGCGTACATAAGTACATATACATGCATATACGCGTGCGTGTGTGTGTAAGCGCGCGTCTGTGTACGTGTGTGCGTATTTACGTATGTACAATCATTCAACATTCAAACATTTAAAACGATAACACTTCTAAGAACAATAGGTCAGCACATTCCAGATAAAAAGTAAATATAGAAAAAAAAAAGAAGAAGCAAAAACTAACAAATAACGAAAAAATGACTATGACAGAAACAAGCTGACAATTCACAATAAAAAGTCAAAAATTTAGAAATATTAACAGCAAATTGGAAAAAAAGACCCTGAAAAGTCGACGGAAAAATTCTGCTTACGAAATTCCGAAGTCGGGATGTTAAAGGTAACATCAATCAGTACAAAGTACAAAGAGAGTGTCTCTTTAATTGAGCAGATTCATGCCGACTACGAAGTTTCGTAAGGACACCGTTATGATGTTGTCACTCGTCAGGGCTATCATGACGGTGCCCTTACGAAACTTCGAAGTCGACATGAAAATACATTTTATCAGTAAAATCACTGAGAAAACAACAATCTTGGCGCTAAACATCATCACAATCAAACACTATATATATATATATATATATATATATATATATATATGTACTACCGGCCATCATTATTAGGCCACGTCAGTTTTTTAAAAGAAATGATGTATTTCATACTATTTTTAGTATTTATTGCCAAGTGGATAATTCTAAATGAAAATAGAATGGTTCTTTTGTTATTATTACTTTGCAAACGTTTACAAGGCAAATAGCGACAATTTACCCATTGCACACTGTAAATTTGCTCTCTCTCTCTCTCTCTCTCTATATATATATATATATATATATATATATATATATATATATATATACTCTACCGGCCATAATTATTAGGCCACCCCAGTTTTTTAAAAGAAATGATGTATTTCAGACTATTTTTAGTATTTATTGCCAAGTGGATAATTCTAAATGAAAACAGAAGGATTCTTTTGTTATTATTACTTTGCAAAATTTTACAAGGCAAGGAAGCAAAGAATAACTCGTCCAAATCACCCTAAATTTTCTTTCATTGAAGAAACTGCAATATAGGTAATCATTAAATATTTATAAATTCATTTGATGCACGTGTTATTGTGCAGCATTAATTAAATAAGAACATTCTATTTTCATTTACAGTTATTCACTTGGCAATAAATACTAAAAAATACCATGAAATACATCAGTTTTTGAAACACTGGGGTCGCCTAATAATTATGCCCGGTAGTAAATATATATATATTTCGAATGTCTAACCATACTGAAGAGCTGTGATACAGCGAAACAGGACTGTCTGCGGATGGCTATATATATATAAGTCTTCTTGTATGTATATACATATATATGTGTGTCTGTGTGAATTTAGGTGAGATATTTATTTCTCAATATTGTTATGCGACCTTGTGGATGAGGAATGATTTTCCACTCTCCAGCCCTCTCCCCACAGATGAAACATCGTCAACCCTCTCCCCACAGATGAAACATCGTCAGCCCTCTCCCCCACAGATGAAACATCGTCAACTCTCTCCCCACAGATGAAACATCGTCAGCCCTCTCCCCACAGATGAAACATCGTCAACCCTCTCCCCACAGATGAAACATCGTCAGCCCTCTCCCCACAGATGAAACATCGTCAACCCTCTCCCCACAGATGAAACATCGTCAGCCCTCTCCCCACAGATGAAACATCGTCAACCCTCTCCCCACAGATGAAACATCGTCAGCCCTCTCCCCACAGATGAAACATCGTCAACCCTCTCCCCACAGATGAAACATCGTCAACCCTCTCCCCACAGATGAAACATCGTCAACCCTCTCCCCACAGATGAAACATCGTCAGCCCTCTCCCCACAGATGAAACATCGTCAGCCCTCTCCCCACAGATGAAACATCGTCAACCCTCTCCCCACAGATGAAACATCGTCAGCCCTCTCCCCACAGATGAAACATCGTCAACCCTCTCCCCACAGATGAAACATCGTCAACCCTCTCCCCACAGATGAAACATCGTCAGCCCTCTCCCCACAGATGAAACATCGTCAACCCTCTCCCCACAGATGAAACATCGTCAGCCCTCTCCCCACAGATGAAACATCGTCAACCCTCTCCCCACAGATGAAACATCGTCAGCCCTCTCCCCACAGATGAAACATCGTCAACCCTCTCCCCACAGATGAAACATCGTCAGCCCTCTCCCCACAGATGAAACATCGTCAGCCCTCTCCCCACAGATGAAACATCGTCAACCCTCTCCCCACAGATGAAACATCGTCAACCCTCTCTCGCTAATCTCTCACACTTCAGTTCAAGCAGTTCGGATCTTTACAGCCAATGACCACCATGACAATGTACGCTAGGGGCGAATCATCCATGTTTCCTTTATTGTTAAGAACGGGGTTCCATTCGTACAGCTATTTGCTAAGTAGCACTACATTGTGGAACAAACTCCCAAGAGGATGCTTCCCTGTAAATCTTACGCCCTTCAAGTCTAGAGTCAATTGTTTTCTTTCTTGCATATTCTCCTAATTTACACTTATTACTTCCCCTTCTTACGTTCATACAACTTCATTGCATTAGGTGAACAATTAGCTAAATAAAGAAAAACGTTGGTGTTCGATCCCAGTTAAAAAGCTCAGGAGTTTGAATGCCGATTTTAATGGAGAACTGGCGCAAAAACTCCTTCCTCGGTCTGTCAGTTCCTGTGTGCGAATAGTTTTGTAGAGGAAAATAAAAAGGGAAAATATAGGCGACTAGCAGTATAGCCCGGCGTTGCTCGGATGTAATGAAAGCTTTAAAACTAATCCATGGTCCTGGAGGAGCTCAGACTCAGCCTAAAGAATATTTGTGTGAAGTTTGGTGAGAATCGGATAAAAATTGTGGATTTGTATAAAGGACATACAGACAGATAAACAGAAACACACACAAACATCTTGCCTTTGATATATATATATATATATATATATATATATATATATATATATATAATCGATTTTCTGCACTATTGTAAGAACTGCAACCTTGAAATTTCTGAATATCGTTTCTTATGTCTTTGTCTATGAGTGTATCAAATTTGATTAAAATCGGACCACTCCTTTTATAACCCAAGTTTTTCGATTATCGATTTTCGATATTTATAAGGGATATCTCGACACAAAACCTAGCTAAGAACACTCGATAGTACAACTGTGTAAATTTTCAAGAAAATCGGTTCAGCTGTTTCGGAGTCTATAGGTAACGGACACACACACACACACACACACACACACACACACAAAGTTCTATTTATAAATAAGTTTAGATAAAGATCAGTCGGTGCAATTGAGAGAGAGAGAGAGAGAGAGAGAGAGAGAGAGAGAGAGAGAGAGAGAGAAAAGACACATCTTCAGGAGAGTGTGTTACTCTTCCTCAGTCCCTGTCACATGTTGCAACGTGTCCTTAAATCTTCGCTTTCTTCTCGCCTTTCCTACAGGAACGAAACAGCCGACCTTTTCTTTCCCAGACAACTGATGACACATGAGTTGTCCACACGCAAATTCGGAAGAGACGCGCTTCAAAGACGCGAGACAGTCTTGAAACCAAATTTGATAGGGCCAGAGGTTCTTTTATATCCGATGTGCGCCCGTGTGGTTTACGGTGTAGCGTTTTGTGACCACGCCTTGGCCATTCAGGTGCAGAGTTGGAATGCAAACGCGCGTGCACACACACACACACACACACACACACACACACACACACACACACACACACACACACACACACACACATCAAATCAAATCAAATCTAAGTCAACTCCAAATATTAGAAACTAACAGTAACGTATGAGGTTTGATCAACACGAAATGTAGAATTGACGACGATTTATTGTTTGCTGTTGTCATGACGGGTTTAAAAAGGCGTATAATTATGAAGTGTTACCCAAAAATTCAAAGAATTTGACTACGAAAACAAATTTATACTCTAACGCGTTTTTTTCTTCGACATTTTCTTTGAAGTCTACCAATTGTCCGTGCATTTAATATTGTTAAGTATGCACAGATTATTGACAAAAACTCAAGACAAATCTGCAATGTTATAAGTCCTGACCTGGCATCTCTACTTCAGTCACATTCCGACTACTGTAGAGTCCCTGAGCATTTTCTATAAATATTTTCATACACATTATTCCAAGGATCTTTTCGCATTGCTACATCGTTGACTTCGTTGCATTCACTTACGCACAAATACCCCTGGGAAAAGTATTAATCCGTCTCTCCCTCCAGCTATGGGTCAAATATCAGGACAGATTGGGTTCTATTACCTTGTTTGGCATCCAGCCTAACGCAGAAAGTAATATCAACCTAATGTGGGAAAATCTTATTCCCAGTCAGTCATGTCTCTTTCAAGATATGATCGCCCAAGCGTGTATCACGTATGGCATTTAACTAACTGACGTCAACTTTATAAACTTAAGCGCAGTGTTAGATTGGCGGTTAGGTTTCATTATCTCACATTTTAAATTGCTAAGTGTAACTGTAAGTTATATTCTAATAGTTTTATTCGCTCGCACTTTCGCATAATTAATTCTCTCATCCGGCTTCTTGCTTTCTTGTCAACCACCATCTTCAAATATTTAACTGCAATAAAAGAACAGATTAAAAAACACATATGGCGATTAACGCCATATGTGTTTTTTAATCTGTTCTTTTATTGTCCTATTTACTCAACGCTTTTTCAGTTTATTTTTTCATTCTCAGTAGCACTTTGCATCTTAGTGGCATTATTACCTTTGATTGGAGATGAAATGATAAAAGATGGTTTTGATGGGATGTTAGCAGACTTGTTCACACAACTATGACTGTTCATAAATGATAGTGACAAAAGTATTGTTTGTATTCCTCATTCTTTTCAATAGTAAATATCGTATTGTATAATTTCTTCTTCTTGTAAATCTGACTATTTTACTCATGTGGGTCAGTCTTTATGGGACATTTTGTTTTTCTAATCTTTAAACTCTGTTGTCAATTAAAATAAAAATGTGTTATTCTTTATGGTTGAGTTGGAATTTTAAGCCCAATGCAAGTGAAACACAAATCTGGTATTTGTTGTTTAAAAAGCTGACAAACGAATTCTTATGAACTCTTATGTCTCCTGGGAATTGAAGGATCTTTTATGATCTCCTGTGAACTACGGCGTCTTCTAGGAACCCCTGTATGTTTAGTGTCTCCTGTGAATACCTGTGTCACCTGTGAACTGCCGTGTCTCCTGTGAACTTCTGTGTCTTCCAAAAACAACTGTATATTTAGTGTCTCCTATGAACAACTGTGTCTCCTGTTTCTCAATCTGTCTCCTGTGAACTCCTGTGTCTTCCAAGAACAACTGTATATCTAGTGTCTCCTATGAACAACTGTGTCTCTCGTTTCTGCCTGTATCTCCTGTGAACTCCTGTGTCTTCCAGAACACCTGTATGCTTAGTGTCTCCTATGAACACCTGTGTCGCCTGTGAACTACTGTGTCTCCTGTGAATTCCTGTGTCTTCCAGGAACACCTGTATTGTTTATTGTTTTCTATAAAGAAAAAAGTCAGGTGAATATGGCAGGTGAATCAGAACAGGTTAGCCGAGTTCCAAAATGGTTTCTTGTCTTATTCGCGTTGTATGCGGCCTTTCTCTGTCACAGAGAACATTTTCATTTTAAAACTGTCTGTAATACTATTTTATCTTCGTAGACTTCATATTTATTCTTAACCGCCATGTATGATTAATATTTAGGATGATACACTTTTCGTTACAGTTGGTTTCCAATAAAGGGAAATTACTTATGACTCAACCTAATAGTTTCTACCTAAATTGTTAGAAAATCAGAATCTGCATTGTTTTAAGGTTTTCACTGATTTCTCATTCAATTAAAAATTTATCTTTTACAACAAACGTTGAGTAAAATAATTGTCTATTTTAAATGATATTTGAATTTTCATTTTAAAATATCTCTTTGTAAAAATCTATTCCGATCCAGGGTACACTAGTAGTGTAGCTCGGCGTTGCTCGGGTGTAATGAAAGCTTTAAAACTAATCCATGGGCCTGGAGCTCAGACTCTTTGGACGTCGGCATGAAAGACTAAAAAGCAATAGTTGTTTCGTTTCAAAGCGAAACCGTAGATTAAAAAAAAAAAAAATGGGAAATCAGGAAAAAACAAGTAACCTATGACCTGACCGGAATCTTAAAGAATATTTGCGTGAAGTTTGGTGAGAATCGGATAAAATTTGTGGATTTGTATAAAGGACATACAGACAGACAAACACACACACACACACACACACACACACACACACATATATATATATATATATATATATATATATATATATATATATATATATATATATCGGGGGAAAAACGGAAAAAAAAGTAACCCATGACCTGACCGGAAGCCTAAAGAATATTTGTGTGAAGTTTGGTGAGAATCGGATAAAAATTGTGGATTTGTATAAAGGACATGCGGACACACACACACACACACACACACACACACACACACACACACACATATATATATATATATATATATATATATATATATATATATTGGGCAAAAAACAGAAGATATAAGTTGCCCATTATCTGACCGGAAGCCTAAAGAATATTTGTGTGAAGTTTAGTCAGAATCGGATAAAAATTGTGGATTTGTATAAAGAACATACATACATGCATACAGACAGACAGACAGACAGACAGACAGACAGACATCTTGCCTTTTATATATATAGATAGGGATATTGAATAACCTTATCCCGGATTTTGATCAGGTGAAGAGGCTCATCCCTAGTTCCCTGTTTAGGATGTGGTTTCCGGCTTTCTCTTTTCCAATCTTTTCACTCTTACGTAGCCCCTTGTACATTAGTGCCGTTACCGCCTTGCTCGGGATGATATGATTAGAAAAAATATATATATGCAACAAAGCAATTCTGAGAGAATTAGAAGTCTTCCCCTGATGCATTAATGTCGGCCACAATTTTAATAATACAATGCAGATGACACAGTGTTTATATCTGACACGGAAAATAAACTAAAAAGCTCTTACGGAAGGTAGCGAATGAAAACTACAAGAAAAGACTAAGCACTAACTTCTAAAGGACATAATGCATAGCAAAAGGAAGAGCCAAAAATGAAGATTACACGTCGTGGATTCTATTTCGTGTTAGAAGTTGTAACAAAAGAAAAGAAAATTATTTACCAAAACACAAACAAATATTTCATTTACTAAAAAACACAAAATAAAATATATACAAATATACAATTGTAGCATTCAAATAGAAAACGGTAAATTTTGATTTGTTCCCTGAAGGCCTTTACCTCGTCAAATTTTTCCTAAACTTCCTTAATTACGTGCAAATGTATATGCTTAACTCAAATCGATAATTGTTTATTGAAGAAACCTACCTTTTTTCATGTTATCGACCAGAAAAAAAAATCGGATTATATCTCACCCCTTACCACCGTTCTCATATCTGATTCACGGCTGAATGACTTGAGACGTAGGATACTTATTTCGGCCTGTTTATTTCTTTTGAGGAAATACTCCTCGATTTGTTTGGTTTCGGAACTCAATTTCTGCGTAGCAATTGCAAAAAGGAAGTAAATTGGTCGAAAAATCGGCAAACTATTCTGAAGTGAATAACATTTTTTGAAGCGTGGTTACGGGGTGAGATAAACAGCGAAAAGAAGTTCGATATTTTTCTGGTTGTAAACGTAAAAAAGGTAGGTTTCGTCAATAGACAATTATCGATTTGAGTTCAGCATTTACATTTGCACGGAAATAAGGATGTTTTGGAAAGATTTGAAGGAGTAAAGGCTTTCGGGGAACAAATAAAAAATTTACCTAGAAAACATACAGTTTACTGGCGAAGTGTTATGCGGGAGAAGGCAGGTGAGGGTCAAGTATTTTTAACACGTTAGGACTAGCAAAGTAATCTAAGTGCTTTTATTAGAAACCCACAAATATGTATATACTGAATAATTTTAGTTTGGTCAATAAAAATATTCAGAAATTCTATTAACCAAATTTGTTCCATGAGGTTCTCTTTTGGGGTTTTTGTTCGTCGGCGACTTTTCATAGAGATTCTTTCGACTGAATATATAACCCACGAATCAAAACCGAAGCTGATAATGCCAGGAATCGCTTTGTAACAACTGACAACTCTCTTCAAAAAACAATTTTTACAAGGGCTAGCATCTAATTAGCGTATTTCTCGAATCATCTAGATTTTTCTCGAATATACTGGAATGATCTAGAATTTTCCAAACTTTCTATTTCTAATTTCTCTATTTTACAACTACTTCATCAATGAAAACTTTTTCTATATTAACAAGTAGGACTCAGTAGAATCCCTTACTATAAATTTTAACCTTTTTGTTGACTTTATTAATATTTTTATACAGAAATGCATCCTCGTAACAATACTAAAATCAAGCATGTGCGGGAGTTTAAATATTTGGGAAGTGTCCTAAATAAGGGTGGAAAGTGCGACACTGAGGTACGAAGACGTATTGGCATGACTAAAGAGACATTCCAAAGGTGTATTTGAAGCTATAGAGAAATGGTTAATGTTTATTAAACCGGCCTTGTGTCAAACATAACAGTCGGAATGTGTGGATTTACTGGAAGAATAAAAGTATACATTTTGCATGTTTAAAATAGAAAATTATTAAAGAAAAGGATAACATGAATTGTAGAAGTTAATGTTCAGTTAGAAACATTATTAAGAAGTTAAGGGTAGAGTTCGTAGTAGTCATTGCAAGAGTGAGTTTATGTGTACGTATGCATGAGCGTTTGTTTGGTGGGAATGTCTTTGAAGTTATCGCTCAGAGTGAATGACGAAAGGCAGGAGGTGATAGGTGAACGATGAAGAAAAAAGAGGTGAGACAGAAAGAGAAAGGCAATAATAACACGATCGCTTGACGTTTAATAAAGGGAACGTGTTAACTACGCTCATCTCCTTTCTTTCTGACGAGGGTCGAACTTTGCCCGTCTTTTATTTCGTTTGGGAATTCACTCCCGGATGTAATTCTGGCCTTTCTATTGGACGACAAACTTTTCGCATCGAGGTGTGAAATTTCGTAAGTTTTGTGTGTGTTAACCAAATTTGTAAATTCGAAAAAATTCGCTTATTTCTAACAATGAGTCAGATTTGAATTTTTGAATCTAGAATTTGTTTTGTTCACATATTAAGAGAGAGAAACATTTCATTAAAAGAGAACTGAACTGTTAACTGTTCTCCTGCTTAGCATCGAATGTTGGACAAGGTACTTAAAACAAAAAAAAATGTGGTTCTACACAGATTTGCTAAGGGTATGATGGAGCGGATATATCTATCTAAACTTATTTATAAATGAAAATCAGTCTGTGTGTGTGTATGTCTGTGTGCGTGTGTCCATTACCTATGGACTACGAAACGGCTGAATCTATTTTCTTGAAAGTTTACACAGCTTTACTATAAGCGTCTGCGAGTGTTCTTAGCTAGGTTTGTGTCGAGGTACCCCCGATAAATATCGAAAATCGATAATCGAAAAAATCGGCTTATAGAAGGAGTGGTCCGATTTTAATCAAATTTGATACACTCATAGACAAAAACATAAGAAACGATATTCAGAAGTTTTATTTTAGTTTTCGCTACTGGTTTGGCGCTAAGTAGGTATAATTGTAGTTCTTAGTCTCAGCCATGATACCATTTACTCAGAGAACTTATTTAGCCTTCAAAATTCAATTTACGACGAAATAAACTGATTTGATATCGATACCAGGAAATCAAAATTTGACTTACATCCATTCATTTTTCTTTCAGTCTACGGTTTCGCTTTAACTGGAAACGACTATTGCTTTTTAGTCTTTCGTGTCAACGTCCAAAGAGTCTGAGCTCCAGGACCACGGATTAATTTTAAAGCTTTCATTACACCCGAGCAACGCTGGGCTATACTGCTAGTATATATATATATATATATATATATATATATATATATATATACTAGGTGCGATTGGTAAATTGTCGCAAATATTTTATTATTTCAAATATTCTTTAGGCTGAGTCTGAGCTCCAGGACCATGGATTAGTTTTAAAGTTTTCCTTACACCCGAGCAACGCCGGGCTATACTGCTAGTGAACAATAAAGACGTTTTGAATAGGTGATTTTCTAAACGTAGCTTAGGGGTGGTACAGGGCGAAAAGTATGTGGTACCCAGTAAAAATCGAACTCACTACTCAGCTGTAAGTCTTCTAGTGATACAAGCTTGTTAGCCATAACACCACCCCCGAGGTGCCCATGTTTCTTTAAGATTTACCACTTGTAAGAGTCAAATAACTTAGCTTGTAACATGGCTGCCTCCTTTTCTCTTTTTATGGTAATTTACTAAGTGTAGCTAAGATGTGGCACAAGGCCGAAAGTAAGGGGCACCCAGTTAGAATCGAATTCACTACTCAGTTGTAATGATTCTAACATGCCAAGCTTGCTAACCATTACACCACCTCGAGGTGCTCACTTTTTTCTAACGCCGCTTAGATGTGGCACAAGGCCGAAAGTATGGGGTACTAAGTGAGGATCGAACTCACTACTCAGTCTTAATTTTCTAGCGAGACAAGCTTTCTAACCATTACACCACGTCGAGGTGCCCATGACAGTAGAAATAGAGCGGTGAGAGACTCACCACATTTCACCTGTGAGAGAGAGAGATTCAGTCAGTTAAGTGCCATACGTGATACACACTTTGGGCGATCATGTCTCGAAAGAGACATGACTGACTGGACAGAAGATTATTCCGCAGTAGGTTGCATTTGCTTACCGCGGTAGACTGGTTGCCAGCCAAGGCTATAGAACCCAAATTCTCCTGCCATTTAGCTCATAACTTGAACGAGAAGAGATAGATTATATTACATTATTATAGTAAGTATAATTAATGGGGTATCAGTTTATTACTTCATAATAATAGAAATCCGACCCCCCACTTTATACCCAGGAGAAGTTTTAATTATGTTTCCAACTATTATATTCAGTCAGTCAGTCAGTTAAATGCCATACGTGATACACGCTTTGGGGCGATCATATCTCTAAAAAGACATGACTGACTGGGTAGAAGATTGTCCCGCAGTAGGTTGCCATTGCTTTCTGCGGTAGACTGGTTGCCAGCCAAGGCTATAGAACCCAATCTGTCCTGTTATTTAACCCATGACTGGAGGAAAGAGACGGATTAATACTTTTTCCAGAGGTATTTGCGCGAAAGTAAATGCAATGAATTCAACTGGAATTCGAACTCGGCTCCCTGATTTCTCGTTCCGAGTCGATAACCATTGCACTACTACACACGTCCGTAAATCATATAATTGTTTTATTTACGAGACCATTTTTCCAAAATATTTTCGAATAGTGAAATAAAAAAATGCATTAAAACTACGCCATTTTTTATTTAGATAAACTTTTAAGTGATTTTATAAATAATATAATTTAAGGATATCTTATTGTGAAGAAGAAAAAAATTTCGATGAATAATTAATTTTTATAAGAATTTTTTTCACTTATATCTTTGCTAATTATAATGATTTATAAAAATTAATAGCTTTCCTGAGGGTATTTGTGCGTAAGTGAATGCAATGAATTCAATTCGAACTCGGGACTCCGATTTGTCGTTCCGAGTCGATATTCACTCCACTACAACGCGCATCCCGATTCGAATTTCACGCCGATAACTGCTATACTACCCACAGTTCAAAAACGTTTCTGAATCCTTGTTAGAAAAGGATTATTTTCCACCCTCTAATCTCTCTCTAGGATGTGTGTTATGGTGCATTGGATATCGGCTCGGAACGCGAAATCGGGGAGCCGAGTTCGAATTCCAGTTGAATTCATTGCATTCACTTACGCGCAAATACCCTTGAGGAAAGATATTAATCCGTCTCTTCCTTCCAGTTATGGATTAAATAATAGGACAGATTGGGTTCTATAGACTTGACTGACTTTGCAGAAAGAAATGGCAACCTACTGCGGGATAACCTTCTGCCCAGTCAGTCATGTCTCTTTCGAGACATGATCACCCAAAGCGTATATCACGTATGGCACTTAACTGAGTGACTGAGTATAATAGTTGGAATAATGATTAAGGCTTCTACTGGTCATAAAGTGGGGGATCAGTTTATTACTTCATAACAATAGGAAACCGATCTCCCACAAATTACTACATAATAATATAATATTATTGGTAATTAAGTGAATGTCTCGTTTTGATCGTTAGACTTTTGAGGAATTTGGTGTGTAAGTGTGAAATTGTTGATTAATGGTATTATCTGTTGGAATGTATGTTTTATCTTTTTATCGGTTGGATATATCTTTTGGTTAGGATTTCTAAGAGCGCTATTGAGTGGTCATTTTTATGGTTGGCTATCATTTAATTGGTTGATGTCTGCTGTTAGTGGACCTAATTCATGTATTTACTTTGATCCTGTGTCTAGGTTTTCATAGGCGTGATAGGGGTGGGGTGTTTTTTCTTTCCAATTTAGATTTTTTCGGTAAAAAAAGAAAAAAAAATATATATACATACATATATTCCCCTCTTCTCCTCTTTCTTCCTTCTTTTTCTTTCTCTTCTCCTTCTCCCCCCCCCCCCCGCCCCCACATTTTTCTCCTTTTTTTTCGTCTTTTTCTTTTTATTCAAGTTTGGAGTATCATTGTATTTAGGCGAAGTTATTTCAAGAAATCATTGGAAAGAAAAAACACCCCACCCCTATCACGTCTATGAAAACCTAGACACAGGATCAAAGTAAATACATGGATTAGGTCCACTAACAGCAGACATCAACCAGTTAAATGATAGCCAACCATAAAAATGACCACTCAACAACACCCCCTTAGAAATCCTAACCAAAAGATATACCCAACCGATAAAAAGATAAAACATACATTCCAACAGATAATACCATTAATCAACAATTTCACACTTACACACCAAATTCCTCAAAAGTCTAACGATCAAAACGAGACATTCACTTAATTACCAATAACCCCAACCAACCCCCACGACAACAACGAACCAAATATAAACAGAGAATGATTCCAAAACTTTATTTCCCCTGAGGAAGCGTTTAAATCCAAACACTGAAACAAACATATGATTGTAGGGAAGAGGACATATAGAAGAAATTATGTACATGTTCTAAAACATAATTTATAATAAATATTCACTGCTCTATACATCATATATCGAGAACTGTTATAAATTAATGTTTTGGACGGAAATTTTTTTTCTTTTTTCTCTTCTCATTCTATACTCACTCGGATATATATATATATATATATATATATATATATATATATATATATATATATATATATATATATACAACACAATAATAGAAGGAAAAATCACACTCCACCCACGTCTATTGAACAGGTGAAGAGGCTCATCCCTTGTTCCCTGTTTAGGATGTGGTTTCCGGATTTCTCTTTTCCAATCTTTTCACTATTACGTAGCCCCCTGCACATCAGTGGCGTTACCGCCTTGCTCGGGGCGATACGATTAAAAAAAACATTTCAAGTTCGAAAACACATCTACATTCGAAATAAAAATAGATCTGTGCTGCAAATCTAATATATATATATATAAATATATATATATATATATATATATGTGTGTGTGTGTGTGTGTGTGTGTGTGTGTGTGTGTGTGTGCTCTTTTATCAGAGACAGAATATCTACTTAATACGAGTATCTATCAAAAATAATGGCCAAACAAATAAAATTAAATATATCAGTTTTTAATTCATTTTTCATTTCATTAATCTCCGAAACTTTACATAATATTGGATATTATTATTAATGTTTGAATTGGACATTAAAATTTGAATGAAAAATACCTTGAATATTCACTGTTAATCTTTGTTATTATTATTATTATTATTATTATTATTATTATTATTATTATGTCATTTTTCATCATATTTCGATTTCTGCTTTGGTCTCACTACCAACCAAGTCTGCGGGGAGACCTAAGGCAGGTCGTGGCTTGTTGTTATGGCCCCATTTCATGTTTTTCTATCTTCCCTATCATCCCTAGCGTTACATAGACAAGTTCTCCTTAGTGTGTGGCCTGTACGTAACAAGACAATTTTTTGTATATCTCTTAAGCTGAGGTTTCCAGGGATTCTTTCAATGTGTTGTTTTGTTCCATTTTCTATCATTCCAAGTGCACCTACTATCACTGGCACAACTCTTATTTTCAATTTCCACATTTTTTTCTATTTCAATTTCCAGGTCTTTATATTTT
Source organism: Ascarosepion bandense (assembly GCA_037127315.1). Taxonomy (NCBI): domain Eukaryota; kingdom Metazoa; phylum Mollusca; class Cephalopoda; order Sepiida; family Sepiidae; genus Ascarosepion; species Ascarosepion bandense. The sequence goes on from JBBBDQ010002093.1 coordinate 624,982, forward strand.
GACAGTTTTAAAAATTCCTTGATTGCTATGTTACAATCCGCTGGACAAGCCATATCAATTAATAGACAAGTTTTCTCTTTCTGGTTTTTAACAATAATGTCTGGCCTGTTTGTTTCATTTTTTCTGTCTGTGTAGATGGTGTAATCCCATAGAATGGTTACATCTTCTATTTCTGTAACCGGTGATGTTCATACCAGTGTTTGTTTACAGATTTTCCATAATGTTTGCACAGTGTCCAATGTAAATATTGCCCAACTCTATCGTGGCGATTTTCATATTCATTTGGGGCAAGCAGAGAACAACCTGAGATTAGGTGGTTTATTGTTTCTTGGTGTTTATTACAAAACCTGCATTTTGGTTCCCATATTATTATGCATAATATTTGCCTGAAAGTTTCTAGTGAAAAGATTTTGGTCTTGTGCTGCAAGAATAAAGCCTTCAGTTTCAGACTTTAATCCAGATGCACGTAACCATCGATGAGTATTAACTTTGTCAACATTGGATTTATTGGCACGTTCTGGATATTGGCCATGCAGAGGTTTGTCTTGCCAGCGCTGTTTCATCTGTTCAAGAGCTTTATCTTTGGCTTTCATTTTCATATTTTTTTTCCGCAATAGTTGGTTCTTGGCTTCTGTTTTGCTTTTCTACAGAATCTACTAACTGTAAATCTTGTTTGTATTTACTGCCTTCTTTTATTATTGAATATTTTTTCTTTCTTTCTTCATGTTGCCTTACTAATTGTATCATCCAATCCTTTGTTGTTTCTATGTATGTTAGTAAGCCAATAGTTGTTGTCTTGTATGACACTTCCAGCTGAATAAGACCTCTTCCACCTTCTTTACGGGGTATGTATAGACGGTCTACATCAGCCTTTGGATGATGCATCTTATGCTTAGAAAGAAGCTTTCTTGGTTTAGAATCCATTCGCCTGATGTCGTTTGGAGTCCAGTTTAAGATGTTAAAGCTATATTGGACAACTGGGATTGCAAGGCTATTAATAGCCATAACTCTGTTCTGAGAATTCAATTCAGTTTTTAATATCATTCGTAGCCTTCTATAGTACACTTTACGCACTATTTCTTTCATTTGTTTATGGTTGAATGTTTTCACTCTCATGTACACCTAGGTATTTATAAGCTTCTTCTGGTTTCAATTCTTTTATTGTTACAGCAGGGTCTAAGCTAATTGAGGATGTTTCTTGTATTGATCCACGTAAAACTGTAGCTTTAGCACATTTATTCAAATTGAATTTCATTCCAATGTCTTCGCTGAAGCATTTTACAGTTTGCAGAAGACCTTCCAGCTCATTATCATTCTTAGCATATAACTTCAAGTCATCCATGTAAAATAGATGGCTTATTTTCTTTTGGCCTATTTTATAACCACATTCTGTCTTATTAAGTTGACTGGTTAGTGCTATTAATGATATGCAGAATAGTAAGGGAGATAAAGAATCACCTTGAAATATACCTCTTTTGATGTTTATTTCATCAGACTTATAGGTTCCGTTTATATGATTGAGGTAAAGGGTTGTTTTCCATATAGACATGCACTGTTTGATGAAATTGATGATGACGGGCGATATCTTGTATATATTTAAAGTCTTTAAAATCCAGTAATGTGGCACACTATCGAATGCCTTTCAGTAGTCTATCCAGGCAGTACTATGATTTTTCTTTGTACTGTAGCAGTTTTCCAGGATCATTTTGTTAATTAGCAATTGGTCTTTACAACCATAACAGCCACGTTTGCACCCTTTTTGTTCAAGCGGTATCATGTCATTTCTTTCTAAGAATAAATATGTCTGTTTTGTTAAAATAGATGTTAGTAGTTTATATGTTGTCGGAAGACATGTAATTGGTCTGTAGTTTTTCGGGTTGTTTGTGTCACCATTCTTGGGTAGAAGAAATGTAATTCCTTTGGTCATCCATGCAGGAATTTTAGTGGGATCGTCAACTTATTATTATTATTATTATTATTATTATTATTATTATTATTTATATATGGGATATTTATTTATACTACTGGGGTTTTGTCCACTTTTGGAATAGGAGACTTGAATTTTGTTCACCCGGGCTTTGTTGAGGATGCATCTAAAATATTTACTAACAACAATAATTAACATAAATTTCATTGTGAAAGGAGTCATTTTGTCGTAATAACATCCAATATTATGGAATCGATAAAAGAAACGCAGTTACATATCAATTTGGTTAGATTAAATGCTTAGTTTTCCTGAGAAAAGCCATTCAGAATATTATCATTGAAATAAATTGGAATCTCGAAAGATATCAGATGTTGATTTAGCTCTATTCTATTTTTGCACCCCCTCAACAGGAAAAGAAAGTTTCAATCAGATAACTTCTTCCCAAGAACAACTACTTTGTGGAACATACTCCCCAGAGGATGCTTTCCGGATCACTGCAATCTTAAACTCTTCTTTCTTTACTTTGTTTAGAGATATATCAACAACTTGTGGGTCATTTAATGTTATAATTTAATTTTCTTGGGAGCATTAGTAATTTCATTTACAAAAATATATTTTTTTATAACCGTTTCACACCAAGCAAGGCACTACTGCCACTATTGCACAGGGGGTTACGTAAGAATAGAGTGAAATAAAGAGGAACACGTCAGGGAGGGTGCCGGAGAATAGGTAAGAGAAGGATGGGAACTGGTGAGAAGAGAGCTGCTTGAGAGTAGAAAAGAAAGACAGAAGAACAAGATACAAGAATCGTCGGGGAAAATGATGGGAGGTAAGATAACAGATGGGAATTGATGTTGCATTTAAACTCGTGGAGATTGTAGCTCTCAGGGAAGCAAGTATACGGAAGGAAATTCCACAGTCGAGGAATGCGAGAAAAAAGCTATTAGAGTAGAAGTGTGGTTACATTTGATTGTTTTCAGTGTGAAAGCGTGGGACCTAGTTGCCAGTCTAGTAGCAATATTCATCATCATTTTTCCATAACACACAGAAGGTGCATAGGGTAGCAACTTTTTGTTGCTGTAACAAACTGTTTTTATGGGGCAGGGTTGTTAGCCCTGCACCCAACCCACAAACCTGGAGGTTGTTGGCGGACCTGTGGACCATTCTTGGTCGTTACCTTTACAGCACCTGGTATTCCCAAATGGTCACCCATTTAAGTACTGACCAGGCTCGTTGTTGCTTAACTGCGCTGATCGGACGGGAACCGGTGTATTCAACACGATATAGCCGTAGACAGTAGCCATATTACCAGCAATAGAATTTTTTACAAAAATATATTGTTGGTAATATTTTTTTTTACTATGAAAATGTATTGCTGGTCAGTCAGTTAAGTGCCATACGTGATACACGATCATGTCTCGAAAGAGACATGACTGACTGGGCAGAAGATTATCCCGCAGTAGGTTGCCATTGCTTTCTGCGGTAGACTGGTTGCCGACCAAGGCTATAGAACCTAGTCTCTCCTGCTATTTAACCCATAACTGGGAGGAAGAGACGGATTAATACCTTTCCCAAGAGTATTTGCGCGTAAGTGAATGCTATCAATTCGGCTGGAATTCGAACTCGGATCACCGATTTCTCGTTCCGAGCCGATATCCAATGCACCACAACGCACAAAAATTGTATTATTTACATTTTTATATTATTTTGAATCCAATTTGGGAGTTAACAATTTGCTCATATCTGGGACTCTAACAGGTGTTACCCCTCGGGTTTAGAGTAGACCTGGGAACAACAGCAATAAAGAGGTGGCTCCACGCTCATCAAACCCTCCAGATCAGAGTCCTTATCGGCGGATGTAGTTATCGTCATAGCCAGGACTCTTGAAGTAAAGAGTTGACCATTGTGTTTCCGACATAAAGATTTGATCGTTTTAAGAATCAGATCATCTGTAGTATATTACGCCGCTCGGCCTGAACAAATTACAAGGAACACTTATATATAAAATCACTAGCAGTATAGCCCGGCGTTGCTCGGGTGTAATGAAAGCTTTAAAACTAGTCCATGGTCCTGGAGCTCAGACTCTTTGAACGTTGGCCCGAAAGACTAAAAAGCAATACACACATAAACATCTTGCCTTATATATATATATATATATTATCGATTTTCTGCACTACTGTAAGAACTGCAACCTTGAAACTTCTGAATATCGTTTCTTATGTCTTTGTCTATGAGTGTATGAAATTTGATTAAAATCTGACCCCTCCTTCTATAACCCGATTTTTTTCGATTATCGATATTTATTGGGGGTACCTCGACACAAAACCTAGCTAAGAACACTCGCAGACGCTTATAGTACAACTGTGTAAATTTTCAAGAAAATCGGTTTAGCCGTTTCTGAGTCTATAGATAATGGACACACACACACGCAAACACACGCGCACACACACAGAAGCAAAGTTCCATTTATAAACAAGTTTAGATAATCTTTTTTTTTATTCTTCGTCGATGATTCTTGTGTGGAGCAGGATGGCAGCCGGAGAGAGACGCGCCCACAAAGAAGCCGTCGGCAGTTTGAATCCAGCGGGAGTTCACTGACTTTTAAGCCAAAATTCTATAGTCTTAAAGCTCTTATGCATTTTTAATTTTTCGGGTTGTTGCTTTATTGATGTCATCTACGGCCTGATATCTCTGTAAATCATCTTTGATTCCTACTGACTTTTATCTATGGCAGAATATATCTGACAACTACCCTTCACTTTTTGCTGACTTAACCACGGCCGAATGTACATGTTAGTTATTTCAGTCGTTCACGGTAATATATTACACATCACAGATTAATATCCTGCTTGATATTATTTGTTCTTGAATTTTTATAAAATTGAAAAACAGTTTGCTTGAACAATTTCAAGTCGTTCAGTTTTGTCATGCACTGGAAGTAAAGATATATAATTTTGATTCCGGGTATAAAAGTATTGTTGTGGAACCCATACTCACCTCAACATGGACTCACCCACTGCTATATTAATAGGTGTGTGATAGCCGTAGTGGGGAAACAGGCAGTAGCACTGTGCGCCTGACCGCAGTCGACTCCCAAGGACTAGACTGGATTCATAAGTTCTGCTTATTTCTACCTTCTTCTTTGTAACATTTCCTGTAAATCCATCTTTCTTTAACCCACACCTCGTGTTCCGTCTTATATTTCCGTCGACCCACTTTTGCCTCCACATCAAGTTTAAAAGTGTCTCTTGTTTTTTTTAACGTCTTCTTTGAATCTGATTGAGACTTAAAGTGTTATATTATAATTGTGCTTGGTTAGTTAGAACGACCGTTACACCCTGCCAATACTCCATAAATGATAAAGTATTTAGTGTTTTGATCGCGTGGAAAGAGAGCAAAAGACTTTACTTGTTTTCAGTGGGAAAAGTAAAAGATGGGCAGACCTGAAACAGATTACCACCTCGTTTAATTTCGTTGGTTTTCGTTTTTTGACTATTTTCAGCGCAATCCTATCGATTACCCCCTTAGCTTTATGATTGACAAAAAAAAAAAAAAAAAAAAAAAATTTGGAAAAATTTCAATATTTAAACATTTTCTGTGGTGGGATCAGTTTCTCATACATCGTTATAGTAAATCGAGCCTCCATTTTGAAACCAGTCGCCGGTACGGCATTACCACCACCTGTAAATTTGTTTATTATCAAATTTTTTGAACTTTTTTCAGTGCAATATTATCTTTTACACCTTAAACTTTACGAATGACAAAAAAAAAAAATAAATAAATAAATAAAATTTTGCAAAAATTTAAATATTTAAACGATTTTGGGGGGGGATGGCAGTTTCTCATACAACCTTATAGTGAGTTGAAAATGGAGGATCGATTTACTATAACGTTGTATGAGAAACTGATCCCTCACCCACATTTGTTTAAATACTGTAAATTTTCAATTTTTTTTTATAATCGGAAAGTTTAAGTAACAATCGATAGAAATGCGCAGAAAAAAGTAAAAAAATAAAATAAAAAACAACGAAATTAACATAAAGAAAGCGACCCCAACGCGTGTGGATTGAAAATGGGGGATTACTCTACTTTAACGTAGTATCAGAAACTGAACCCCCCAAATTTGTTTAAATATTGTAAATTTTTCAAGTTTTTTTTTTGATAATCGGAAAGTTTAAGTAACAATCGATAGGATTGCGCTGAAAAAAGTAAAAAAAAAAAAAAAAATGAAAAACAACGAAATTAAATGTGGTGGTCGTCTGCTTCAGGTCCGCTGAAAGATGATATCTTGAAGTGGGGAGAGAGAAAAGTAGATCAAGTTAATAAGAACCGATTTAAGTACCTCCACTAATTCGTTGAAAGAAAGGCATAGCATAATGTTAAGAAAAAAATGAATAAAAACAAAGTTTATCGTCAAAATGTTTATGTTATTATTAAGAGGAAAGATCAAAGTATTTTGTAATTATTTAAAAAAAAATGTTAATGCATCCTATCATGTTCGAAATTTTTATTAAATATCTTCTTTTTTTTTTTCGTCAGTGAGTGACCAGATTTTTACAAGAGTAAAACGTAATATTCAGTCAGTTAAGTGCCATACGTGAAACACGCTTGGGCGATCATGTCTCGAAAGAGACATGACTGACTGGACAGAAGATTATCCCGCAGTAGGTTGCCATTGCTTTCTGCGCTAGACTGGTTGCCAGCCAAGGCTATAGAACCAAGTCTGTCCTGTTATTTAACCCATAACTGGAAGGAAGAGACGGATTAATACCTTTCCCAATGGTATTTGCGCGTAAGTGAATGCAATGAATTCGACTGGAATTCGAACTCGGCACGTAGCTTATTTTTTGCTAGTGAAAAACATTAATTTCAAAATTCTTGCAAGAATCAAATAATGGTCAGGTTTTGATGAAACTTTCAGGGCTTATTCACGAATGAATGAAATTATTTTCGAAATCATTATTTTTATGAAATATGGGTAAAAATATTTTTTACATATATTATCCACTATCCCACCCGACTTCAATTAATTTCCAGAAATTTCTAGAAATTGATTACCATTCCAAAACTTTGTTTTATTAGTTAAATGCAAGATTAAATGGCATAGTTTTATTGCATTTTTGTTTTCACAATTCGGAGCAGATTTTTTGAAAAAGGGCTAATTTAGAACAAAAAAAAAAAAAAAAAAAAGAAAAGAAAAAAAGAAAAATAAACCGTTGATTAGCGTTCCCCAATGACTTCTAAATTTAATTAATATTAGCTATATGGGCGAACTCTCGAGGATTTCTAGATATTTCACGAAATTAATTATTGATGGGTTAACAATAACATATGAAAAAAAAACAAGATTTCTAAAAATAATTATTTAATAAAGGATTTCCGTCATTTATGAATAAGTTCCTAAATTTTTATAAAAATCTGACCATTATGTGATTTTTGCAAGAATTTCCAAATGTGTTTTTCTCCGGTAAAAAAGTGACTTGCGTATTATTACGTTTGCCTTGTAAAAATTGCATCACTCACGGGCAAAAGAAAAACAAGATTTTATACCAAAATTTCGAACGTGTTAGAAAGAATTAAGAAAATTAAAAAAATAATTAAAAAATACTTTAATCTTTTCCCTTAATAATAACATGAATATTTTCCCGATACAACTTTGTTTTTATTTAGTTTGGGGCCTTTTTACTTCATACTATACTGTCTTTTTTTTTCTTTCAGCGAATTTATGGTAGTACCTATTTTAACTTAAATTTACGAATTTTCCAAAAATAAGTGTCACAAATGTATATTTTGTTTTTGCAATTTTTTTTAAAACCGAGAATTAACTTTTGTTTACAAATGTGTCGATCGCTCAAAAATGACCGAAATTTTTTTTTAAATTTGAAATCTTCAAAGTTTAGATTCCGATCAATATAATTTCCGTTTGAAATCTACCAGAGTATTTTTCTTACTGGGAATAGTGAATTCGATCATTCAGCTATCAATTAATCTAAAATTAAAGCTTCAAGAAAATGTTTTATCTTTAAAAATTCAGTTTGAATGTTAGATATCGAAAATGATTGGCGGTAGCTACTATAATTTGATCTCAGCCAAAAGGGCGAGAAGCGATGGTATTTCTTAGCCTTCCCACTTCACTACCAAATATGACAAAAGGTCGAAGTTTAGTGGAGGTTAGCAGGCCGTGGAAAGACTGACCAAACTCCCTCTGAAATTCCTCTTTTGGGGGTGACCCTGGCGCCAAGCAATAAATTCAGACACTTCTCGAATGAAAAGTACTGTCTGGACGGGAATGTCCCTTGGGGCTTGGGCTTAAAATTATTTGAACTTTCTCGAGCAAAAAGGATGAGATAAGCGAGGGCAACAGCGATAAAAGCGCCATTTTCAAATGCGCAGTATCGAAAGATGCAAACAGAGCAAGACAATCGCCAAAAATAAAGTTACCATAGATAATTGTCTATTGGCTTTTTAAAAAGATTTTAAGAGAAATGTTCATAAGAAGGGGATTTGCTCGAAAGAAAGAAACAAAAACAAACAAACAAATAAACAAACATATAAACAAACAAAGAAGTATTCAGATTATTCGGACCATTGTCCTCATCTTTGTTGCCATTTGTACGACGTTTAATAATAGATCATTCTATTCGTCTATATTTCTGAGATTAGGTAGTCTTTACAGTATTTACATTATTCGGTCTATTGTCCTCATCTTTATTGCCATTTGTACGACGTTTAATAATAGATCATTCTATTTGTCTATATTTCTGAGATGAGGTAGTATTTACAGTATTTACATTATTCGGACTATTGTCCTCATCTTTGTTGCCATTTGTACGACGTTTAATAATAGATCATTCTATTTGTCTATATTTCTGAGATGAGCTAGTATTTACAGTATTTACATTATTCGGACTATTGTCCTCATCTTTGTTGCCATTTGTATGACGTTTAATAATAGATCATTCTATTTGTCTATATTTCTGAGATCAGGTAGTATTTACAGTATTTGCATTATTCGGACGATTGTCCTCATCTTTGTTGCCATTTCTCCGACGTTTAATAATAGATCATTCTATTTGTCTATATTTCTGAGATCAGGTAGTATTTACAGTATTTACATTATTCGGACGATTGTCCTCATCTTTGTTGCCATTTCTACGACGTTTAATAATAGATCATTCTATTTGTCTATATTTCTGAGATCAGGTAGTATTTACAGTATTTGCATTATTCGGACTATTGTCCTCATCTTTGTTGCCATTTGTACGACGTTTAATAATAGATCATTCTATTTGTCTATATTTCTGAGATCAGGTAGTATTTACAGTATTTACATTATTCGGACGATTGTCCTCATCTTTGTTGCCATTTGTACGACGTTTAATAATAGATCATTCTATTTGTCTATATTTCTGAGATGAGGTAGTATTTACAGTATTTGCATTATTCGGACTATTGTCCTCATCTTTGTTGCCATTTGTACGACGTTTAATAATAGATCATTCTATTTCTCTATATTTCAGAGATGAGGTAGTATTTACAGTATTTACATTATTCGGTCTATTGTCCTCATCTTTATTGCCATTTGTACGACGTTTAATAATAGATCATTCTATTTGTCTATATTTCTGAGATGAGGTAGTATTTACAGTATTTACATTATTCGGACTATTGTCCTCATCTTTGTTGCCATTTGTACGACGTTTAATAATAGATCATTCTATTTGTCTATATTTCTGAGATGAGGTAGTATTTACAGTATTTACATTATTCGGACTATTGTCCTCATCTTTATTGTCATTTGTACGACGTTTAATAATAGATCATTCTATTTGTCTATATTTCTGAGATGAGCTAGTATTTACAGTATTTACATTATTCGGTCTATTCTCCTCATCTTTATTGCCATTTGTACGACGTTTAATAATAGATCATTCTATTTGTCTATATTTCTGTGATGAGGTAGTATTTGCAGTATTTACATTATTCGGACTATTGTCCTCATCTTTGTTGCCATTTGTACGACGTTTAATAATAGATCATTCTATTTGTCTATATTTCTGAGATGAGGTAGTATTTACAGTATTTACATTATTCGGACTATTGTCCTCATCTTTGTTGCTATTTGTATGACGTTTAATAATAGATCATTCTATTTGTCTATATTTCTGAGATCAGGTAGTATTTACAGTATTTACATTATTCGGACGATTGTCCTCATCTTTGTTGCCATTTCTCCGACGTTTAATAATAGATCATTCTATTTGTCTATATTTCTGAGATCAGGTAGTATTTACAGTATTTACATTATTCGGACGATTGTCCTCATCTTTGTTGCCATTTCTACGACGTTTAATAATAGATCATTCTATTTGTCTATATTTCTGAGATCAGGTAGTATTTACAGTATTTGCATTATTCGGACTATTGTCCTCATCTTTGTTGCCATTTGTACGACGTTTAATAATAGATCATTCTATTTGTCTATATTTCTGAGATCAGGTAGTATTTACAGTATTTACATTATTCGGACGATTGTCCTCATCTTTGTTGCCATTTCTACGACTTTTAATAATAGATCATTCTATTTGTCTATATTTCTGAGATGAGGTAGTATTTACAGTATTTGCATTATTCGGACTATTGTCCTCATCTTTGTTGCCATTTGTACGACGTTTAATAATAGATCATTCTATTTGTCTATATTTCTGAGATGAGGTAGTCTTTACAGTATTTACATTATTCGGACTATTGTCCTCATCTTTGTTGCCATTTGTACGACGTTTAATAATAGATCATTCTATTCGTCTATATTTCTGAGATTAGGTAGTCTTTACAGTATTTACATTATTCGGACTATTGTCCTCATCTTTGTTGCCATTTGTACGACGTTTAATAATAGATCATTCTATTTGTCTATATTTCTGAGATGAGGTAGTCTTTACAGTATTTACATTATTCGGACTATTGTCCTCATCTTTGTTGCCATTTGTACGACGTTTAATAATAGATCATTCTATTTGTCTATATTTCTGAGATGAGGTAGTCTTTACAGTATTTACATTATTCGGACTATTGTCCTCATCTTTGTTGCCATTTGTGTGACGTTTAATAATAGATCATTCTATTTGTCTATATTTCTGAGATGAGGTAGTATTTACATTATTCGGACTATTGTCCTCATCTTTGTTGCCATTTGTACGACGTTTAATAATCAATCATTCTATTTGTCTATATTTCTGAGATGAGGTAGTATTTAGAGTATTTACTTTATTCGGACTATTGTCCTCATCTTTGTTGACTTTTGTACGACGTTTCGGCCGTTGTACGCCCCGGCCTTCTTCAGATGCTAGGAATTTCGAACCGAACCCTTTATTACAATCACTGTGGTATATGAACTCCATTCCTTGCGTAAAGCGTTAAGAACACATAAACCAGTGGATATAGACGTTGGTTAGTTCCTGACTTGACGCTTAGAGTTGTGAGTTCAATACCAGGCTACAGCAGTAGTGAACACGTAACTTGCAGGGTTAGAGGGAGATAACTCATGACTTCCAATCGAGGCTTTACGTAAGGATTGAGGATGATATATCCCAGGAATGGAGTTCGTATACTCCCGTGATTGTAATAAAGGGTTCAGTTCGAAATTCCTAGCACCTGAAGAAGGCCGGAGCGTACAACTTCCGAAACGTCGTACAAATGGCAACAAAGATGAGGACAATATTCCGAGTAATGGAAATACTGTAAATACTATCCCATCTCAGAAATATAAACAAATACGAAAGAAAAAAGTATTTAATGTCTCCTTCCTATCAGTCAGTCAGTTAACTGCCCAGCGTGATACACGCTTGGGTGATCATGTCCCGAAAGAGACATGACTCACTGAGCAGAGAATTTTCCCTCAGTAGATTCCATTACTTTCTGCGGTCAATTGGTTGCCAACCAAGATTATAGAGGCCAGTCTGTCCTGTTATTTAGTCTATAGCTGGTGGGAGAAGAGACGGATTTAATACCTTTGACAAGGGTATTTGCGCGCAAGTGAATTCAACGAACTTGACTGGAATTCAAACTCGGCTCTCCGATTTCTTGCTCAATTGCACCGCAACACATCCTGCACCACGGCGCACAGTACCACATAATATTCCGTTTTGTTTGCGTAGAAAAAAAAAGATACATGGATAAAAGAAAGAAAGAAAGAAAGAAAGAAAGAAAGAGTGTTTAGTGGTTGTTGTATTAAAATTTAAAAAAGTTGTTAATTTCTTTTTTTTCATTTGTACCCCCTTACTTCTTAAAATAACGACCAGCATTCATATTTATAATTGTTATAGCAAATATTTTGATAAAGTCGTAAAGCTTTTGTATATAAACGACGCCTGAGTTTAACGGTGAAAGTTTTAGTTTGGAGTCGTGTTGTGGCTAACAGCAAATGAGTTGCAAATAATTATTCACATCTTTTTTTAATGCCGTGAATAGAAAGCCACCTAGCCGGCGCCTCGGATGACAAACTGGGATAATTGCCAAATATAAAAAAGCACTATATTATTGTTATGTTGGAAGAAAGTGTCGATAAGGACACCTTTGGTCGAACACGGATCTCCAGGTAACAAACATAACTGTTGAATGAATAAATATCAGCATGTGCCTTTTGTTTCACGCTGCTACAAATAAATAATCACTCGTCATTAAATTGCTTGTCATTTTGATAAAGTCTTTATGCCAAAGTATTTAACGATTTTCGCAAATTGGGAATTCCCACGGTTGTTGTATTATAACCATGAGATGACCCAATTATTAAATGAAGAATTCAGGTTCATTAGAAAATTAAAACAGGAAAAACAGTGAAAATTCAATGTTTTTTTCTTAATCTTTTTTTAAAAATACCTCAACCCCTACCCCCAACTCTCACTAAGGTCGGTTGGGTGGAGGGTTGGGGTATTATGCATCGGCCCTGTTTCAGTCAGTCAGTTAAGTGCCATACGTGATACACGCTTCGGGTGATCATGTCTCGAAAGAGACATGACTGACTGGGCAGAAGATTATCCCGCAGTAGATCGGTATTGATTTCTACGGTAGACTGGTTGCCAGCCAAGGCTGTAGAACACAATCTATCCTATTATTTAACCCATAACTGGAGAAACAAAATATAGCTTATATTACATTATTATATTAAGTATAATTAGTGGGGGATCAGTTTATTACTTCATAACAATAGAAAACCGATCCCCCATTTTATGCCCAGTAGAAGTTTTAATTATGTTTCCAACTATTATATTTAGTCAGTAAGTTAAGTGCCATACGTGATACACGCTTTTGGCGATCATGTCTCGAAAGAGACATGACTGACTGGGCAGAAGATTATCCCACTGTAGGTTGCCATTACTTTCTGCAGTAGACTGGTTGCCAACCAAGGCTATAGAACCCAATCTGTCCTGTTATTTGATCCATAGCTGGAGGGATTAATACCTTTCCTTAGGGTATTTGCACGTAAGTGAATGTAACGAATTCAACTGAAATTCGAACACGGCTCTCCGATTTCTCGTTCCAAACCGATATCCGCTGCATACTCGGCCAGAATTGAAAAAAAAAATGTAATGAAAAGAGTGGCTTTAGTTATAAAAGTTTTGATTCAAATTGTCACTGACCCTGTCGATTCTAGACTACTAATAAAATCCATTGGTCGTATCCGGACCCATTTAGAAGAGGCCGTCAATTCACTAAGACACTAACACATTGCTGATAACGGCTAGGATCCAATCTAGATAAAGAAAACAAAATAATATCGACGTTTTATAAAAGGGCTTTTGAAATAATGTCGGTTGAACTGAACGGAAATCGAGTTCCGGATTAAGGTCAGAAGATCGTATAATTTACTGAAGCAAAAAATTAGTTTTAGGGAAGAGCTTACCGATCAATGTGGCTCCAGATGAAATTTTTTCTTTCTCCTTTAAATGAAGCGTTTCGTCGCTAACAAACGAGAAACAATTAAAGACACCTGCAATTTCTTTGAAGTTTCGTCCTGATATCTTCCTTTTTTTTTTATTATTATTCTTTAGATTTGATTCAATGCTGTCATAATCTTTGTTGTTTTTAGCATAAGGTTTCAGTCGATATATTCTTCGGGCTTCTTATATGTCTGAAGCCCTGTTTATCTGTTCACGAAATTTCGGTGTTTAGAAACTTCATTTTACAGATTTATGTTCTCTAGCTAGTGAGCGCCCCCATTATACTGGCCTTGTATCTGTCTGAACTGCAGAGAATAAAAAACATCTTTATTATAGGTCAGTCAGTTAAGTGCCATGCGTGATACACGTTTGGGCGATCATGTCCCGAAAGAGACATGACTGACAGGACAGAAGATTATCCCGCAGTAGGTTGCCAGTGCTTTCTGCGGTAGACTGGTTGACAGCTAAGGCTATAGAACCCAATTTGTCCTGTTATTTAAACCATAACTGGAAGAAGAGATAGAGTATATTACATTATTATATTAAGTATAATTAAGGGGATCAGTTTATTACTTCATAACAATAGAAAACCGACCCCCCACTTTATGCCCAGTAGACGTTTTAATTATGTTTTCAACTATTATATTCAGTCAGTCAGTTAAGTGCCATACGTGATACACGCTTTTGGCGATCATGTCTCGAAAGAGACATGACTGACTGGGCAGAAGATTATCCCGCAGTAGGTTGTCATTGCTTTCTGCTGTAGACTGGTTGCCAGCCAAGGCTATAGAACCCAATCTGTTCTGTTGCTTAACCCATAATTGGAGGGAAGAGACGGATTAATACCTTTCCCAAGGGTATTTGCGCGTAAGTGAATGCAGGGAATTTAACTGGAATTCGAACTCGGCTTCCCGATTTCTCGTTCCAAACCGATATCTACTGCACCACAACGCATATATCTCCACTCATTTGCCTAGAAAACGGCATAACATGATGTCAAAAGAACTCAATATTGATAGAAACAAAGTCTTATTATCAAAATGGAAAGATCAAATTTTGTTGTTATTATTTTTTTTACATTTTTAATTTTTTCTAACACGTTCGAAATTTCGGTTAATTTTTTCTTGTTTTCGTCATCGATTCACGCCATGTTTACGTAGTGTTACTGCTAAGGAAAACGTAATATTACGGAAGTCGTTGTTGGCGTTGAAAGACACATTAATTTGCAAATTCTTGCTAAAATCAACTGCTTGATTTTAGTGAAACTTTCAGGACTTTCACACAAATGAATAGAGTTATTTATGCTATTACTAGCAGTATAGCCCGGCGTTGCTCGGGTGTAATGAAAGCTTTAAAACTAATTCATGGTCCTGGAGCTCAGACTCTTTGGACGTTGGCACGAAAGACTAAAAAGCAATAGTTGAAGCGAAACCGTAGACTGAACGAAAAATGAATGGATGTAAGTCAGATTATGATTTTCTGGTATCGATATCGAATAAGTTTTTTTTTGTTGTAAACTGAATTTTGAAGGCTAAATAAGTCCTCTGAGTAAATGGTACCATGGCTGAGACTAAGAACTATAATTATACCTACTTAGAGCCAAACCCAAAGCAAAAACTAAAATAAAAGTGCTGTAAAAATACAGACATACAAACAGATAAACAGACACACACATTTTCGATTATCAATTTTCTGCACTATTTTAAGAACTGCAATCTTGAAACTTCTGAATATTGTTTCTTATGTCTTTATATGAGTGTTTCATATTTGATTAAAATCGGACCACTCCTTCTATAACCCGATTTTTTCGATTATCGATTTTCAATATTTATCGGGGGTATCGCGAAAACAAAACCTAGCTAAGAACACTCGCAGACGCTTATAGTACAACTGTGTAAATGTTCAAGAAAATCGTTTCAGCTGTTTCGGAGTCTATAGGTAACGGACACACACACACACACACACACACACACACACACACACACACACACACACACACACACACACACAGTTCCATTTATAAATAAGTTTAGATTATTTTTGGAAATTCTTGGTAAAAATATGGTTTTTACATCTGTTACCTTCACCTGCAATTAATTACATAAAACTTCTAGAAACTCATTTTGTAGCCCAATTTTTATTTACTTTTTTATTTTTTAGTTAAATGCAGGACTCCTTGGAGAATGTAAATAATGTATTTTTTTTTTTAATTACGAGACCATTTTCCCGAAAATCTACTCCGAATAGTAAAATCAAAAATGCATTAAAACCACGCCATTTTTAATTTAGATAAACTTTTAATTGATTTTCTAAATAATATAATTTTAGGATATTTTAGGATATCATATTCTGAAAAAAAAATTCGATGAATAATGAATTTTTATAAGAATTGTTTTTATATTTTCTTTGCTCATTATGATGAATTATAAAGTTTAAAACATCTTTTAAATTGTTTCCAGTTACTCAGTGTCTTTGCTTATCAATTTATTAAGTAAAGATTAAGTTTACAAATCGAAAATTGAAAAGCTTAATACAAATCATTTAGAATTAAAATTTTTGAAATAATGTTTAAAAAAAAATTATGTTAAACTGCACATTTACTTTTACTATGGAAACCTACAACAGACTTGTCATGAAAAGGTCACGTGTTTCAGTGGTTGTTCCTCTTACGAAACGGTCGTCGGATTATACTATTTTTAGCTCACCATACTTCCAGGTGTGTAAACTGATTGATAAAAGGAGCCGTCTGACTCGTTGACATGTCAACGAATTAGACCTTTCAGATTCAGAGATACTTTTATTCTACAGGCTGGAAGTGCGAGAAAAAATCTGTTGGAGTAGAAGTGAGGGTTGCATTTGGTAGATTTAACTGTAAAAGGTGGGACCTTGTTGCCTGTCTGGTTGCTCGAGTAAGTTCTTGTGATGTGTGGTGGGGGGCGGCAGTGAGCTAAGCTCATCGGAACAGAAGCCATGAAAATATTTGTAGAAGAGACAGAGGGAAGCCACATCCCGCCGGTGAGAATGTCGCTGAAGTCGAGCTGCCAGGTCGAAAGGTCGAGAGGCCACAGAATCAATAAAAATGAGCGTTAGTCAGTTAAGGACGTGAAACACGCTTGGGCGATCATGTCCCGAAAGAGACATGACTGAGTGGGCAGAAGATTATCCCGCAGTAGGTTGTCATTGCTTTCTGCGGTAGATTGGTTGCAAGCCAAGGCTATAGAATTCAATCTGTCTTATTATTTAACCCATAACTGGAAGGAGAAGAGAACTATTATATTACATTATTATATTAAGTGAAATTAATGGGGGATCAGTTTATTACTTCATAACAATAGAAAACCGATCCCCCATTTTATGACCAGTAGAAGCCTTAATCATGATTCCAACTATTAAATTCAGTCAGTCAGTTAAGTGCCATACGTGATACATGCTTGGGTGATCATGTCCCGAAAGAGACATGACTGACTGGGCAGAAGATTATCCCGCAGAAGGTTGTCATTGAGCCGAGTCCGAATTCCAGTCGAATTCCTTGCATCCACTTACGCGCAAATACCCTTGGGAAAGGTATTAATCCGTCTCTTCCCTCCAGTTATGGGTTAAACAACAGAAAAGATTGGGTTCTATAGCCTTGGCTGGCAATCAGTCTACCGCAGAAAGCAATGACAACCTACTGCGGGATAATCTTCTGCCCAGTCAGTCATGTCTCTTTCGAGACATGATCGCTCAAACGTGTTTTACGTATGGCCCTTAACTGACTGACTGAATATAATAGAAACACGATTAAGGCTTCTACTGGGCATAAAATGGGTGATCGGTTTTCTATTGTCATGAAGTAATAACCTGATCCCCCACTAATTACTACTTATTAATATAATAATATAATTCACCAGTCTACCGCAGAAAGCATGACAACCTACTACGGGATAATCTTCTGCCCAGTCAGTCATGTCTCTTTCGAGACATGATCGCCCAAGCGTGTATCACGTATGGCACTTAACTGGCTGGCTTGTAAAAATCAAATAATTGTCCGATTTTAATGAAATTTTCAGGACTTATTCACAAATGAATGGAAATATTTAAATTTATTTTTTTAGAAAATATTGGTAAAAAAATTTTTTTTTCATGTGTTCCCCCTCCACCACCACCACAACCCCCCCCCACCACAACCCCCCCACTTACGTAATTTCATGAAATTTCGCACATAATCTTTTTGTTCCCTGACAATTTTTTTGTTAGAAGTCGAGGAAGAAAAGTAGGTGATTTACCAATTTTTTTGTTTTTTTTTTAATCGTATCACCCCGAGCAAGGCGGTAACGCCACTGATGTGCAGGGGGCTACGTAATAGTGCAAAAGATTGGAAAAGAGAAAGCCGGAAAACGCATCCTAATCAGGGAACAAGGGATGAGCCTCTTAACCTGTTCAATAGACGTGGGTGGAGTGTGAACCGGGCGATAGATAGATCTATCTATTCCAATTAGTAGTCAAATAAATGAAAATCTGCTCTGAATTGAAAAATAATAAATCCAATAAAATTATGACATTACTTAATTAGAAAAGCATTTGAATGCTTTTGTAAGTAAGTAACATTAAGGACATTATCGTCTAAAATTTTTTTGATGAATAATGAATTTTTATAAGAATTTTTTCACTTTAATTATAATAATTTAGAATAAACCTTGATATAAGAGACCCGGATATAAGAGAAACTTGGATATAAGAGAGATTTTCTCTGGTCCCAAATTAGAGCCTGTGGTAATGTATTTAAAATATATCAAACCCGGATATTAGAGAAACCCGGATATAAGAGAGATTTTGTCCGGTCTCAAATTAGAGACTGTGGTAATCTATATAAAATAGACCCAACCCGGATATAAGAGAACTGTTATCCGGTCCCCGACAACTTAAATGGAGTAGATAGATCTATCTATCGCCCAGTTCACACTCCACCCACGTATATTGAACAGGTTAAGAGGCTCATTCCTTGTTCCCTGTTTAGGATGTGGTTTCCGGCTTTCTTTTTTTTTCTTTTTTTTTTTCCAATTTTTCACTTTTTTCTTCTCTCTTTTTTTTTTCTTTTTTTTTGTTCTCAATTGGAGTAGATAGACTTAACTATCGCCCGGTTCACACTCCACTCATGTCTTTTGACCAGGTGAAGAGGTTCATCCCTTTTTTAAAAATTTTTTAAAAGTAGAACTCATTGGAGATTGTAAATCCCCTACTTTTTTTTTTTTTCAAATTTGTACCATTTTACATCAAATCTGCTCTGAATTGAAAAATAATAAATCCAATAAAATTATGACATTGCTTAATTAGAAAAGCTTTTGATTGCTTTTGTAAATAAGTAACATTAAGGACATTATTGTTTGATGAAAATTTTTTTTTCTGATGAACAATGAATTTTACAAGAATGTTTTCAAGTTTTTTACATTTTAATTATAGTAATTTAGTAGTTAAAAATCGTGTAAATTTCTGTATTTGTTTGTTCCCTTGAGGTTAAATAATAATTAAGTGGAAACGAAATTTACGAGTCCAAAACTGCAAAGATTATTAAACGTAGTGCTGCTATCTATTTTTAAAATAATTTTTATTTACTTAATACGTTACTTAATATGTTCCTTATTTTCATGTATGGATGACTAAAACTGCCATTATTATGAAAAGGTTACGTAATTTAAGAGTTTTGTCCCTTTCCTTATATTTATGAAAATTGCTTTTGTATTCATGCGTAGAAAGCTGTCATCGCCTTGCCATTTAACAGTCCGTCAAAGTTCGATCAGATGAACACGACCAATCGTTAATAATTTGTTGTATACTACTTTTTATGCTATAAGTAATATTTCTTTCAAATTAGATTAATTTAACTTTCAATTTTCTAATTTTACTAAAATAAAGTGTCAGAGATATCTTTTGAAACATTTTAAAAATCGATGAATTTTTGTTTGTTTACAAATTTCTTAAAATTAAGAAAATGGCCGCTTTTAAGAAGATTTTAAGAAATCAAAATTAAATGTGACCTTCCAATCTATGTAATTTATATCTGAAATACACCAGAATTTTTTACTTAATGGAAATAATAATGTTATTCATTTAATTTAATCCAAAATGAAATCTTCATGAATGCTTTTTGTTTTTAAAAATTTCATTTTAAACGAAAATTTATGCCGAAAAAGTGGAAGTACCTAGATTGAATCTATATGCTATTATTAAAAGGAAAGAACAAAGGATTTTTATTCTTAAATTATACTTTTTGATCCTTTTTATAACGCTCGACGAAGATAGTAAATTTTAGCGTATTTTGTCGAAAGGAAAAAGACGTTGGTTTGGAAATTTTTTGCAAAAATCAAATAATTGTCGGATTTTAATTAAACTTTCAAGACTTATTCACAAACAAATTAAATTATTTTAGAAACGTTTTCTTTCAGAAAATCTTGATAGAAATGTTATTTTTACAACTTTTACCCCCACTTATTTAATTTAATTTTGTGAAATTTTGAAAAATTAATTTTTGACCAGCTAAATGTTCACATTAGTCACACGCAGAATTTCTTGTGGAAATCATCAATATTTTTATTGCAAAACAAGACCTCCAGTTATCGACAACTAGCAGTATAGCCCGGCGTTGCTCGGGTGTAATGAAAGCTTTAAAACTAATCCATGGTCCTGGAGCTTAGACATTTTGGATGTTGGCACGAAAGGCTAAAAAGCAATAGTTGTTTCCAGTTAAAGCGAAACCGTAGACTGAAAGAAAAATGAATGGATGTAAGTCAGATTTTGATTTCCTGCTATCGATACCAAATAAGTTTTTTCCGTTGTAAACTGAATTTTGAAGGCTAAATAAGTCCTCTGAGTAAATGGTATCATGGCTGAGACTAAGAACTACAATTATGCCTACTTAGAGCCAAACCCGAAGCAAAAACATACAGGCAGATAAACTTACACACACACACACACACACACACACACACACACACACACACACACACACACACACACACAAAAACATCTTGCCTTACATATATGTATATTATCAATTTCATGCCCTATTGTAAGAACTGCAACCTTGAAACTTCTGAATATCGTTTCCTATGTCTTTGTCTATGAGTGTATCAAATTTGACGGACCACTTCTTCTATAACCCGATTTTTTTCGATTATCGATTTTCGATATTTATCTGGGGTACCTCGAAACAAAACCTAGCTAAGAACACTGGCAGACAGTTATAGTACAACTATGTAAATTTTCAAGAAAATCGGTTCAGCCGTTTCGTAGTTTATAGGTAACGGACACACACACACACACACACACACACACACACACACACACAGAGACAAAGTTCCATTTATAAATAAGTTTAGATAGATTATATATATATATATATATATATATATATATATATATATATATATGTGTGTGTGTGTGTGTGTGTGTGTGTATGTATCTTACTTACTGTCCGTCTTACTATTTGTATGACTTTTAATAATAGATCATTCTATTTGTCTATATTTCTGAGATGAGGTAGTATTTACATTATTCGGATTATTGTCCTCATCTTGGTTGCCATTTGTACGACGTTTAATAATAGATCATTCTATTTGTCTATATTTCTGAGATGAGGTAGTATTTACATTATTCGGACTATTGTCCTCATCTTGGTTGCCATTTGTACGACGTTTAATAATAGATCATTCTATTTGTCTATATTTCTGAGATGAGGTAGTATTTACATTATTCGGACTATTGTCCTCATCTTGGTTGCCATTTGTACGACGTTTAATAATAGATCATTCTATTTGTCTATATTTCTGAGATGAGGTAGTATTTACAGTATTTACATTATTCGGACTATTGTCCTCATCTTGGTTGCCATTTGTACGACGTTCAATAATAGATCATTGTATTTGTCTATATTTCTGAGATAAGGTAGTATTTACAGTTTTTACATAATTCGGACTATTGTCCCCATCTTTGTTGCCATTTGTACGAAGTTTAATAATAGATTATTCTATTTGTCTATATTTCTGAGATGAGGTAGTATGTATACTATTTACATTATTCGGACCATTGACCTCATCTTTGTTGCCATTTGTACGACGTTTAATAATAGATCATTCTATTTGTCTATATTTCTGAGATGAGGTAGTATGTACACTATTTACATTATTCGTGCTATTGTCTTCATGTTTGTCGCCATTTCTACGCCGTTGTTCGCTCCGGCCTTCTTCATGTGCTAGGAATTTCGAACTGAACTTTTTATTAAAATCACTGGTTTATATCATCCTCATTCCTTGCGCAAAGCCTCGATTCGAAATCCTGTGTTATCTCCCTCTAACCCTGCAATTTACTTGTTCATCACTGCTGTAGCTTGGTATTGAACTCACATATAGACGTGGATATAGACGTTGGTTAGTTCCTGACTTGACTCTTTGAGATGTAAGTTCAATACCAGGCTACAATAGTGGTGAACAAGTAACTTGCAGGGTTAGAGGGAGATGACTGTATTCTTTAAAGGGTTAGCATTAAGTAACAACTGAGAAATACCCTCTCGAATCCTTACTTGAGCAGGATTCAAAGTTAACCATACAAAGTGTTGCGGAAGAATGTAAAAATATTTCGAAAAAAGACAATAGTCCCAAAAGAAAAATCCGAAATAAAAATGCTGCCGAGTACAGGGTTATAATTTTATTTTTTATTGCAGAGTAAGTTTAAAAACTTTCATAATTTCATCCTTATGATAATACGGCTGTTCTTTGCTTTTCATTTTATAAATTGAAAATTCTTATATGAAAAATATTTATCAGAGCTGTATAATAATGACTGCGACCAGAAATAATTATTTTTTCAGATCATGCGTATTAACATGATTAATTAAATTTTATAAAAGTGAATGAGGTGGGGCAATTTGCTGTGCATCCCCCTTACTAAAACAAAACAAATATGCGTGCTTTTGTTAACCTTAAGCACTTTTTAGGATACTTCGTTTACCAAGGTCAGCATTTGTCCTGCCATTGCAAGTTGATTCCAATTGCCAAATAATAGTATATTTAAATCTCACTGTTGTGTTGTCACATCCTGCTATAGCAACAGCAAAAACAGCCATGACTTAAATCAAAATCAAGGTTATTGCTGTTTTCATCTAAGGAGCAACCACATATAGTAATGAATAATGTAGAATGTAGAAAAAATTAAAAGTAAAAATCAATAAATTATAAAATTCTTAGTCTTAATTACTTAATCGATAGTAATATATGAAAAAAGAACTCTAGATAACGAATTTCATATTTTTTCTTTTATTGTAAGAAATCATAGCGAATGAGCATATTTTCTTTTGGCTTCCGTATGCGGATAAATTTACAATGAGTTTACATAGGAAACTTAACACTCCCCATTAACTTTTATAAAATTTGGCGTTTATTTTGACATCCTTGATCAAGCTTACCTTTATCTATAGTAATTTTTTTTTTAATCATATCACCCCGAGCAAGGTGGTAACGCCACTGATGTGCATGGGGCTACGTAAGAGTGACAACATTGGAAAAGAGAAAGCCGGAAACCACATCCTAAACAGGGAACAAGGGATGAGCCTCTTCACCTGTTCAATAGACGTGGGTGGAGTGTAAACCGGGTGATAGTTTAGTCTATCTACTCAATTTAAAAAAAAAGGAAAAGGAGTGAAAAGATTGAAAAAAAAAAGCCGGAAACCACATCCTAAAAAGGGAACAAGGGATGAGCCTCTTCACCTGTTCAATATGTTGAGGAGTATATTGAAAAGTATATATTGAAATCACTGAAAAAATATATTGCAATCATTGAAAAAATATATTGCACACATTGAAAAACATATTGAAGAAATTCACAAATATATTGAAAATATTGAAAATTATATTGAAATTGAAAAAATATATTGCCAAAATTGAAAAAATATATTCAAGATATTGAGAAATATATTGAAAGCACTGAAAAAATATATTGGAAAAATTTTATAAATACAGGGTGTTCATAAAGTTCGTGTGTATTAAAAAAAATATAACTTTATTTGTATTTGCGATAGAAATAATTTGTGAAAGGGATTAAAAAGAAGTAAATCTATATTTTTTAAGGTTTTATTGAAATTTTATTTAAGTTTCCACATGTCCTCCATCATTAGCAATACAAAGGGTAATACGATTTTGCACTTCACGGAAAACATTTGCCAACTGATTTACAGTAATGCCTGAAATCACATTAGTTATTTTAGCTTTTCAAATCTTCTTATGAACTAGGTTTGGTTGCATACACAAATGTTTGCACATGAAAAAAAATCTAATGGAGTCAAATCTGGTGAACGTGGAGGCCAATAAAATGGTCCACCCCTTCCGATCCATCTGTTAAGAAATTCCTGATTTAGAAATTGTCTAATACGCAGAGCAAAATGACAAGGAGCTCCATCTTGTTGAAACGCTGTATTATCTTTCAAGTTTAATTGTTCAAGCTCACTTTTTACAGATTATTTCTATCACAATGGTCCTGGGCATGACGGTAAACTGCATCTGGCAGCAAGGCCTCTGATTGGGTGGTTGTGAGGAGCATGGAACCACCTCTTAATTGCTGTTGTTCCCAGGGCCACCCTGACCCGGAATGGTAGCACTTGTTAGGGTCCCAACTATGAGCAAATAGTTAACTGGGGTCAAAATACTATGAAAGTATAAATATACACTTTTATAGAAATATATACATAAAAATAGACTTTTTTTTTTTATAGAAAAATATACATTTTTGAAGAAAAATTATTACCATAACACATTTTTGAAGA
Organism: Ascarosepion bandense; assembly: GCA_037127315.1. Lineage (NCBI taxonomy): Eukaryota > Metazoa > Mollusca > Cephalopoda > Sepiida > Sepiidae > Ascarosepion > Ascarosepion bandense. Next base: position 649,637 of record JBBBDQ010002093.1, read on the forward strand.
AAAATTATTCTCAGCAATTTTTGAATATAAAACTAGAATACATTTTTGGTTTTCTAAAATAAAAAAACAATAAAAACAAATTTTCATTAAAATCTGACTAAATCAACCTTCTCACGATGACTGAACATTAAAAATACTTTAACCCCACAGCTTTTTGGCATTAAAGAACCCACAGAGGTGTTGATATGCCGTTAAACAAAACTCAAACTCAAATCTATCACAAATACAAATAAATTTATAATTTTTTAAAGTGTACGCGGACTGTATGAACACCCTGTATATTGCAAAAAAAAAAAAAAAAATGAAAAAATTATTTTACTCCACAAACTTTTATATTTAAACATTTTTTTTTTCATTTTCATTGCAATAAATTTTTTCATTTTCATGTCAGTAAAATTTGCTGGCCTCTTGTGAAAGACCAACTTTACGTTTTGTGCTATTTTACATTTGACACTTATCTCCCAAAATATTATTAGCCGTTTATTGGTATCTCTTAATTAAACACACTGGCGACTTGAACTGATACACGGGACGCGTGAAGGTGCGGCTTTGAAAGCCTCTTCATCCATCCGTATTTTCACCCTGGCGCCAGTGGAAAACTTGATTGACACGTTGCAGACAATCGATCGTTGGAAAAGAACAGTCACTTGTGATCTTTTACCGAATAATTTCAAGTGTTTTATTGAGACCGCAACGGTTAAGGATATTCACCGTTTCTTTTGAACGGTAATGAGGAGCTGGGCGGAGGCACTGGCTGGGCATCCAAGGTTTGAAGTTTTACCGCCACTGATGAGGAAGGGACATTTGTAAGCAGACAAAAAATTGTTTTTTTTGTTTGTTTTTTTTTTATATACGGCCGCACAGTTACGTTCCATTGTTTAGAAGAATAAAAGAATAAATATTTTCAGTGAAAGGCAAACGGCCAGCCTCATGGGTGTGGCGTCAGAAAATCGAATTTGATAAAGCCAAATAGAATAGACATGAGCAACCCTTTTCGGGCAGTGAGCCGCAACGACTTATAGTAGGTCAGTCAGTCAGTTAAGTGCCGTACGTGATACACGCTTGGGCGATCATGTCTCAAAAGAGACATAACTGACTGGGCAGAAGATTATCCCGCAGTAGGTTGCTATTGCTTTCTGCGGTAGACTAGTTGCCAACCAAGGCTATAGAACCCAATCTGTCCTATTATTTAACCCATAACTGGAAGGAGAAAAGATAGATTATATTACATTATTATATTTAGTGTAATTAGTGGGGGATCAGTTTATTACTTCCTAACAATAGAAAACCGATTCCTTACTTTATGCCCAGTAGACGTTTTAATTATGTTTCCAACTATTATATTCAGTCAGTCAGTTAAGTGCCATACGTAATACACGCTTGGGCGATCATGTCTCAAAAGAGACATGACTGAATGGGCAGAAGATTATCCTGCAGTAGGTTGCCATAGCTTTCTGCGGTAGACTGGTGGCCAACCAAGGCTATAGAACCCAATCTGTCCTATTATTTAACCCATAACTGGAAGGTGAAGAGATAGATTATATTACATTATTATAATACTATTATAATAATAATATATTATATTATAATAATAATATTATATTATAATAATAATATTATATTATATTATAATTACTGGGGGATCAGTTTATTACTTCATAACAATATATAACCGATCCCCCTCTTTATGCCCAGTAGCAGTTTCAATTATGTTTCCAACTATTATATTCAGTCAGTCAAGTGCCATACTTTGGGCGATCATGTCTCGGAACAGACATGACTGACTGGGCAGAAGATTATCCCGCAGTAGGTTGCCAATACTTTCTGCGGTAGACTGGTTGCCAACCGAGGCTATAGAACCCAATCCGTCCTGTTATTTGACCCATAGCTGGAGGGAAGAGACGGATTAATAGCTTTCCCAAGGGTATTTGTGAGTATAAGGTACCTCAACTAATTTCACTACAGAAAACCATATGTGTAAAAATAAACCTTAGAAATGGTAGTAAAGATTTATTTTTTAGAAAAGATTTTTCTATAATTAAAAAATTTAAGACTTAGGTACCTCCACTAAATCGTTGAAAAAAAAAAAACAACAACATAGTATGAAGAAAAAAGGTTCAAAACTTAATGAAAACGAAGTTTTTCCATCAAAATGTTTATGTTGTTATTAAGAAGAAAGACCAAAATAGTTTTTAAATTATTTAAATTTTTTTTCTTAATCCTTTATCGTCCGGTTCATACTCCACCCATGCCTATTGAACAGGTGAAGAGGCTCATCTCTTGTTCCCTGTTCAGGATATGGTTTCCGGCTTTCTCCCTTCCAATCTTTTCACTCTTTTCTTATTTTTTTCAATTGGAGTAGATAGACTAAACTATCGCCCGGTTCATACTCCACCCACGTCTATTGAACAGGTGAAGAGGCTCATCTCTTGTTCCCTGTTCAGGATATGGTTTCCGGCTTTCTCCCTTCCAATCTTTTCACTCTTTTCTTATTTTTTTCAATTGGAGTAGATAGACTAAACTATCGCCCGGTTCATACTCCACCCACGTCTATTGAACAGGTGAAGAGGCTCATCTCTTGTTCCCTGTTCAGGATATGGTTTCCGGCTTTCTCCCTTCCAATCTTTTCACTCTTTTCTTATTTTTTTCAATTGGAGTAGATAGACTAAACTATCGCCCGGTTCATACTCCACCCACGTCTATTGAACAGGTGAAGAGGCTCATCTCTTGTTCCCTGTTCAGGATATGGTTTCCGGCTTTCTCCCTTCCAATCTTTTCACTCTTTTCTTATTTTTTTCAATTGGAGTAGATAGACTAAACTATCGCCCGGTTCATACTCCACCCACGTCTATTGAACAGGTGAAGAGGCTCATCTCTTGTTCCCTGTTCAGGATATGGTTTCCGGCTTTCTCCCTTCCAATCTTTTCACTCTTTTTTTATTTTTTTCAATTGGAATAGATAGACTAAACTATCGCCCGGTTCATACTCCACCCACGTCTATTGAACAGGTGAAGAGGCTCATCTCTTGTTCCCTGTTCAGGATATGGTTTCTGGCTTTCTCCCTTCCAATCTTTTCACTCTTTTTTTATTTTTTTCAATTGGAATAGATAGACTAAACTATCGCCCGGTTCATACTCCACCCACGTCTATTGAACAGGTGAAGAGGCTCATCTCTTGTTCCCTGTTCAGGATATGGTTTCTGGCTTTCTCCCTTCCAATCTTTTCACTCTTTTCTTATTTTTTTCAATTGGAGTAGATAGAATAAACTATCGCCCGGTTCATACTCCACCCACGTCTATTGAACAGGTGAAGAGGCTCATCTCTTGTTCCCTGTTCAGGATATGGTTTCCGGCTTTCTCCCTTCCAATCTTTTCACTCTTTTTTTATTTTTTTCAATTGGAATAGATAGACTAAACTATCGCCCGGTTCATACTCCACCCACGTCTATTGAACAGGTGAAGAGGCTCATCTCTTGTTCCCTGTTCAGGATATGGTTTCCGGCTTTCTCCCTTCCAATCTTTTCACTCTTTTCTTATTTTTTTCAATTGGAGTAGATAGACTAAACTATCGCCCGGTTCATACTCCACCCACGTCTATTGAACAGGTGAAGAGGCTCATCTCTTGTTCCCTGTTCAGGATATGTGACAAACACATTAATTTGGAAATTTCTGCAAAAATCAAATAAATGTCGGATTATAATTAAACTTTCAGGACTTATTCACAAATGAATGGAATTATTTTTGAAATCATTATTTTAAAAACATCTTGGTAAAAAGATATATATATTTTTTTAACATCTCTTAACCCACCACTCAACATGAATTCATGAAATTTCGAGAAATTAAATTTTGTTGTGAAAATTGGTTTTATTAGTTAAACGCAGGTCTCATTGGGGAATGTAAATCATGTCTTATTTTTTTTAACGATTTAGTCCCTTTTACCGAAAATCTGCTCCAAATAGTGAAATAAGAAAATGCAATAAAACTATGACTTTATTTAATTAGATAAGCTTTTAATTGCTTTAATGAATAATATAAATTATATTATTATATTATTATAGATAAATTATATTATTATATTATTATAGTCCGAAGAAAAAAAAATTCATTTAATAATGAAATTTTAAAAGAAACGTTTTCATTTTTTAAAATTATAATTATAATAATATAAAGTTTCAAAATTGTTTTTAAATTTTCGAAAACTAGTAGGCATTAGGTTGGTAAGCTATTTAGCGAAAAATATATTTACTAATCGAAAATTGAAAGTTTGATATAAATCATCTTGAAATCATTTAATTGAATTTTTTTTGTATTTGAAAAAAAATTTTTGTATGGTAGTTTCTATGTGTACATTAAAAGAACATCTGTTTCACAGTTTCATCTCTTTACAGGAAAAAACAATTTGTACAATTATGTCACTTGTGACAGCCATCCACTTATCTCGCATCTGTCGAGCTGTCATCACATTTAAAATACGGGGGGAAGGCCAGAAACTTCAACACTGTGTTTAAGAAATAGTTTTATTCTAAATATTGTATAAATCCGATTAATTTAACATTAAATCTGCTAATTTTTCAGAAATAATGTGTCACAGATCTGTATTTTATTTTTGCAAGATTTTTAAAATCAGGAATTAACTTTTGTTTACCGCTCAAAAATGGCTCAAAATTTAAAACATTTTTAAAAATCTCAAAATTTTAGATTCAAATCAATATAATTTGTGTTTGAAACACACCAGAGTATATTACTTAATGGAAATAGTAAATTTAATCACTTAGCCTTAAAAGTAAAATAAAACTTTCACGAAAACATTTTTATTTTTAAAAATTCAATTTAAAAGTTAGTTATCGAAAATTAGTAGAGGTGCCTAATCTAATATTATCGCTGATGATTGGGGATTAACAAATATTGCTGTGCGTGATCTATTTCTAATTTATTCTTTTGACTATAAAATATATGTTCCTTCATCAGATAAAAAGATCGTATGAATATTTTATGTTTCAAACAGAAAATATATTTACATGTATGATATTCTTTATTGAAAATCGCCAATGTTTTTAAATGCTGACAATGTTTGTTTCCCCGAGAGAGTGTGTGAATGAACAAGTGAGAACGAAACCAAATAAAACCAAATAAAATTTTAAGAAACATTGTCCTCAATCATTGTTTATGCAAGTGGTTCTGTATGAGAGAGTGTGTGAGTGAACAAGTGAGAAATTTGAGGAAATGTTATTTTCCTTACGAAATTCAGCTTTGATCTTTCTTAATGGCACATTCAGAAAAACCAAACGAGTTGCATGTGGTCCGCGTGGGAAGGCGGGTTGGTAACAAGTAAATTGAGGAAAGGCTTGGAAGGAAAAAGTATATTTAAATAAGAATGGAAGATGACATTTAGACAGTAAAAAAGAGGCAATAATCATGAGAAACGAATGAAGAAATTAAAAAAATAATACGTTTCGAGACAGACCAGCAAACTTGACTTTCTTATTAAACTTTATAAAAGTTAGAAACGAGGTGAGGTGGTTTGGGGGTGAGGTGAGGTGGTTTGGGGGTGAGGTGAGGTGGTTTGGGGGTGAGGTGAGGTGGTTTGGGGGGTGAGGTGAGGTGGTTTGGGGGTGAGGTGAGGTGGTTTGGGGGTGAGGTGAGGTACAATTTGTAAATTTATTGTAAATTGATCCCCACCACAATATGCTCATGTTTACACTATTTACAGTTTCAGTTAATTCCCTGAGATATCCAGAAAAGGCATGCCATGTGGAACTAGAACAATCTACTCTCGTAAAAATAAAGGGTTCGGTTCGAAATTCCAATGTATATCACCAGAAACAGGCCGGGGTGTACAACGGCAGAAACGCTGTGAAAATGAGGGGGGAAAAATGCAAAAAAGATGAAGACAACAGTTTGAACAATGTAAATAGTGTAAATGATGACAATATCTCATCTATGAAATATAGGCAGATTTTGAAATATGCTCATACATAGTGATACATAGTGATTTCTCAAAATTAGGTAACGCAAAAAAATAAAAATAAAAATAAAATAAAATAAAAATAAAATAATACCTAACATTTTTAAAATGAAAAATAAATCTTTTTTGGAGGTTTTATTTCAGTTTTAACTTCAAGCTAATAGATTATATTTAATATTTCCAATAAGCAAAATTCTTTGTTTTATTTCAAACCAAATTTAAATTGATTGGAGCGATTCTTTTTTAGTCGCAAAACGCAGCCAATATGCAATTATAACCCTAACCCTAACCCTAACCCTAACCCTGCCGACAAATCTGTCAACAAAATATAATTCTCTTTATTAAAAAATCTTTCAAAAATAAAATATACTTTTTGAAAACATTATTTGGGAAAGATTAACCGATTTAAAGTTTAATTAATCTGAATTTGATCAAATATTACTCATTTTAATTTAAAATAATGCAGAAAAGCATTTTCTTTAAACACGGAAATGGTCTCTAAACCTAACATCTCATAAGATGTTGACAGATATACCGATAGCTTAATAATTAGTATTTTTTTAAGAACAACTGTAAAAATCATTTGAAGAATATAACGTGAACGCCTTTTTATATCTTTTTAAATACCCAGTAATCGTAAAAAGGATGTGGTGCAGTGATTATCGGCTCGGGATGAGAATTCGGTGATCCGAATTCGAATTCCAGCTGAACTTCTTGCATTTACTTATGCACAAATACTCTTGGGAAAGGTATTAATCCGTCTCCTCTCTCCATTATGGGTTGAATAATAGGACAGATTGAGTTCTATAGCCTTGGCTGGCAGCCAGTCTACCACAGAAAGCAATGGCAAGCTACTGCAGGATAATCTTCTGCCCAGTCAGTCATGTCTCTTTCGGGACATGATCGCCCAAAGCGTGTATCACCTATGACTGACTGAATCTTACAAAATAAGGAAAATATTCAAACTAATCTAATATTTTTTTGAATTTTAGGTACTTAATAGTCTTACTTATTGCTTGTTGAGGAAATGTTAGACAATTATCAATAAATTTGAAATTCACTGTAGCTACTGCTGTTATTTTCTGATAATGTCGTGTACGGACGTCGGTATTTACAAGAATCGGTACGTTTATAAACATAGACAATGGATTCAAAATTCTTTTAAAAATACTGTTTCATTTATGATTAGTAAATATAGTTTTTACTTAATGTCAATATCACTTAATAGGTGCGAATTAATATTGGATTGTAAAAGATTTAAAACTTTATAAATAATTCTAATTACAGTTAAAAAATCGAAACAGTTCTTAATTTATCTTAAGACAATAGTGCCCATAATATACATTAAATATAATATAATATTTATATGTATGTATATATGGCCATATATATAAAACAGTTGAAACCTAACCTGAATAAAATTAACTACGAAATCTCCACACCCATTCTCAAATACCTAGAATAGATAACAGAAGCGATTGGTTATCCCAATGGATTTCCATACTTAATATTTCTCGACCCCACTCTCGTGTGGTCATGTGAGACGCCACAAGCTGTAGTGCGATTTTCGCTTCCATCATGCACGCACGTGTTAGCCAATCCTCCTCACAAACAAAATAGACGACTACTACTATCGTTACAACCAACACTATTGTCATCTTTGATAATGACTAATATAAGCCGAAAGCTCAGAAAGAATTAAATAAAAACATGTATCAATATTGTGATTTTCTTTCCTCTTTCAACGATAATGCTATGAAGCTTATCAGACGATATGAAAAAATTTTACATAAAATAAACCGACAAAACTTATTTATATTATTTAATGAAACATGCATCAATATATATATATATATATATATATATATATATATATATATATATATATATACTAGCAGTATAGCCCGGCGTTGTTCAGGTATAATAAGAGCTTTAAAACTAATCCGTGGTTCTGGAGCTAAGACTCTTTGGATGTTGGCACGAAAGACTAAAAAGCAATAGTTGTTTCCAGTTAAAGCGAAACCGTAGACTGAAAGAAAAATGAATGGATGTAAGTGAAATTTTGATTTCCTGGTATCAATATCCAATGAGTTTTTTTCGTCGTAAACTGAATTTTGAAGGCTAAATAAGTCCTCTGAGTAAATTGTATCATGGCTGAGACTAAGAACTACAATTATACCTACTTAGAGCCAAACCCGAAGCAAAAACTAAAATAAAAGGGCTGAAAAAATACAGACATACAGGCAGATAAACAGACACACACACAAACATCATGCCTTTTATATTATCGATTTTCTGCACTATTGTAAGAGCTGCAACCTTGAAACTTCTGAATATCGTTTCTTATGTCTTTGTCTATGAGTGTATCAAATTTGATTAAAATTGGACCATTCCTTCAATAACTCGATTTTTTTTCGATTATCGATTTTCGATATTTATCGGGGGTACCTCGACACACCTAGGTAAGAACACTTGCAGACGCTTATAGTACCACTGTGTAAATTTTCAAGAAAATCGGTTCAGCCGTTTTGGAGTCTATAGGTAACCAACACTGACACACACACACACACACACACACACACACACACACACACACACACACACACACACACACAAAGTTCCATTTATAAATAAGTTTAGATGTGTGTATATATATATATATATATATATATATATGAAGAAATTAAAATGTTTTCTAATATTTTCTAATTCAATAATATCTTAGTTTTATTGCATTTGTTATTTTATGATTCAGACCAAATTTTCCGTAAGTGGGGTTCCTATTTTTTATTTATTTTTAAGGATTTCTGCGTGTAACTATAAACATTAAGCCATATAAAAATTAATTTATCGAAATTTCATAAAATTAAATAAGTAGAGAGTAACGAAGAATTTCTAAAAATGAAACGTTCCTAAAATAATTTAATTCATTTCTGAATAAGTCTTGGAAATTTCATCAACATTAGAAGATTGGTTTTTGCAAGAATTTTCAAATCAATGTTTTTCACCGCAAATTTTCTATACTATCTTATATTTAACACAAATTTCGAACATTCTAAAAAGAATGAAAAAATTTAATTTAATAATTTAAAAATCGTCTTTCCTCTTAATAATAATAAAGTCTTTGACGATAAAACTTTGTTTTTATTCAGTTTGGGACATTGTTAATCATGTACTTTTTTTTTTTAGTAAATCTTTGGAGATATATCAAGGGACGTGTCAATTATGCTCGTCTTTTGTCTACTGTGACCGCTTTCTTGTCTCGTCCTTTTATTTTGTTTTCTGGGACCCCAAACAGGTCATTTGGGAATTCACACCCAGATATAGTTCTGGGCTTCTCATTGGACGATAAACAAATTTCGCGTCGGCTCGCGCAAAGGGTGTGGGGTTTCATACATTGACACCCACACACACACACACACGCATGGTCACTCGCCGTCCACGTGATGACTGGTTCTCGCCAAAAACGATGCTAATAAAAGCGGAAAACATCACGTGGTACACTAGTTAGGATTTCGTCCCGGGACAAGTGCAGACATGTCTTCCTAACTCACACAAACACACGCGCACTAATTGCGTGTAGCAATTAGTGGCGCAAAATTTCTTTTATTTTTCTTCTCCTACATTAACACTATGCACATTAACTTTCATTCAAACAGGACTTTACATAAAATAACTTCCTACACATAAATCCACAATTTTTCCAACCTTCGTCAGTAGAAATCCACCGACTGCTACATTCGCATGTAAGTCTCTCTCTCTCTCTCTCTACTCAACGCACACACAGACACAGAACTTTGTTTTCTGTCTGACTTTCTTCATCAAGGATTTGAACTTTGAACTCTTTACGAAAATCTTAACAATTGTTACAAACCTTTCTTTCAGCTAGAGTAAAAACTTCATACATCTTATTTTGTTTCTACGAACAGACGAAGGGGAATGACTCTTTCCTTTTCACTTACTTATGCATGCTCTCTCAACCCCATGTAACCTTTGTCAATACATTGTCTTTCTTGTTACTTTCGCCTTCCTCGTTCTTTCTTATTGTCTGTTTTATTTCACCAACCAGTTACGTCGAGTCGACTCGTAAATTTAAATAAGTAATGGACCCTCTGTCCACCAAAAGGGTCCGTAAAAGGAATTTGATATTTTTTTTCTATAGGTAAAGATTATTTGACTTTTTTTTATGTTTCCTGGTTTGCTATTTGCCGAAAAACATTTCACATCGAGGTGTGAAATTTCGCGAGTTTTGTGTGTAAAGTTTGTACATTCCAGAAATTCGTTTTTATTATTATTTTCTTTTTTTTCTAACAAAATCAATGAGTCAGATTTGAATTTTAAATGCTGAATTTGTTTTGTTCGCTACATATATACAGGTTGTCCCAAAAATTTAACATCATTTAAAATATGAATATCTGAGTAAGTACATGTCTCAGGAAAACGAAGTTAAATAACATATCACTCAATAAATCCCGGGCTTAACTAATAAAACAACTTTTAATCAAAATTCGACTTTATTCCTCGATATAATTTCCTCCTAGGGTGATAGACTGAGTTCAAAGCTTCTCGAACAATTCGATACCTTTTTGTAGAACGATTTGTCTTTGACCTCAAAATACGCCCCAGTTTCCGATATCACTTCTTCTTTGGAACCAAATCTCTTTCCCTAGAGCATACTTTTGAGGTCTACACACAGCCGGTCGTCGCCAGATCTGGAGAATAGGATGGATGCGGAAGCAATTCGAAGTGCAATTCATGTAATTTTGCTATCGTTGCAATCGACTTGTGATACGGTGCGTTGTCCTGGTGAAAGATCACGTTTTCCATTTGTGGCGGTTTTTGGCAATTTCTTCCTTCAAATGCATCAATAATGCTATATAATATTCGCTATTGATGGTTCTTTCTTTCTCAAGGTAATCAATGAACAAAATACTTTGCACATCCCAAAATATGGAGGCCAAAACCTTGCCTGCTGATGACTGCATCTTTGGTCGCTTTCGGCGGCTTTCACTTGCTGCTGCCCACTCAGCTGACTGCCGATTTAACTCCGGGGTGAAGTGGTGAATCTATGTTTCACCCATTGTCACATATTTACGCAAAAACCTCTTGTTGCGTTGAAACAGATGCAAACAACACTCTGAATCGTCTACACGTTGTTGTTTTTGATCGACTGTGAACAAATGCGGCACCCACTTTGAACACAGCTTTCTCATTGACAAATGTTCATACAGAATGGGGAATACACTGCCTTCTTATATGTTCAACTCCTCTGCTATTTCACGCCACTTCAATTTACAATCGGCCAAAAGGAGTTTGTGGAATTTGGGGGTGTTTATCGAGCTAACTGCCGATTTTGGGCTACCTGAGTGTTCAGCATCATTTGTGTCTGTACGGCCGCGTTAAAAGTCAACATACTACTTCTTAACCGTTGTTTCCGACGGAGCAGAGTCCTAGTAACACTTATCAAGCCATTGCTTTGCTTGAACAGTATTTTTCCCATCAGAAATCAATTACTTTATCAAAACACGAAATTCAAATTTTTCTATTGTTTTAAAAATTTGCAACAGTAGCTTCAATTAAAAAAACTGTAACTTGTTATTTAATAATTCGTTGGGACCCAAATTTTGTCACGTGCCATTTGAAGGTTATTACTTCATAAAAAGCATACTGATTTTTTTTTATTAGTGGCCCCATCGATTTGTCAGGCCCGGGACTTATTGAGTGATGTATTAAGTTTCATATTGAACAATAAAAGAATTTCGAACAAGGCATTCAAAAGGATCGAGATTTTATAACCGATTTCACATACACCTTTGACATGACACATGTCAAGTCGATAGACCAGCTTCTGCCAAACATGATGTACATTCGCCAGTACCTCTGATATTCTCTGTCTAAGTTTCTCTAGGCTTGTAGGAAGAGTGGGGATATGCAACTGTCCTTTTACATAGTTCCATAGAAGTGAACGTGGTGGATGTGCGTTGTGGTGCAGTGGATATCGGCTCGGAACGAGAAATCGAGATGCTGAGTTGGAATTTTTTTTTTTAATCATATCACTGATGTGCAGGGGGCTACGTAAGAGTGAAAAGATTGGGAAAGAGAAAGCCGGAAACCACATCCTAAACAGGGAACAAGGGATGAGCCTCTTCACCGGTTCAATAGACAAGGGTGGAGTGTGAACCGGGCGATAGTTTAGTCTATCTACTCCAATTGAAAAAAAAAAAGAAAAAAAGAAAAGAGTGAAGAGGTTGGAAGAGAGAAAGCCGGAAACCACATCCTAAACAGGGAACAAGGGATGAGCCTCTTCACCTGTTCAATAGACGAGGGTGGAGTGTGAACCGGGCGATAGTTTAGTCTATCTACTTTAATTGAAAAAAAAAAAGAAAAAAAGAAAAGAGTGAAAAGGTTGGAAGAGAGAAAGCCGGAAACCACATCCTAAACAGGGAACAAGGGATGAGCCTCTTCACCTGTTCAATCCAGTTGAAATCGTTGCATTCACTTACGCACAAATACCCTTGGAAAAGGTATTAATCCGTCTCTTCTCTCCAGTTATGGGTTAAATAGTAGGACTGATTGAGTTCTATAGCCTTGGCTGGCAACCAGTCTACCGCAGAAAGTAATGTCAACCTACTGCGGGTAATCTTCTGCCAAGTCAGTCATATCTCGTTCGAGACATGATCGCCCAAAGCGTGTATCACGTACGGAACTTAATTGACTAAACGTGGTGGTCATTTCAAAAGCACAATGTCATTATCACTTGCTCGCCCGATTCCATCTTCTCAATGAGATAAGTCCGCCATGATAACTCAGATAATTTTCTAGCGAGAATTGATTTTTATACGACAAAATGATGTCAATTTGGGTGGGGTGGCAATCTGTATTTGCATGTCTGCGTGTGTGTGTTTCTTTGTTTGTCTTTCCTGTCCGTATGTGTGTGCGTGAATTAACAATAAAATATATTCGTTATACGTTTAGAATCTTTGTTCACTCAAATCAGTCAGTCAGTTAAGTGCCATACGTAATACATGATTTGGGCAATCATGTCTCGAAAGAGCAGTAGGTTGCCATTGCTTTCTGCGGTAGACTGGTTGCCAGCCAAGGCTACAGAACCCAATCTGTCCTATTATTTTACCCATAACTGGAAGAAGAAGAGATATATTATACTACATTACTATATTAAGTATAATTAGTGGGGGATCAGTTTATTACTTCATAACAATAGAAAACCGATCCCCCACTTTATATCCAGTAGAAGTTTTAATTATGTTTTCAACTATTATATTCAGTCAGTCAGTTTAGTGCCATACGTGATACACGCTTTGGGAGATCATGTCTCGAAACAGACATGACTGACTGGGCAGAAGATTATCCCGCAGTAGGTTGTCATTGCTTTCTGTAGTAGACTGGTTGCCAGCCAAGGCTATAGAACCCAACCTGTTCTGTTATTTGACTCATAACTGGAAGGAGAAGAGACAGATTATATTACATTATTATATTAGTATAATTAGTGGGGGTTCATTTTATTGCTTCATAACAATAGATAACCGATCCCCCACTTTATATCCAGTAGAAGTTTTAATTATGTTTCCAACTATTATATTCAGTCAGTCAGTTTAGTGCCATACGATGCACACTTTGGGCGATCATGTCTCGAAAGAGACATGACTGACTGGGCAGAAGATTATCCCACTGTATGTAGCTATAGAACCCAATCTGTCCTGTTCTCTAATCCGTGGCTGGAGAAAATATACTGATTAATATCTTTTCCAGGGGTATTTGCGCATGAGGGAATGCAACGAATTCAGCTGGAATTCGAAATCGACTCTCCGATTTCTCGTTCACTCAAATTACTTACATTAATTTCTCGTGCTACAAAACGTCTGCTCTTTTTATCATTAATGTTGTTTATGGAGGCGGTATCTGATTTGTCGGCCATTTTATACGGGAATTAAAACTCCAAGAAAAGACGTCCGCCAATTCCGCCTGACATTATTGAATTTTGTTGGTGATTTTCACCAATTTTTTGCCTTTTTTCTTTTTCTTTCCCGTGTATGCCTGGTTGATTAAATCGCCAGACATTGACCGTCGTCAGGTAAAAGATCATGAAGAACGGCAACCATTTCCATGTTCATTTCATATCCACCCGGTCTGAAACCTTAAACTCGTATGGCATGTGAAAACGCCCTCCTCGAATTGCTTCTTCTAAACGCCTCGGAGCTTCAATCGTCTTCACAGCCATTGATAGCTTTCATTGAACGAAAAAATCTTTCCGGCATTTTTGAGTTAAGGAAAATTTCTATCATCAAATGATTTTGTCATTTTTAAAAACAAAAATGTTATTATTTATTTATTTATTTCCTTATTGCCAGTTATTTTTGTTTCGAAAGAAAGCAAGGACACATTTGAAATTTCTGGGTTACATAACGAGAAAGGAAAGCTTAGCAAAATTGATGCTCACAGGACGCAACAGAGACGGAGGGGAAACCTACTTGACGAGCTTGTGTAAATTGATAGCCAGAAGAAATGGAAGTGGGAAGGAATGGTAAATAGAGAAACAATGATGAGAGCTACAAAGAATAGAAAATTTTGGAGAGACTACATGATCCACCACGTCTTGAAGGGACACGGCACATAGAAAAAGAAAAGTCAGGTTGAGTAAATGAATGATGGAACAGTGTTTAGGAGAGATAACAAAAAAACAAAAACAAAAATAAAAAACAAAACAAAAAAAGCAAACAAACAAGATTTATTAAAAGCGACAAAGGACAGGAAATTGTGGAGAGCCATGATCGTCAACGACCTGAAGTGACACGTCAGACAGAAGAATAAGCATAAGCTTGAGTATATGGATGACAGAAAAAGGTTTTAGAGTGATAACCCCGCCTCAAAAAAACTCATAATTGCTATTGAGTTGTTCGAAAAGTTCATGTCGATTTTTGAGGGAAATTAAAACACACACACATTTCTTCTTCTATGTGCCCTGTCCTTTCAGGACGTAGGCGATCATGGCTTTCCACGTCTCCCTATCCCTGGTGGTTCTTATCACGCTTTCTCCTACTACACCACCAAAACCCCGCTCTAGCCCATAAATCTAGAATATAAATGTATAGAAACTAGCATGGCCACAAAATGAGTGATCAGTTTATATATTGATTCAAATATAAATTTGATCCCCCACTTTATATCCACATTATAATTGCTTATAAACAGTTGGCATATATATTCTTCTTCTATATGCCCTTTCCTTTCAGGATGTAGGCGATCATTGCCTTCCACGTCTCCCTATCCCTGCTGGCTCTTAGCACGCTTTCTCCTGTTGCACCATGCAACACCCGTTCTGTTATCAACCTGCCCTTCAAATATGTTATCCGCTGCTTTCCTCTGTTTCTTTTTCCCTCTATCTGGCCTGTCAGTATCAGGTTCTCCAAGCCCTCCTTCCTCATTGCATTTCCCAGGAACTGCAATTGTCTCTTCCTGATCCTCACTGTTAATTTCCTTTTCGTTGCCATTCTTTCCAAAACCTCATCATTACTCACTTGCTTGACTCATGAGATCCGCAGCATCCTTTTGTAGAACCACATTTCAGTTGCTTCAAATTTTTCCTTCATCTTTCATGGTATTGTCCAACATTCACTGCCATATTGAAGGATGGACAGCACGTAGCAATCCAGTACCCTCTTCCTAGTTTCTAGCGAAATTGTCCTGTTTCTTAATATTTTACTCAACTTCTTGAATGCTTCCTTCGCCATGCCAATTCGCCTTCGGATCTCTGTGTCGCACTTTCCGTCTTCTGTTATAACGCTCCCATGTATTTAAATTTTTGTACCTGCTTGATCCTGTATCCCCGACCTGTATTTGGCATATTGGGCTGCCCTTTTTACTGATGACCATGTATTCGTTTTTCTTGCAGTTTATTTGTAGTCCTTTCTTATTACTCTCTTCAGCTACCTTACGATTATAAAAAAAGCATCAAGTGTTTAAAATTAACATTCCTTCCATTTTCATAAGGATGCAAATTTAAAACGTGTTAAGTAAGTTGAAACTTTCTTTCTCAAGAGATAGTTTCAAGTGTACTCGGAAACGTAGGCAAAATCTTTTGTAACAAAAGAATGGCAACCTACTGTGGGATAATCTTCTGCCCAGTCAGTCATGTTACTTTCGAGACATGATCGCCCAAGCGTGTATCACGTATGACACTTAACTGACTGACTGAATATAAAAGTTGGAATAATGATTAAGACTTTTACTGGTTATAAAGTGGGGGATCGGTTTTCTATTATTATAAAGTAATGAACTGATCCCCCACTAATTACTACGTAATAATATGATATATCCCTTCCCCCACTAGCTATGTGTCAAATAACAGTACAGATTGGGTTCTATAGCCTTGGCTGGCAACCAGTCTACCGCAGAAAGCAATGGCAACCTACTGCGGGATAATCTTCTGCCCAGTCAGTCATGTTACTTTCGAGAGATGATCACCCAAAGCGTGAATCACGTATGGCATTTAACTGACTGAATATAATAGTTGAAAACATATTTAAAACTTCTACTGGGTTTAAAGTGGGGATCGGTTTTCTATTATTATAAAGTAATAAATTGATCCACCACTAATCATACTTAATATAATAATGTAATATAATCTATTTCTTCTCCTTCCAGTTATGGGTTAAATAATAGGACAGATTGGGCTTTATAGCCTTGACTGGCAACCAGTCTACTGCAGAAAGTAATGGCAAATTACTGCGCGGTAATCTTCTGCCTAGTCAGTGATGTCTCTTTCGAGACGTGACTGCCCAAGCGTGTACCACGTATGGCATTTAACTAACTGACTGACATTTATAAACATTACAAATTAAACTAAGCACAACTGACTATTAAAGAATTAAAAATTTTCTCAGGTTTGACGTCATTCTGGGTTCGTTTTCTTTGTTGTCTAAATCTGTGAATTTGTTTTGCTCGTACTAAATCTTGAAAAAAAAAAAATCGACAAAAAATAAAAAAAGCATAAAAAAAACAAAACAAAAAAGAAAATCCCATAAATGTCACTATCTTTTTACCCATAATGTTGAATGTTTTAAAATTATTTTACTTTTGACAAAGTAAACCTCAGCTGATATTAAAAATTGGCACAAAAATTGTTGATTTATTTAAAATGAAATGATCTATTATGACAGGTCTCTAATTTGTATTTAGATACCGTTACGTGTTAAGTTGTAACAAAAGAAAAAAAATGATTAACCAAAACTCAGAGCTAAATCACAGACAAATATTTAATTTACAAGAAACACCAAATAAAATATTTACAAATAAACAACGTGTTGGAATATGAACGACTAAAAAATCGGCATGAAATTTCCGGACAACCCAATACAAAAGTCAGGAAATTGTGGAGAGCCATGATCGCCCACCTTCTGACGTGACACGGCACATAGAAGAAGAAAGGTAAGTAGGTACCGGAAATACTAGGGATAGACTTCCGGTACGATGCGAAATGGGTTTAGGAAAAGTTTAGGACGATGTCAATAAGGTTTGTAGGAGGAGATAATAATTTGGTTTTATGATAGAGAAATCATAGGCAAGTTTATAGGGAAGAAACCTGATTGATGTTCAACATATATCTATAGCGTAATCAGCAATGATGCCTATAAATATGACAAAGTTATTTATAGGTGTAGCGTTAGAACTTGTAGATTTATAAAGTCTATTGGAGACAATACTTGATTTATCCATTTTTTAATTTTACTCGCAGTATAGACCTGCATTGCTCGGGTGTAATGAAAACTTAAAACTAATCCATGGTCCTGGAGCTCAGACTCTTTGGACGTTGGCACGAAAGACTAAAAAGCAATAGTTGTTTCCAGTTAAAACGAAACCGTAGACTGAAAGAAAAATGAATGGATGTAAGTCAAATTTTGATTTCCTGGTATCGTTATCAAATAAGTTTTTCGTCGTAAACTGAATTTTCAAATCTAAATAAGTCCTCTGAGTAAATGGTATCATGGTTGAGACTAAGAACTACAATTGTACCTACTTAGAGCCAAACCTGAAGCAAAAACTAAAATAAAAAGGCTGAAAAAATACAGACATACAGGCAAATAAACAGACACACATACAAACATCTTGCCTTATATATATATATATATATATTATCGATTTTCTGCACTATTGTAAAAACTGCAACCTTGAAACTTTCGAATATCGTTTCTTATGTCTTTGTCTATGAGTGTATCAAATTTGATTAAAATCGGGCCACTCCTTCTATAACCGATTTTTTTCGATTATCGATATTTATCGGCGGTACCTCGACACAAAACCTAGCTAAGAACACTCGTAGATGGTTATAGTATAACTGTGTAAATTTTCAAGAAAATCGGTTCAGCCGTTTCGGAGTCTATGGGTAACGGACACACACACACACACACACACACACACACACACACACACACACACACACACACAGAGGCAAAGTTCCATTCATAAATAAGTTTAGATAGTACCAGTTCCGATACTTTTTGATCTGACCTAGTATGAGTTGGGGAAAACAAATAAGCATTAATGACGACGACGACGACGACGACGACGACAAATTCCTCAAGTGATTTTTTTTTGTAATAATAAAATAAATCTGCATCCGCTTAATCGCTGTTGTTTCCAGGTCGAGGGTCCCAGCTATGGGCAAAATAGTTAACCCCTAAACTGGGGTCAAAACACTATGAAAGTATAAAAATAGACTTTTATAGAAATATATACATAAAAATAGACTTTTATAGAAATATATGCATAAAAATAGACTTTTATAGAAAAATATACATTTTTGAATGAAAAATTTTGCCAGCAACATATTTTTGAAGAAAAATTATTACCATAACACATTTTTGAAGAAAAAAAATTATTCTCAACAAAACATTTTTGAATACAAAACTAGAAGAGATTTTTCTAAAAAAAAAAAAGAATAAAAATAAAAAAAAATTCATTAAAATCTGACTAAATCAACCCTCTCACGATAACCGAAAATTAAAAAAATCAACCTTAAAAACCCACCTTTTTGGCATTTAATAACCCATAGAGGTTGACATGACGTTAAATAAGAAATAAATAAGGGAATATATATATATATATATATAAATAAAATGAAATAAAATAAATTTTATCAACCAAACATTTTATTAGTTCTCTATCAAGACCCCACAAATTAACATTAATCTGATCTGACAAATTTCATAGACATTATCGCACACATTTTTTATCTTACAGTGTAACTGGCAAACGGTTGGTTGCTAAATGAGGGATAGATTGATTTGCTTTTACGGTTTGTCAAACTTATGCGGGTTACTTAAAGTCAAATATTTTTAAATTCTAAGTATATTTTGGCATTAATAATAATAATTAACTGATACAAATTTTACTAATTAATTCATAGCTGGGGAAAGATTAAGTGGATTCATGCCTTTCTGAAGGGTATTTGGGCGTAAGGCACGAGCACGCACCCACATACGCAGCTATATAGATACAGATGCACAAGGATGCTTAGAGACATATACTCATACATAGAAGCATGTACAGTCGTACAAACGGGTGCATAGACACACTTACACACTGGCTCACCTACATGTATACATATGTGGGAGATGCACTCATAAACACTCATACATGTAGTCAACATGTTCAGTATCACTCGCTCACAGGTGCGCACAAATACATACGTTGGCTTTGAAATGTGCACTTGTGTAATTAAGAACGGATACAAGCGGATATTTTCCATTCAGGGGTGCGGTGGGCCGTTAGACGGGTGGCGGGAACGGGTAGAAGTGAAACAGATACCTCCACTCAGAAAAGACTAATAAAATGCATGATTGATTTATCCAAAACAAATAAAAATGATGACAAAAAAAAAAGAAAAAAAGAAAAAGCATTTAAATTGTATGTAAGCGTCTGAGGAAAAGGGAGAGAGAAAGAGAGCAAGGGAAGGAGCGGGAGAAAGTGAAAGAAAGAAGAAAATACAGAAAGAGGGTGAGAGAGAGGAGAGTGAATGAGAGAAAAAGAGTCTGTTCAACTCACAACGATGAGGAACTGAATTGGCGACAAAAATCCGAGAAAAAAATGAGCAATGGGATGACACGTATGCATTGACATCAAGAGATAGATAGATAGATAGATAGATAGATAGATAGATAGATATGTACAGAATGAGATAGATAGATAGATAGATAGATAGATAGATAGATAGATAGATAGATATGAAGGGTGAAGGGTCTGATAGATAGATAGATAGATAGATAGATAGATAGATAGATAGATAGATAGATAGATATGAAGGGTGAAGGGACTGATAGATAGATAGATAGATAGATAGATAGATAGATAGATAGATATGAAGGGTGAAGGGACTGATAGATAGATAGATAGATAGATAGATAGATAGATAGATAGATAGATAGATAGATATGAAGGGTGAAGGGACTGATAGATAGATAGATAGATAGATAGATAGATAGATAGATAGATAGATATGAAGGGTGAAAGAGACTGATAGATAGATAGATAGATAGATAGATAGATAGATAGATATGAAGATTGAAGGACTGATAGATAGATAGATAGATAGATAGATAGATAGATAGATAGATAGATAGATATGAAGGGTGAAGGACTGATAGATAGATAGATAGATAGATAGATAGATAGATAGATAGATATGAAGGGTGAAGGGACTGATAGATAGATAGATAGATAGATAGATAGATAGATAGATAGATATGAAGGGTGAAGGACTGATAGATAGATAGATAGATAGATAGATAGATAGATAGATAGATAGATAGATAGATAGATATGAAGATTGAAGGGACTGATAGATAGATAGATAGATAGATAGATAGATAGATAGATAGATAGATAGATAGATATGAAGGTGAAGGGACTGATAGATAGATAGATAGATAGATAGATAGATAGATAGATATGAAGGAATTGAAGGACTGATAGATAGATAGATAGATAGATAGATAGATAGATAGATATGAAGGGTGAAGGGACTGATAGATAGATAGATAGATAGATAGATAGATAGATAGATAGATAGATAGATAGATATGAAGGGTGAAGGGACTGATAGATAGATAGATAGATAGATAGATAGATATGAAGATTGAAGGGACTGATAGATAGATAGATAGATAGATAGATAGATAGATATGAAGGGTGAAGGGACTGATAGATAGATAGATAGATAGATAGATGATAATATATATATATATATATATATATATATATATATATATATATACTTATGAGAATTAATAAATGTACATATGGAAATACACTTATGTATAAAACTATTATTATTGTGTCTGTGTGTGAGTATGTATCTGTGTGTGTGTCCGTTACCTATAGACTCCGAAACGGCTGAACCGATTTTCTTGAAAATTTACACAGTTGTACTATACGCGTCTGCGAATGTTCTTAGCTAGGTTTTGTGTCGAGGTACTTCCGATAAATATCAAAAACCGATAATCGAAAAAATCCGGTGATAGAAGGAGTGGTCCGATTTTAGTCAAATTCGATACACTCATAGACAAAGACATAAGAAACGATATTCAGAAGTTTCAAGGTTGCAGTTCTTACAATAGTGCAGAAAATCAATAATATATATATATATATATATATATATATATATATATATATATATATATATATATAAAAGGCAAGATGTTTGTGTGTGTGTCTGTTTATCTGCCTGTATGTCTGTATTTTTTCAGCCATTTTATTTTAGTTTTTGCTTCGGGTTTGGCTCTAAGTAAGTATAATTGTAGTTCTTAGTCTCAGCCATGGTACCATTTACTCAGAGGACTTATTTAGCCTTCAAAATTCAGTTTACGAAGAAAAAACTTATTTGATATCGATACCAGGAAATCAAAATTTGACTTACATCCATTCATTTTTCTTTCAGTCTACGGTTTCGCTTTAACTGGAAACAACTATTGCTTTTTAGTCTTTCGTGCCAACGTCCAAAGAGTCTGAGTTCCAGGACCATGGATTAGTTTTAAAGCTTTCATTACACCCGAGCAACGTCGGGCTATACTGCTAGTATGTATAAAAAAAGAATGAATTAAAGCGAGAAGAAATGAAGAAAAAAGAAAGGAAGATAATGTAAAAGAAATCCAAGTAAAAATAAATAGAAAGAGGAAAGAGAAAAAAGAAGGCTTGAGAGAAAAAAAAGGAGGACGAAAAAATCAAAGCAACAACAACAACAACAACAACAATAATAATAATAATAATAATAATAATAATAATAATAATGAGAAGAAGAAGAAGAAGAAGAAAATGCCAAGAAACTGAAATGAAAATTCCCTGAGCCAATTACAGAAAATCGAACCTGTAACAATTTTATGGGATTTTACAATCCACACAGACAGAACAATCAAAGCTTATCTTCCAGGCATCGAGGATCAAAGACTACAAAATCAGAATGTGCTTTCTTATTCACTTGGCAGACTGTAAATTATCTTTAACCCAATGCTCTCGTTTGAGGACAGCATAAAAAACTGCAAAAAGAATGGGTATAAATCATTATATAAAACCATTACTATATATAGGTAATGAGGACATATTGATTCATCAATCAAATTCAGTCAGTTAAGTACCATACGTGATACACGCTTTGGGCGATCATGTCTCGAAAGAGACATGACTGACTGGGCAGAAGATTATCCCGCAGTAGGTTGCCATTGCTTTCTGCGGTAGATTGGTTGCCATCTAAGGCTATAGAACCTAATCTGTCCTATTATTTAACCCATAACTGGAAGGAGAAGAGATATATTATATTACATTATTATATTAAGTATAATTATTGGGTATCAGTTTATTACTTCATAACAATAGAAAACCGATCCCCCCTTTATGCCCAGTAGAAGTTTTAATTATGTTTCCAACTGTTATATTCAGTCAGTCAGTTAAGTGCCATACGTGATACACTTTCTTGTCTCGAAAGAGACATGACTTACTGGGCAGAAGATTATCCCGCAGTAGGTTGCCATTGCTTTCTGCGGTAGACTGGTTGCCAGCCAAGGCTATAGAGCCCAATCTGTCCTATCATTTAACACATAACTGGAAGGAGAAGAGACGGATTAATACCTTTCCCAAGGTTATTTGTGCGTAAGTGAATGCAAGGAATTTAACTGGAATTTGAACTCGGCTTCCCGATTTGTCGTTCCGAGCCGATATCCACTCGACCACAACGCACATCAATCAAATTACCTTCCAAATATTACCCAGTTGGAAGAAAAATTCTTTTGATTTGTAAATGAATTTAATATTCTAAAACCTGAGGGTACTGGGTTAAAATGGGTTAAAGATCTTTAAAAAAAAACAGGCTACGAAAATACAGGATCTTGAAGTGGAAATCTCAAAAATTTGTAGCACATGATGACATCAACAATCCAGTTGTAGATGGAGCCTTCGGATTGATTGAAAAGGATTCTGATAGACTCACTGAAGCAAATCCTGGGCTCAAGCCTTAAATACCAAAAAACAAAAAAAAAAAAAAAGGATTACGAAGGATTTCATCTATGTAAAAAGTTTGTAGTCATAGGTTTTCTTTTTCTCCGATTTCTTTTTTTTCATAAATACTCAGCGGAAAATCAAATCTAAACTTATTTATAAATGGAACTTTGTGTGTGTGTGTGTGTGTGTGTGTGTGTGTGTGTGTGTGTGTTATCTATAGACTCCAAAACGGCTGAACCAATTTACACAGTTGTGCTATAAGCGTTTGCGAGTGTTCTTAGATAGGTTTTGTGTCGAGGTACTTCCGATAAATATCGAAAATCGATAATCGAAAAAATCAGGTTATAGAAGGAGTGGCCCGATTTTACTCAAATTTAATACACTCATAGACAAAGACATACTAAATGATATTCAGAAGTTTCAAGGTTACAGTTTTTACAATAGTGCAGAAAATAGATTATATATATATATATATATATATATATATATATATATATATATATATATAAGGCAAGATGTTTGTGTGTGTGTCTGTTTATCTGCCTGCATATCTGTATTTTTTTCATCCCTTTTATTTTAGTTTTTGCTTCGGGGTTGGCTCTAAGTAGGTATAATTGTAGTTCTTAATTTCAGCCATGATACCATTTACTCAGAGGACTTATTTAGCCTTCGAAATTCAGTTTACGACGAACAAAACGTATTTGATATCGATAGCAGGAAATCAAAATTTGATTTACATTCATTCATTTTTCTTTCAGTCTACGGTTTCGCTTTAGCTGGAAACAAATATTGCTTTTTAGTCTTTCGTGCCAACTTCCAAAGAGTATGAGCTCTAAGGCCATGGATTAGATTTAAAGCTTTCATTACACCCGAGCAACGCTGGGTTATGCTGCTAGTGTGATATAATTTCTGACCTTAGATCTCGTGTTGCAACCCAGAAAGAAATGTATACACAACATAAATCAAAGAAAGAAAAACATAATAATCTAAAAATATGGTACAGGAGGACATCAATGACTCCACTTGTAGTTGGAGCCCTCAGATTGATTGGAAAAGAGTCTGATGGACTCATTGAAGGGGTTCTTGGTAGCTATACCTTAACGAAATACTTACAAGTACAGCTCACACCTTACGAAGAGCTTTTTTATCGATATAAAATGTGTGTGGTTTTAGGCGTTTTTTTACACAAAATTGCTCAGTGAAAATTGTCGATGTCTTAGGTCTCTGGTTGGGATCCTTAAAGAAATAAGTATACACCAGAAATTAAAGGAAATAATAATAATAATAATAATAATAATAATAATAATAATAATAATAATATCCAATTGTAATAATAATAGCCAATATCCAGAACGTGCTAATAAATCCAATGTTGATAAAGTTAATACTTATCGATGGTTACATGAATCTGGATTAAAGTCTGAAACCGAAAGCTTTATTCTTGCAACGCAAGATCAAAGTCTTTTCGCTTGGAACTTTCAGGTAAATATTATACATAATAATATGGATCCAAAATGCAGGTTCTGTGATAAATACCAAGAAACAATAGACCATCTAATCTCAGGATGTTCTGTACTTGCCCCAAATGAATATAAAAATCGTCACGATAGAGTTGGGCAATATTTACATTGGACAATGTACAAACACTATGGAAAATCTGTAAACAAACACTGGTATGAACATCACTCAGCACCAATTAGAGAAATAGAAGATGTCAGTCATTCTATGGGATTACACCATCTACACAGACAGCAAATAGGCCGGACATTATTGTTAATAACCAAAAAGAAAAAAAAATGCTTATTAATTGATATGGCTTGTCCAGCGGATTGTAACATAGCAACCAAGT
Source organism: Ascarosepion bandense (assembly GCA_037127315.1). Lineage (NCBI taxonomy): Eukaryota > Metazoa > Mollusca > Cephalopoda > Sepiida > Sepiidae > Ascarosepion > Ascarosepion bandense. Next base: position 674,958 of record JBBBDQ010002093.1, read on the forward strand.
AATTCGAAAAACTGTCAAAGTATAAGGACCCGGAAATTGAAATAGAAAAAATGTGGAAATTGAAAACAAGAATCGTACCAGTGATAGTAGGTGCACTTGGAATGATAAGAAACGGAACTAAACAACACATTGAAAGAATCCCTAGAAACTCCAGCGTAGGAGATATACAAAAAATTGTTTTGTTAAGTACAGCCCACACACTAAGGAGAACTTTGTCTATGTAACGCTAGGGATGATAGGGGAGATAGAAAAACATGAAATGGAGTCATAACGATACACCACGACCTGCCTTAGGTCTTCCTGAAGACTTGGTAGGTAGTGCAACCATAGCAGAAATCGAAATATGATGAAAAATGACATAATGATAATAATAATAATAATAATAATAATAATAATAATGAAACAGCGCTGGCAAGACAAACCTCTGCATGGCCAATATCCAGAACGTGCCAATAAATCCAATGTTGACAAAGTTAATACTCATCGATGGTTACGTGCATCTGGATTAAAGTCTGAAACTGAAGGCTTTATTCTTGCAGCACAAGACCAAAGTCTTTTCACTAGAAACTTCCAGGCAAATATTATGCATAATAATATGGATCCAAAATGCAGGTTTTGTGATAAACACCAAGAAACAATAGACCACCTAATCTCAGGCTGTTCTGTGCTTGCCCCAAATGAACATAAAAATCGCCACGATAGAGTTGGGCAATATTTACATTGGGCAATGTGCAAACATTATGGAAAATCTGTAAACAAACACTGGTATGAACATCACCCAGCACCGGTTACAGAAATAGAAGATGTAACCATTCTATGGGATTACACCATCTACACAGACAGAAAAATTGAAGCAAACAGGCCAGACATTATTGTTAAAACCCAGAAGGAGAAAACTTGTCTATTAATTGATATGGCTTGTCCAGCGGATTGTAACATAGCAATCAAGGAATTTGAAAAACTGTCAAAATATAAAGACCTGGAAATTGAAATAGAAAAAATGTGGAAATTGAAAACAAGAGTTGTGCCAGTGATAGTAGGTGCACTTGGAATGATAAAAAATGGAACAAAACAACACATTGAAAGAATCCCTGGAAACCCCAGCTTAAGAGATATACAAAAAATTGTCTTATTGAGTACAGCCCACACACTAAGGAAAACTGTATCTATGTAATGCTGGGGATGATAGGGAAGATAGAAAAACATGAAATGGAGCCATAACAACACGCCACTACCTGCCTTAGGTCTCCCCGCAGATTTGGTTGGTAGTGAGACCAAAGCAGAAATCGAAATATGATGAAAAATGACACAATAATAATAATACTAATAATAATAATACTAATAATAATAATAATAATAATAATAATAAAATATGAAAAGGAACCGGAACCAGAAATAAAAAGTAATAACATCAAACAAATCACAGGTCATAATGTAGAAACCGTGAAACACGCAAATCACTGCGAAGATAATGATGTAAGTCTAAAAGTGCTGGAAAGGTGCGATCTGAGTCTGAGTCAGTTAAAAGACAAAAATAAAATGAGTTCAGAACACATCGAAGATAATTATTTGACGGAAAATAAGAACAATATACAGGAAGCCAAGATAGAAATAAAAAACCAGCTAAGTCAAATACAAAGTATTACAATGGAGGAACGTGAACAGCTCCCAAAATTCCAACCAACAAAACAAAACCTCCGAACTATTAAATTGTACAATGCAGCACTGAAATCAATACTGGATGAAGACCCGAATACAAATCTTAACGAAGTAATATATGCATCAGCAACAGCAGCAACAAGAAAATTAAACATCAAAATAAAAACAAGGCAGTCACGCAGACGTGAAGATCCACCTTGGAAAAGAAAAATCGAAAAAGAAATCGAACAACTAAGAAGTGAACTGTCAGTACTGGATGAACTGAGTAGAGGAATAAATGTAAGAACTAGGAAAAGAAGAAGAGCCGAAAAAAAATATAACATCAGGAATGAAAATGACGTCTTATCAAATAAAGAAAAAATAAAGCAAAAAATCCAACTGAAGGCTCAAAGAATAAGACGCTATGAAAAAAGAACAAGATTTTACAGACAAAACAAGATCTTTCAGACTGATACAAAGAGATTTTACAGGGAAATAGGTAAAAAAAGAATTGAAGTGACAGTACCCCCCAGAATGGAAGAAGTCACACAGTTCTGGGAAAAGATATGGGCTTGCCCTAAAGAACCTAACAAGGAAGTACATTGGATTACGCAGGAGATAGAACGAATGAAAAATAAACCCGAACAGACATGGTCTGGAATTACAGAAGATGATGTTAAATTTGCACTAAAAAAAGCACACAATTGGAAAACTCCAGGTATAGATAAAATTCCTAACTTTTGGCTATATTATTTAAATGCAGCACATAAAAAAATAGCCAAAGAACTCCAAGAAATGGTTGACGATCCCACTAAAATTCCTGCATAGATGACAAAAGGAATTACATTTCTTCTACCCAAGAATGGTGACACAAACAACCCGAAAAACTACAGACCAATTACATGTCTTCCGACAACATATAAACTACTAACATCTATTTTAACAAAACAAACATATTTATTCTTAGAAAGAAATGACATGATACCGCTTGAACAAAAAGGGTGCAAACGTGGCTGTTATGGTTGTAAAGACCAATTGCTAATTAACAAAATGATCCTGGAAAACTGCTACAGTACAAAGAAAAATCTTAGTACTGCGTGGATAGACTACCGAAAAGCATTCGATAGTGTGCCACATTACTGGATTTTAAAGACTTTAAATATATACAAGATATCGCCCGTCATCATCAATTTCATCAAACAGTGCATGTCTATATGGAAAACAACCCTTTACCTCAATCATATAAATGGAACCTATAAGTCTGATGAAATAAACATCAAAAGAGGTATATTTCAAGGTGATTCTTTATCTCCCTTACTATTCTGCATATCATTAATAGCACTAACCAGTCAACTTAATAAGACAGAATGTGGTTATAAAATAGGCCAAAAGAAAATAAGCCATCTATTTTACATGGATGACTTAAAGTTATATGCTAAGAATGATAATGAGCTGGAAGGTCTTCTGCAAACTGTAAAATGCTTCAGCGAAGACATTGGAATGAAATTTAATTTGAATAAATGTGCTAAAGCTACAGTTTTACGTGGATCAATACAAGAAACATCCTCAATTAGCCTAGACCCGGCTGTAACAATAAAAGAATTGAAACCAGAAGAAGCTTATAAATACCTAGGTGTAAATGAGAGCGAAAACATTCACCATAAAAAAATGAAAGAACTAGTGCGTAAAGAGTACTATAGAAAGCTACGAATGATATTAAAAACTGAATTAAATTCACAGAACAGAGTTATGGCCATTAATAGCCTTGCAATCCCAGTTGTCCAATATAGCTTCAACATCTTAAACTGGACTCTAAACGACATCAGACGAATGGATGCTAAAACAAGAAAGCTTCTTTCTAAGCATAAGATGCATCATCCAAAGGCTGATGTAGACCGTCTATACATACCCCGTAAAGAAGGTGGAAGGGGTCTTATTCAGCTGGAATTGTCATACAAGACAACAACTATTGGCTTACTAACATACATAGAAACAACAAAAGATTGGATGATACAATTAGTAAGGCAACATGAAGAAAGAAAGAAAAAATATTCAATAATAAAAGAAGGCAGTAAGTACAAACAAGATTTACAGTTAGTAGATTCTGTAGAAAAGCAAAACAGAAGCCAAGAACCAACTATTGCGGCAAAAAATATGAAAATGAAAGCCAAAGATAAAGCTCTTGAAAAGATGAAACAGCGCTGGCAAGACAAACCTTGCATGGCCAATATCCAGTACGTGCCAATAAATCCAATGTTGACAAAGTTAATACTCATCGATGGTTACGTGCATCTGGATTAAAGTCTGAAACTGAAGGATTTATACTTGCAGCACAAGACCAAAGTCTTTTCACGAGAAACTTCCAGGCAAATATTATGCATAATAATATGGATCCAAAATGCAGGTTTTGTGATAAACACCAAGAAACAATAGACCACCTAATCTCAGGCTGTTCTGTGCTTGCCCCAAACGAATATAAAAATCGCCACGATAGAGTTGGGCAATATTTACATTGGACAATGTGCAAACATTATGGAAAAGCTGTAAACAAACACTGGTATGAACATCACCCAGCACCGGTTACAGAAATAGAAGATGCAAACATTCTATGGGATTACACCATCTACACAGACAGAAAAATTGAAGCAAACAGGCCAGACATTATTGTTAAAAACCAGAAGGAGAAAACTTGTCTATTAATTGATATGGCTTGTCCAGCGGATTGTAACATAGCAATCAAGGAATTTGAAAAACTGTCAAAATATAAAGACCTGGAAATTGAAATAGAAAAAATGTGGAAATTGAAAACAAGAGTTGTGCCAGTGATAGTAGGTGCACTTGGAATGATAAAAAATGGAACAAAACAACACATTGAAAGAATCCCTGGAAACCCCAGCTTAAGAGACATACAAAAAATTGTCTTATTAAGTACAGCCCACACACTAAGGAAAACTGTATCTATGTAATGCTGAGGATGATAGGGAAGATAGAAAAACATGAAATGGAGCCATAACAACACGCCACTACCTGCCTTAGGTCTCCCCGCAGACTTGGTTGGTAGTGAGACCAAAGCAGAAATCGAAATATGATGAAAAATGACATAATAATAATAATAATAATAAAATATGAAAAGGAAGAAGAAAATAAAAGAAAAACACCCGACATAATTACAAATAAAGCCAAATACAATCATGAAATGTTGAAATTGATTTCACCCAGCGCAAAAAAAGAAAAAAAAAGGAAAAATATTAAAATAAAATAAAATAAAAGTTGAAAAAAAGGACGAAAAAGGAAGAAGAAAAAACAGACTGAATGAAGAAAAAAAGAAAAAAAAAGAAAAATTTTAAAAGAAAAAAAAGTAAAAGTTGAAAAAAAAGAACGAAAAAAGGAAGAAGAAAAAACAGACTGAAACAAAAAAAAGAAAAAAAAGAAAAATATTAAAAGAAAAGAAAATAAAAGTTGAAAAAAAAGGACGAAATAGGAAGAAGAAAAAACAGACTGAATGAAGAAAAAAAGAAAAAAAAGAAAAATTTTAAAAGAAAAAAAAGTAAAAGTTGAAAAAAAAGGACGAAAAAAGGAAGAAGAAAAAACAGATTGAAACAAAAAAAGAAAAAAAAGGAAAAATTTTAAAATAAAATAAAATAAAAGTTGAAACAAAAGGACGAAAAAGGAAGAAGAAAAAACAGACTGAATGAAGAAAAAAAGAAAAAAAAAGAAAAATTTTAAAAGAAAAAAAGGTAAAAGTTGAAAAAAAGGACGAAAAAATGAAGAAGAAAAACAGACAAAATAAAAAAAAAGAATAAAAAGAAAAATATTAAAAGAAAAGAAATTAAAAGTTGAAAAAAGGGACGAAAAAAGGAAGAAGAAAAAACAGACAGAATGAAAAAAAAGAGAAATATTAAAAGAAAAGAATGTAAAAATTGAAGAAAGGACGAAAAAAAAATAAGAAAAAACAGACAGAATCAAAAAAAAGAAAAATATTAAAAGAAAAAAATGTAAAAGAAGAAAAAAAAGGACGAAAAAAGGAAGAAGAAAAAACAGACAGAATCAAAAAAAAAGAAAAGAAAAGAAAATTTTAAAAAAAGTACGAAAAACGGAAGAAGAAAAAACAGACAGAATCAAAAAAAGAAAAGAAGAAAAATATTAAAAGAAAAGAAAAGAAAAGTTGAAAAAGAAGGACGAAAAAAGAAAGAAGAAAAAAGAGACAGAATAAAAAAAAGAAAAATATTAAAAGAAAAGAAAGTAAAAGTTGAAAAAAAGACGAAAAAAGAAAGAAGAAAAAACAGACAGAATGAAAAAAAAGAGAAATATTAAAAGAAAAGAAAGTAAAAATTGAAAAAAGGACGAAAAAAAAAGAAAAAACAGACAGAATCAAAAAAAAAGAAAAATATTAAAAGAAAAGAATGTAAAAAGAAGAAAAAAAGGACGAAATAAGGAAGAAGAAAAAAACAGAATCAAAAAAAGAAAAAAAAGTAAAATACCGAAAGAAAAGAAATTAAAAGTTGAAAAAAAGGGACGAAAAAAGGAAGAAAAAAAAACAGACAGAATAAAAAAAAGAAAAAAAAGAAAAATATTAAAAGAAAAGAAAGTAAAATTTGAAAAAAAGGGCGAAAAAAGGAAGAAGAAAAGACAGACAGAATAAAAAAAAAGAAAAAAAAGAGAAATATTAAAAGAAAAGAAAGTAAAGTTTGAAAAAAGGACGAAAAAAAAAGAAAAAACAGACAGAATAAAAAAAAAAAGAAAAATATTAAAAGAAAAAAATGTAAAAGAAGAAAAAAAAGGACGAAAAAAGGAAGAAGAAAAAACAGACTGAAACAAAAAAAGAAAAAAAAAGAAAAATATTAAAAGAAAAGAAAGTAAAGTTTGAAAAAAAGGACGAAAAAAGGAATAAGTAAAAACAGACAGAATCCAAAAAAAGAAAAGAAAAGAAAATTTTTAAAAAAGTACGAAAAAAAAGAAGAAAAAACAGACAGAATCAAAAAAAAGAAAAAGAAAGAGAAATATTAAAAGAAAAGAAAGTAAAAGTTAAAAAAAGTAGGAAAAAAGGAAGAAGAAAAACAGACAGAATAAAAAAAAAAGAAAAAAGAAAGAAAAATATTAAAAGAAAAGAAAGTAAAATTTGAACAAAAGGGCGAAAAAAGGAAGAAGAAAAGACAGACAGAATAAAAAAAAAGAAAAAAAAAGAGAAATATTAAAAGAAAAGAAAGTAAAGTTTGAAAAAAGGACGAAAAAAATAAGAAAAAACAGACAGAATCAAAAAAAAAGTAAAATATTAAAAGAAAAAAATGTAAAAGAAGAAAAAAAAGGACGAAAAAGGAAGAAGAAAAAACAGACTGAAACGAAAAAAGAAAAAAATTGAAAAAGTTGAAAAAATGGACGAAAAAAGGGAAGAAGAAAAAATAGACAGAAATAAAAAAAAGAAAAAAAAGAAAAATATTAAAAGAAAAGGAAGTAAAAGTTGAAAAAGAAAGGATGAAAAAAGGAAGTATAAAAACAGACAGAATAAAAAAAAGAACAAAAAAGAAAAATATTAAAAGAAAAGAAAGTAAAAGTTAAAAAAAAGATGAAAAAGGGAGAAGAAAAACTGACAGAATCAAAAAAAAAAAGAAAAAAGAAAGAAAAATATTAAAAGAAAAGAAAGTAAATGTTGAAAAAAAAAAGACGAAAAAAGGAAGAAGAGAAAACCGACAGAATCATAAAAAAGGAAAAAAAAAGAAAAGTTGAAAAAAAGGACGAATAAAGGAAGAAGAAAAACTGACAGATTCAAAAAAAAAGAAAAAAAAAGAAAAATGTTAAAAGAAAAGAAAGTAAAAGTTGAAAAAAAGGACGAAAAAAGGAAAAAGAAAAACTAGACAGAATAAAAAAAAGAAAAAAAGAAAAATATTAAAAGAAAAGAAAGTAAATTCTGAAAAAAAGGACGAAAAAAAGGAAAAAGAAAAGACAGACAGAATAAAAAAAGAAAAAAAAGAAAAGAAATAAAAGTTGAAAAAAAGGAGGAAAAAAAAGAATAAAGAAAAACAGACAGAATAAAAAAAGGCAAAAAAAGAAAGTAAAATTTGAAAAAAAGTTGAAAAAAGAAAGAAGAAAAAACAGACAGAATCAAAAAATAAAAATAAAAGAAAAATATGAAAAGAAATGTAAAGTAAAAGTTGAAAAAAGGACAAAAAAGGAAGAAGTAAAAACAGAATAAAAAAAAAGAAATTTTTTGAAAAAGTACGAAAAAAGGAAGAAGAAAAAACGAACAGAATCAAAAAAGAAAGAAAAAAAGAAAAATATTCAAAGAAAAGAAAGTAAAAATTGAAAAAAATGACGAAAAAAAGGAAGAAGAAAAAATAGACAGAATTAAAAAAAAGAAAAAAAAGAGAATTATTAAAAGAAAAGAAAGACAATTTGAAAAAAATGGACGAAAAAATGACAGACAGAATATTAAAAAAGAAAAAAAAAGAAAAAAAGAAAAGTTGAAAAAAAGGACGAAAAAAGGAAGAAGAAAAATCAGACAGAATTAAAAAGAAAAAAAGAAAAATAATAAAAGAAAAGAAAGTAAAATTTGAAAAAAAAGGACGAAAAAAGGATGAAGAAAAAACAGACAGATTCATAAAAAGAAGAAAAAAAGAAAAATATTAAAAGAAAAGAAAGTAAAAGTTGAAAAAAAGGACGAAAAAAAGGAAATGGAAAAACAGACAGAATCAAAAAGAAAGAAAAGAAAGTAAAAGTTGAATAAAAAATGACGAAAAAAAGGAAGAAGAAAAAACAGACAGATTCAAAAAAAGAGAAAAAAAAAAAGGAAAAGAAAGTAAAATTTGAAAAAAAGGACGAAAGAAGGAAGAAGAAAAATCAGACAGAATCATAAAAAAAGAAAAACAAAGAAAAAAATAAAAGTTGAAAAAAAGGACGAAAAAAAGGAAGAAGAAAATCAGAGAGAATTAAAAAAAAGAAAAAAAAGAAAAATAATGAAAGAAAAGAAAGTAAAAGTTGAAAAAAAAGGACGAAAAAAAGGAAGAAGAAAAGACAGAGAGAATAAAAAAGAAAAAAAAGAAAAGAAATAAAAGTTGAAAAAAATGAAGGAAAAAAAAGAAGAAAGAAAAACAGACAGAATAAAAAAAAGGCAAAAAGGAAAATTTGAAAAAAAAGGACGAAAAAAGAAAGAAGAAAGAACAGACAGAATCAAAAAAATAAAAAGAAAAGAAAAATATGAAAAGAAAAGTAAAGTAAAAGTTGAAAAAAGGACGAAAAAAGAAGAAGAAAAAACAAACAAAATCAAAAAAGAAAGAAAAAAAAGAAAAATATTCAAAGAAAAGAAAGTAAAAGTTGAAAAAAGGACGAAAAAAGGAAGAAGAAAAAATAGACAGAATTAAAATAAAGAAAAAAAAAGAAAAATATTAAAAGAAAAGAAAGAAAATTTGAAGAAAAAGGACGAAAAAAGGACAGACAGAATCATAAAAAAGAAAAAAAATAGAAAAAAATAAAAGTTGAAAAAAGGACGAAAAAAAGGAAGAAGAAAAAAGAGACAAAACCAAAAAAAAAGAAAAAATATATTAAAAGAAAAGAAAGTAAAAGTTGAAAAAAGGACGAAAAAAAAGAAGAAAAAACAGACAGAATAAAAAAAGAAAAAAATATTAAAAGAAAAAAGTAAATGTTGCTAAAAAAACACGAAAAAAAGGAAGAAGAAAAAACCGACAGAATCAAAAAAAAAAAAAGAAACGAAAATAAAAGTTGAAAATAAAGGACGAAAAAAGGCAGAGGAAAGAACAGAAAGAATGAAAAAAAAACAAAAAGAAATAAAAGTTGAAAAAACGGACGAAAAAAGGAAGAAGTAAAAACAGACAGAATAAAAAAAAAGAAAGAAAAGAAAATAAAAGTTGGAAAAAAGGACGAAAATAACGAAGAAGATAAAACAGACAGAATCAAAAAAAAAAAAGAAAAAAGAAAAGAAAATTATTAAAAGAAAAGAAAGTAAATGTTGAAAAAAGGACAAAAAAAGGAAGAAGAAAAAACAGACAAATTAAAAAAAAAGAAAAATATAAAAAAAATTAAAAGTTGAAAATAAAGAACGAATAAAAGGAAGAAGAGAAAAGAGACAGAATCGAAAAAAAGAAACAAAAAGAAAAGAAAGTAAAAGTTGAAAAAAAGGACGAAAATAAAGAAGAAGAAAAAACAGACAGAATAAAAAAAAAAGAGAAATATTTAAAAAAAAGTAAGTAAATGTTGAAAAAAAAAGGACGAATAAAGGAAGAAGAAAAAACAGACAGAATGAAAATATAAGAAGAAAAAAAGAAAAATATCAAAAGAAAAGAATGTAAAAGCTGAAAAAACGGACGAAAAAAAGGAAGAAGAAAAAAAGAGAGAATCAAAAAAAAAAGAAAAATATCAAAAGAAAAGATAGTAAATGTTGAAAAATAGGACAAAAAAAGGAAGAAGAAAAAACAGACAGAATAAAAAAAAGAAATATATCAAAAGAAAAGAAAGTAAAAGTTGAAAAAACGGACGAAAAAAGGAAGAAGAAAAAAAGAGAGAATCAAAAAAAAAAGAAAAAATATCAAAAGAAAAGATAGTAAATGTTGAAAAATAGGACAAAAAAAGGAAGAAGAAAAAACAGACAGAATAAAAAAAAGAAATATATCAAAAGAAAAGAAAGTAAAAGTTGAAAAAACGGACGAAAAAAAGGAAGAAGAAAAAAAGAGAGAATCAAAAAAAAAAGAAAAATATCAAAAGAAAAGATAGTAAATGTTGAAAAATAGGACAAAAAAAGGAAGAAGAAAAAACAGACAGATTAAAAAAAACGAAAAAAAAGAAAAATATCAAAAGAAAAGAAAGTAAAAGTTGGAAAAAAAGGACGAAAAAAGAAGAAGAAAAAACAGACAGAATAAAAAAAAGAAAAATATCAAAAGAAAAGAAAATAAAATTGAAAAAAGGACAAAAAAAGGAAGAAGAAAAACAGACAGAATCAAAGAAAAAAGAAAAAAAAGAAAAATATTAAAAGAAAAGAAAGTAAAAGTCGAAATAAAGGACGAAAAAATGGAAGAAGGAGATACAGACAGAATCAATAAAAACAAAAGAAATGAAAGTAAAAGTTGAAAAAATGGACGAAAATGAAGAAGAAAAAACAGACAGAATCAAAACAAGAAGAAAAAAAGAAAAATATTTAAAGAAAAGAAAGTAACATTTGAAAAAAAAGGACGAAAAAAGGAAAAAGAAGAAACAGAGAGAATCAAAAAAAAAAAAAAGAAAAAAAAAGAAAAATATTAAAAGAAAAGAAAGTAGAAGTTGAAAAGAAAGGACGAAAAAAAGGAACAAAAAACAGACAGAATGAAAAAAAAGAAAAAAGTAAAATTTGAAAAAAAGGACGAAAAAAGGATGAAGAAAAAACCGACAGACTCATAAAAAGAAAAAGAAAAAGAAAAATATTAAAAGAAGAGAAAGTAAAAGTTGAAAAAAAGGACAAAAAAAAAGGAAGAAGAAAAATCAGAGAGAATCAAAAAAAAAAAAGTAAAAGTTGAAAAAAAGAACGAAAAAAAGGAAGAAGAAAAAACAGACAGAATAAAAAAAAGAGAAAAAAAGAAAAGAAAGTAAAATTTGTAAAAAAAGGACGAAAAAAGGAAGAAGAAAAATCAGACAGAATCATCAAAAAGAAAAACAAAGAAAAAAAAACAGTTGAAAAAAATGACGAAAAAAAGGAAGAAGAAAAATCAGACAGAATTAAAATAAAGAAAAAAAGAAAAATAATGAAAGAAAAGAAAGTAAAAGTTGAAAAGAAAGGAAGAAAAAAAGGAAGAAAAAAGAGACAGAATGAAAAAAAAGAAAAAAAAGAAAAAAGTAAAATTTGAAAAAATAGGACAAAAAAGTATGAAGAAAAAACAGACAGATTCATAAAAAGAAAAAAAAATCAAAAATATTAAAAGAAAAGAAAGTAAAAGTTGAAAAAAAGGACGAAAAAAGGAAGAAGAAAAAACAGACAGAATCAAAAAAAGAGAAAAAAAAAGAAAAGAAAGTAAAATTTGTAAAAAAAGGACGAAAAAAGGAAGAAGAAAAATCAGACAGAATCATCAAAAAGAAAAACAAAGAAAAAAAAAACAGTTGAAAAAAATGACGAAAAAAAGGAAGAAGAAAAATCAGACAGAATTAAAATAAAGAAAAAAAGAAAAATAATGAAAGAAAAGAAAGTAAAAGTCGAAAAGAAAGGACGAAAAAAGGAAGAAAAAAGAGACAGAATGAAAAAAAACAAAAAAAAAAGAAAAAAGTAAAATTTGAAAAAATAGGACGAAAAAAGTATGAAGAAAAAACAGACAGATTCATAAAAAGAAAAAAAAATGAAAAATATTGAAAGAAAAGAAAGTAAAAGTTGAAAAAAAGGACGAAAAAAGGAAGAAGAAAAAACAGACAGAATCAAAAAAAGAGAAAAAAAAAGAAAAGAAAGTAAAATTTGAAAAAAAAGGACGAAAAAAGGAAGAAGAAAAATCAGACAGAATTATAAAAAAGAAAAAAAAGAAAAATAATGAAAGGAAAGAAAGTAAATGATGAAAAAAAGGACGAAAAAAAAGGAAGAAGAAAAAACAGACAGAATCAAAAAAAAGAAAAAATATATTAAAAGAAAAGAAAGAAAAAGTTGAAAAAAGAAAGACAAAATGAGGAAAAAACAGACAGAATAAAAAAAAGAAAGAAAACATTAAAAGAAAAAAAATTAAATGTTGAAAAAAAAACACGAAAAAAGGAAGAAGAAAAACCCGACAGAATCAAAAAAAAAAACAAAACAAAACAAAAGTTGAAAATAAAGGACGAAAAAAAGGAAGAGGAAAAAACAGACAGAATAAAAAAAAAGAACAAAAAGAAAGTAAAAGTTAAAAAAAGGACGAAAATAAGCAAGAAGATAAAACAGACAGAATCGAAAAAAAAAGAAAAAAGAAAAGAAAATTATTAAAAGAAAAGAAAATAAAAGCTGAAAAAAAGAACAAAAAAGGAAGAAGAAAAAACAGACAGAATAAAAAAATATCAAAAGAAAAGTTGAAAAAAAAGGACGAATAAAAGGAAAAAGAAAAAAGAGACAGAATAAAAAAAAAGAAATAAAAAGAAAAGAAAGTGAATGCTGAAAAAAAGGGAGAAAAATAAGGAAGCAGAAAAAACAGACAGAATCAAAAAAAGAAAAAAGAAAGAAAAGAAAGTAAAAGTTGAAAAATGGACGAAAAAAAGAAGAAAAAACAGACAGAATCAAAAAAAAAAGGAAAGAAAGTAAAAGTTGAAAAAAAGGACGAAAAATAGAAAGAAGAACAAACAGACAGAATAAAAAAAAGAATAAAAAGAAAAGAAAGTAAAATTTGAAAAAAAGGACGAAAAAAAGGAAAAAGAAAAAACTGACAAAATCAAAAAAAGAAACAAAATTAAAAAAAGTAAAAGTTGAAAAATGGACGAAAAAAAGGAAGAAGAAAAAACAGACAGAATAAAAAAAATTAGAAAATAACTGAAAAACATTAAAAGAAAAGTAAGTAAAAGCTGAAAAAAAGGACGAAAAAAAGAAAGAAGAAAAAACCGACAGAAGAAAAAAAATATCAAAAGAAGAAAAAGTGAAGGTTGAAAAAATGACGAAAAAAACAGACAGAATCAAAAATAAAGAAAAAAGAAATATATCAAAATAAAAGAAAGTAAAAGTTGAAAAAATTTACGAAAAAAAGGAAGAAGAAAAAACAGACAGAATAAAAAAAAGAAGAAAAAAAGAAAAGAAAATATCAAAAGAAAAGAAAGTAAAAGTTGAAAAAAAGGAAGAAGAAAAAATAGACAGAATCAAAAAAAAAGAAAGAAAAAGAAAAATATCAAAAGAAAAGAAAGTAAAAGTTGAAAAAAATGGACGAAAAAAGGAAGAAGAAAAAACAGAGAGAATCCAAAAAAAAAATTTAAAAAAATGAAAAATACTAAAAGAAAAGAAAGTAAAAGTTGAAAAAAAAATGACGAAAAAAAGGAAGAAGAAAAAACACACAGAATCAAAAAAAAAAATATCAAAAGAAAAGAATGTAAAAGTTGAAAAAAATGGACGAAAAAAGGAAGAAGAAAAAACAGAGAGAATCAAAAGAAAAGAAAAAAAGAAAAATATTAAAAGAAAATAAAGTAAAAGTTGAAAAAAAGGACGAAAAAAAGGAAGAAGAACAACAGACAAAATCAAAAAAAAAGGAGAAAAAAAGAAAAAAGTAAAAGTTTAAAAAAAAGGACGAAAAAAAGAAAGAAGAAAAAACACAGAATCAAAAAAAAGAAAAAAATATTAAAAGAAAAGAAAGTAAAAGTTTGAAAAAAGGACGAAAAAAAGGAAGAAGAAAAAACAGACAGAATCAAAAAAAGAAAAAAAAAGAAAAGAAAGTGAAAGTTGAAAAAAATGACGAAAAATGAAAGAAGAAAAAACAGACAGAATAAAAAAAAAAGAAAAAAAGAAAAGGAAGTAAAATTTGAAAAAAAGGACGAAAAAAGGCAGAACAAACAAACAGAATCAAAAAAAGAAAAAAGAAAAGAAAGTAAAATTTGAAAAAAAACGGACGAAAAGAAGGAAAAAGAAAAAACAGACAGAATAAAAAAAAGAAACAAAAAGAAAAAAAGTAATAGTTGAAAAAAGGACGAAAAAAAGGAAGATGTAAAACAGACAGAATCAAAAAAAAGAAAAATAAAGAAAAGAAAGTAAATTTGAGAAAAAAGGATGAAAATAAGGAAGAAGAAAAAACAGACAGAATAAAAAAAAAGTAAAAAGTAAGAAAAGAATGTAAAAGTTGAAAAAAGGACGAAAAAAGGAAGAAGAAAAAACAGAGAGAATCAAAAAAAAAGAAAAAAAGAAAAATATTAAAAGAAAAGAAAATAAAAGTTGAAAAATAAGGACGAAAAAAAATAAGAAAAAACAGACAGAATAAAAAAACGAAGAAACAAAATGATAAATATTAAAAGAAAAGAAAGGAAAACCGAAAAAAATGACGAAAAAAAGGAAGAAGAAAAAACAGACAAAATCAAAAAACTAAAAAAAAAGAAAAATATTAAAAGAAAAGTAAGAAAAATCTGAAAAAAGGACGAAAGAAAGAAAGAATTAAAAACAGACAGAATCAAAAGAAAAAAAAGGAAAAATATCAAAAGAAGAGAAAGTAAAAGTTGAAAAAAAGGACAAAAAAATGGAAGAAGGAAAAACAGACAGAATGAAAAAAGAAAAAAAAAGAAAAATATCAAAAGAAGAGAAAGTAAAAGTTTAAAAAAAGGACAAAGAAATGGAAGAAGAAGAAAGAGACAGAATAAAAAACAAAAAAAGGAAAAAAAGAAAAATATGAAAAGAAAAGAAAGTAAAAGTTGAAAAAAAGGACGAAAAAAGGAAGAAGAAAAAATAAACAGAATAAAAAAAAGAAAAAAAAACAAAAATATCAAAAGAAAAGAATGTAAAAGTTGAAAAAAAAGACGACAAAAAGGATGAAGAAAAAACAGAGAAAATAAAAAAAGAATAAAAAAAGAAAATATTAAAAGAAAAGAAAGTAAAAGTTGAAAAAAGGACGAAAAAATGAACAAGGAAAAAAGATAGAATAAAAAAAACGAAATGAATGTAAAAGTTGAAAAAAGGACGAAAAAAGGAAGAAGAAAAAACAGACAGAATCAAAAAAAAAGAAAAAAAAAGAAAAATATTAAAAGAAAAGAAAGTAAAAGTTGAAAAAAAGGACGAAAAAAAGGAAGAAAAAAAACAGACAAAATCCAAAAAAGAAAAAGAAAAAAAAATGAAAAATATTAAAAGAAAAGAAAGTAAAAGTTGAAAAAAGGACGAAAAAAAGGAAGAAGAAAAAACAGACAGAATCAAAAAAGGAAAAAAAAAGAAAAATATTAAAAGAAAAGTAAGTAAAAGCTGAAAAAAGGACGAAAAAAAAGAAAGAATAAAAAACAGACAGAATCAAAAGAAAAAAAAAGAAAAATATCAAAAGAAGAGAAAGTATAAGTTGAAAAAAAGGACAAAAAAGGAAGAAGGAAAAACAGACAGAATGAAAAAAGGAAAAAAAAAAGAAAAATATTAAAAGAAAAGTAAGTAAAAGCTGAAAAAAGGACGAAAAAATGAACAAGGAAAAAAGATAGAATAAAAAAAACGAAATGAATGTAAAAGTTGAAAAAAGGACGAAAAAAGGAAGAAGAAAAAACAGACAGAATCAAAAAAAAAGAAAAAAAAAGAAAAATATTAAAAGAAAAGAAAGTAAAAGTTGAAAAAAAGGACGAAAAAAAAGGAAGAAAAAAAACAGACAAAATCCAAAAAAGAAAAGAAAAAAAATGAAAAATATTAAAAAGAAAAAGAAAGTAAAAGTTGAAAAAAGGACGAAAAAAAGGAAGAAGAAAAAACAGACAGAATCAAAAAAGGAAAAAAAAAGAAAAATATTAAAAGAAAAGTAAGTAAAAGCTGAAAAAAGGACGAAAAAAAAGAAAGAATAAAAAACAGACAGAATCAAAAGAAAAAAAAAGAAAAATATCAAAAGAAGAGAAAGTATAAGTTGAAAAAAAGGACAAAAAAGGAAGAAGGAAAAACAGACAGAATGAAAAAAGGAAAAAAAAAAGAAAAATATTAAAAGAAAAGTAAGTAAAAGCTGAAAAAAGGACGAAAAAAAAAAGAAAGAATAAAAAACAGACAGAATCAAAAGAAAGAAAAGAAAAATATCAAAAGAAGAGAAAGTAAAAGTTGAAAAAAAGGACGAAAAAATGGAAGAAGGAAAAACAGATAGAATGAAAAAAAAGAAAAATATCAAAAGAAAAGTAAGTAAATGTTGAAAAAAAAGGACAAAAAATGGAAGAAGAAGAAACAGACAGAATAAAAAACAAAAAAAAAGGGAAAAAATGAAAAATATGAAAAGAAAAGAAAGTAAAAGTTAAAAAAAGACGAAAAAAGGGAGAAGAAAAACTGACAGAATCAAAATAAAGAAAAAAAAAGAAAAACATTAAAAGGAAAGAAAGTAAAAGTTGAAAAAAAATTAAGAAGAAAAAACAGACAGAATCAAAAAAAAAAAGAAAGAAAAATATTAAAAAAAGAAGGTAAATGTTGAAAAAAAAAGACGAAAAAAAGGAAGAAGAAAAAAACCGACAGAATCATAAAAAAGGAAAAAAAAGAAAAGTTGAAAAAAAGGACGAAAAAAAGGAACAAGAAAAATCGACAGGTTCAAAAAAAAAAAAGAAAAAAAAGAAAAATGTTAAAAGAAAAGAAAGTAAAAGTTGAAAAAAGGACGAAAAAAAGGAAGAAGAAAAAACAGACAGAATCATAAAAGAAAAAAAAAGAAAAATATTAAAAGAAAGAAAGTAAAAGTTGAAAAAAGGACGAGAAAAGGAAGAAGAAAAAACAAACAGAATCAAAAAAAGAAAAGAAAGTAAAAGTTGAAAAAAAGGACGAAAAAAAGGAAGAAGAAAAAACAGACAGAATCAAAAAAGGAAAAAAAGAAAAATATTAAAAGAAAAGTAAGTAAAAGCTGAAAAAAGGACGAAAAAAAAGAAAGAATAAAAAACAGACAGAATCAAAAGAAAAAAAAGAAAAATATCAAAAGAAAAGAAAGTAAAATTTGAAAAAAATGACGAAAAAAAGAAGAAAAAACAGACAGAATCAAAAAAAAAAAGAAAAAAATGAAAAATATCAAAACAAAAGAAAGTAAAAGTTGAAAAAAATAGACGAAAAAAAGGAAGAAGAAAAAATAGACAGAATCAAAAAAAAAATTATTAAAAAAAAAGAAAGTAAATGTTGAAAAAAGGACAAAAAAAAGGAAAAAGAAAAAACAGACTGAATCAAAAAAAAGAAAAAAAGAAAAGTATGTAAAAGTTGAAAAAATTGACGAAAAAAACGAAGAAGAAAAAACAGACAGAATCAAAAAAAAAAAGAAAAATATCAAAAGAAAAGAAAGTAAAAGTTGAAAAAAAGGACGAAAAAAAGGAAGAAGAAAAAATAGATAGAATCAAAAAAAAAAGAAAGAAAAAGAAAAATATCAAAAGAAAAGAATGTAAAAGTTGAAAAAATGGACGAAAAAAAAGAAAGAAGAAAAAACAGAGAGAATCCAAAAAAAAAAATGAAAAATACTAAAAGAAAAGAATGTAAAAGTTGAAAAAAATGGACGAAAAAAAGGAAGAAGAAAAAACAGACAGAATAAAAAAAAGAAAAATATTAAAAGAAAAGAAAGTAAATGTTGAATAAAAAGGACGAAAAAAATGAAGAAGAAAAAGCAGACAGAATCAAAAAAAAAAGAAAAAAAAAAGATATGAAAGTAAAAGTAGAAAAAAAAGGACGAAAAAGAGGAAGAAGAAAAAACAGACAGAATCAAAAAAGAAAAAGAAACGAAAAGAAAGTAAAAGTTGAAAAAAAAGGACGTAAAAAGGAAGAAGAAAAAACAGATAGAATCAAAAAAAAAAAAGAAAAGAAAAAAGAAAAGTGAAACAAAGAAAAAAAGAGATAATTTTCGAAGACTTGTTAATGTCGAGAAAATGTGTAAAATAATAAGAACGGAAAAACCTGAACAAATTTTCTAGACGGCAATGTTAAAAATGGCAATAAAAAATAGAAGACGTTTAACACTAATGACAAGAACAGGAGTTGGCCATTTGTGCCGAAGACCGTATGTCGGGCGACCCGAGAGGAGTTGTAAACATGGCGTGGACACAAGGTGGCGCTGGTGTCGAATGGAAACAACACTCCTCTTGAACCAATAACAACTTTTAAGCAGTCACTTTGGCGCTTCGTCGCTAAAATATTACATCTGAAAATAATTCCACTTCTCTTTGTATTTGTCCGTTCAGTTGCATTTGTTTGGGGAATTTCGTGATATTTTACTTTTTAATTCGATTACCTTTTTCTTTTTTTTTCTTTAAATTCATTTGTCTTTTTTTTATTGATTTTCTTATTCTTTGCTGCCGACATTTTGAACGCGTTACCAATATATTCATTGTAGGATGAATTACACCCATAAATACATTCACACACATACATGTGTACCAAATTTTCAAATATCTTTCAAAACCCTTGTATATACCACTATTAACTTGTGTGTGTGTGTGTGTGTGTGTGTGCATGTGTGTGTGTGTGTGTGTGTGTGCATGTGTGTGTATGCAACTGTTAGTTAAGTGCCACACGTGATTAACCCATAACTGGAAGGAGAAGAGATAGATTTTATTACATTAAGTATAATTAGTGGGGGATCAGTTTATTACTTCCTAACAATAGAAAATCGATTCCTCAAATCATGATTCTAACATATTCAGTCAGTTAGTTAAGTGCCATACGTGATACACGCTTGGGCGATCATGTCTTGAAAGAGACATGATTGACTCGGCAGAAGATTATCACGAAGTAGGTTGCCATTGCTTTCAGCGGTAAACTGGTTGCCAGTCAAGGCTATAGAATCCAATCTGTCGTATTATTTAACCCATAACTAGAGAGAAGAGACTGATTAATACTTTTCCCAAGGGTATCTGTGAGTAAGTGAATGCAAGGAGTTCAACTGGAATTTGAACTCGGCTTCCCGATTTGTCGTCCCGAGTCGATATCCACTGCACCATCCACGCACATCCGCATACAAATGTACATGTTTTATTTAATCCTTTTACCCCCGAGTAAGGCGATAATGCGAAGACGAAAAGGGGTTACAAGGAGTGAAAAGAGAATGGAAAAACTTTTGAGGTGACCCATTGACACAGGAAGTCACTAAATGTATAAACATCTACAGCGGAAGTTAAGTACTTACATCTTCCCGTGAGTTAGTAACGCTACACAACAATAGTATCGCCGATATCTAAAGAACCGAATGAACAATTATCAGTTGATAATTATGACTACACACGAGCATGGCTTAGGAGTCTAGCAGCTAAAGCTAGAAAAAAAAAATACAAAAACCAGAAAGATTTGAAATCAACTGGAGGTGAAAACCAGATAACTGATCTCTTCGTGCCAACTGCAGGTTGTGAGGCTAGGGTTATAAAAGTATCAGCAATTGCACACCCAAAACATTTGGAGGAAATGACGTTCAACAATATAAGACAGCTAACATTGAAAAATATAACACCCTAGAAAAAACCTAGTGAATGCAAAAAGAGCTAAGCTCTTGAATATTTCTCAAAAAGCGAATGAACAATGTATTGAACATGTTCTTTATTTGAAACAGGTTACCAAATATTAGGATTTTGAGAAACTGGGATCTGAAAACCAGCCAATCGAAGAGAATTTTATTCAAATGGAATTGATAAACGGACTTCAAAATGAAGAATATCGACAAACGATTTTAAGTACAACTGAAAAAGATGTCACTAGAGCAGTGTCGAATTTATTCAACAACAAGAATTGATTTAAAAATTTAATTCAACAAAAGTTACGGATATGGTAAAAAAACGGATATAAATACGTGACAAAGAAAAAAAAAACAAAGACAGTATAATGTGTACTTAGTGAGGTTATAAACA